>CM056494.1:10100331-10700331 GCA_029783415.1 Anisodus acutangulus
CGGGAAGCAGGCCGGGCCCTACGGGCGGACATCTCCCGCAACGCAAGCACCATTGTTCGACACCACCCGAGAAGCAAAAGATTCGCCAGTCCAGGCTGAAAATACATGCATAGATAGTGGTTTAATGCCAAGACCGACGACGGAAGCTCGGGACGGAGCTGTATGAGGCGGAACTCTCACGTACGGTTCTCTGAGAAGGGAGTGGCTACCTACTGGAGTGTAATGGGGATCTTAATCTAGATCCGCTGGCTCACATGGTGTTAAAATGAGTTTCAACAACACAGTATTTTAAGTGGTAATAAGAATAGTGGTTGTTTGGCTGAAGAAATAGCAACGGAGATGCGCAAGTAGGATCATGAGGGGGTAGTGAGGGTACTACTGTGACAGGAAAATGAGCTCTTTGCTGTTGAAGGTGTTAAAATAACTTCCAACACTTAGGTGGTATTGTAAGTAGTAATTGTCTTGTTGACAGATTAGTGAGAGTTATAAAGGTGGCAGTGAAACGAGGGAAGAAAAGGTTGTGCTTGGATATAGAGGGTACTAGTGTTTGGAGAATAATGTACATCTGTCTTCTCTCTCGGAGGAGCATGGGGTAGTCAAAGTAGTAGCACTTAGCACATCAGTCACCCCCATTCCGAAATGTGTTCTTTTTGCGTCATGGCATGTTGTACACTTTCTTTCAGGGGGAAATCTTCCCTTCACTACCTGCTGCATTTTGAGGACTCTATTATTTCACTCCATGTCTAATCTCAAACTTATCACTATCAAACATTAGTCTCTACTTGCGGGGCTTACTTTTTAGTTGACATTCTGTTAATTTCAACTCTTTTTTTAATGTTGTAGGTCAAGATGAGACTATTTACGGGATTGAGGGAGTGCCTTATTCTATTATATTAGATCATTACTCAAACAAATTATGAGCCTTAATACAAGTGGGCATAAACCTTTTTTTTTCGTGTGTGTGTGTGTGTAGGGGGGGGGGGGTTCTTTTGAGTGGAAAGAGGAAGGGGGAGCTTGGTATATCCTTTATGTTGTGGGATGATCTTCAACTTTTTGCAACTCTATTTTTCTATTAGCAGATCAATTTAATGAGATAGTTGGCTCTACATTTCTTGGTATTTTAATTTCATCTTAGAGTGTTAAGAGTCCCACATCGGATATGGAATGGGAACATGGACTCCTTATATGGACTTGGACAATACTCACCCTAGTACTACATTGCGAAGATTCTGATTTTACCAATTGCACCTATGAAGGGAATTAAGCCTGCCTCATTGGCAAAAGTGAAGGATCCAAGAGTTAAAACCTTCATAGAAAAATGTATCGCGGAAGCTTCTGAGCGGTTGCCTGCTTAGGAACTATTGATGGACCCCTTTCTCCTTGCAGATGAGGATTCTGGAAACGTAGGTCGATCTTTGAGCTTCAATTCCAGACATGCAGGTAACTATGTGATCGCACCTTTTTTAGAATGTCCCTTAATTATTGACTTCTGTGGGATCTCTACAGATATGAGTGATGATCACTCTGATAGTGGAAAAAGTACAAAGGACCCTTTGCCCGAGGGAGGCAGAGATTTCACGGTGCAGGGCCAAAGGAAGGACCTAATACAATATTTCTTAAACTTCAAATAACTGATTCAGCAGGTTACTGTTTGCTCCTTATTTCTTTGTCAAGCTTAAGATGCATCTCTTAATTAGCTGTATAACAGTTGCGCCGTGGTATCAGGTCATATTAGGAACATTCACTTCCCCTTTGATATTGAAGTTGATACGTCGAATGCAGTTGCTAGTGAAATGGTCGAAATGATTCAGCAATAGCAGAAATGATTGATTCTGAAATTCGGTCATATATCCCAGATTGGGCACCAAGAGAAAACTCTAGTAATCACATTACTGATGACATTGCTCCCGATAGTTGTACTTCTGGAGTCCGAGATGATGGTCCCCCCTTAACAATTGATCCCGCTCATTCTGGGAGTCTTGTGTTGGAAAGACTTGCTTCAGGTCGAAAATACTGGTCTGATTCACCGAAAACAGCCAGTAATGCCAACTCTCCACTCAGACCGGGGCCTTCAAACACGTCACAGACCGATTTACCAACTCGTGAAGGTAGCTGGACGGAAGAAAATGAAGAATCACCTGTTATACTGAGAGAGGGACACGAAGATTATGAAACTGAGACTTACATGGATGATGATGCCGGTGTTGACCATGATTCGGACTTTGGTGACAATGATCATTCTGCGGATTTTAGTTATGCAAGCGGGCCTCATTCATCAGAGGAAAGAAATAACATGATCAGCAACAACTACTCAGCTGATATCAGACAAATCGCCAAGGAACTCGAGAAGCTGCGTGATCAGCAGCAAAAGGAGCTAAATGATCTCAAGAAGAAACATGACTTGGCTATCTCAGATCTTCTAAGAAAGCTTCCTCCTGAGATTCGTGGCATCTATGGTCACAAAATATCTTCCCATAATTTGCATTGCGGAAGTGGCTGCTGCTCTACTTATCCTGAAGACCCATGTTCCTCTCTAAAGATGTAAGTTGCTGCTTTGTCTTTTGCCACTCAACTGTGAGTAATTCTTTGATTGTACCAATGACCTGACTGGCCCTGAAAGATTTCAGAGATATTCTGGAATGCTGCTGACAATGGTCACATGCAAAATTGAGATCTAGAGGGGATAAGCATGGACCTATTTTTAGATACAGATTCAGCTATGTCAATGTCAATGTCAAAATCAGTTCAGGGTCGGGAATTGAGGTACTATTGAAAGAGGAGCCAGGGAAGTGATTCGTCGGAGATTGGTGGCTCCATTTGCTTTGTTAGTTATGCGTCTGCAAGTCATGTTGCAGCTAAAAATAGGTCCTTGAATTTCATGGAGTGTGTCAACTCAATGATGAATGGAGTGCTGATAATCTATGTTTATTTGAATATTAAATATACTGACATTTGGAATATAACATCCATCCAACATCAACAGAGTGTATACTTGTACATATTTACCGGAGTATTTAGTGTTGATATTATGCCAATTAATATACCTTTGTAAATTTCTTTAATTTTATTATTGGTGTTCGTTAAATCTGTAAAGAAACAACATTATTTGAATGATTCTACTGTTTGCCGTTGTCTGAGTTTAAATATCTATAAATTATTCCCATTTAGATACCAGAATTTTGTCTAATCTCATTTTTATCTTTATTCTTCTTTGAGAGCTAAACATGTAGCATATAATTCCTTTACTTCTACATTTCTACATATCCTAAAGCTTTTACTATGTAGAGTATTTATATATGGTTCTAACTTCTGATTGATTCTCTCCATAATTTTCTTCAATTAACATAATATCATGGACAAATAGCATATACCACATAACCTTTATCCTATTAGCTCGATATAGACCATTGGTGTAAACTCACAATTTTGATAAATTTCTACTATGTGTTCCTTCTATTGCTCTCACACTTGTAGCCACTTATACATAGTTCGGTGTTATATATTTGAAATGAACTCTTTGTTTTTCTTTTTCTGAAGCATACATTACCATATTTTTCTTGGCACCATATTGACTATTGTGTACTTCCTTTAAGTCGATAAATATCATGCAAAAATTTCTTTTCCTCTCCGTACGAATTTCTAATTTATTACCAATCTTTACCGCAAGATATAACTATGGACGGAGTTAGAGCTTTGGTTATAGGTTCGGCGAAACCCAGTTACTTTGATCCAGATTATGTATAATGTTTTAAAATATTCATTGAATATGCATAAATTATTAATTTAGAACTCAGTAACTTAGAAGGACTAGAATCTTGAACTCATAAACTTCAAATCTTGACTCTGGATATAACTATTATTGTAGATTTATCATATATCTCTTCTTCTCAGAATACTTGTCACTTTTCTTATCACACTTCACTTGTCAAAAAGTAATTTCAAATTATTTGAACTTTAACTAATATTTTAAAATTTAGTATATATTTATCATATTAATAAAAAAAATACAAATTATAATATTTATTGTATAATTTTTAATTTAACTTTAAAAATTAATTAAATTAATCTAGAAAAACATGACTAACTATTTTGGTAACATATTCACAGAAATCCCATACCCCTAATCTTGCAAGTTGCAGCCCACTATTGTGTCAGTATATCAACCAAGAGAGGCACCCCCCACCCCCAAATGGCTAATATGTGAGAGGCCCTCTTTCTTCCTCCCCAAATAGATAACATCATTATCCTTCTCCTCCTTCCTTGTTCTACCACAATTTATTTCATTTCACTCTTCTCCAAATCCCTCTATCCCATTTTCAGGCAAAGCTTCCATGGCTTCAATTTCAGCAGCTTCAACAAAGCTTTATTCCCCTTCCTCAACTAGCACTACTACTACCAGTGGTCCTATACTTCCTTTAAACTCCATAAAATCCCCCAAACTTATCCTTTCATCTTCTTTTACCCCTACTCTTTTCCTCCACTCACCAACCACCACCACTACTCCCTCCTACACCTGCCCCCACCGCTTCACTGTCCGTGCAGCACGTGGCAAATTCGAAAGAAAGAAACCCCATGTCAACATTGGTACAATTGGCCATGTTGACCATGGTAAAACCACTCTAACTGCTGCTCTAACCATGGCACTTGCCTCTTTAGGTAACTCTGCACCCAAGAAATACGATGAAATTGATGCTGCCCCTGAAGAAAGAGCCCGTGGTATTACCATTAACACTGCTACTGTCGAATATGAGACCGAAAACCGCCATTACGCCCACGTGGACTGTCCAGGTCATGCTGATTATGTCAAGAATATGATTACTGGTGCTGCTCAAATGGATGGTGCTATACTTGTTGTTTCAGGTGCTGATGGCCCAATGCCGCAAACTAAAGAACATATTTTGCTTGCTAAGCAAGTGGGGGTACCTAATATGGTTGTGTTCTTGAATAAACAAGATCAAGTTGATGATGAGGAGTTGCTTCAACTTGTTGAGTTGGAGGTAAGAGAGTTATTGTCTAGTTATGAGTTTCCTGGTGATGATATTCCGATACATTCGGGGTCTGCATTATTAGCTTTAGAGGCTTTAATGGCTAATCCTAGTATTAAAAGGGGTGAAAATGAATGGGTTGATAAGATTTATGGTTTAATGGACTCTGTTGATGAGTATATTCCTATCCCACAAAGACAAACTGAATTGCCTTTCTTGATGGCTATTGAAGATGTGTTTTCAATTACTGGTAGAGGTACAGTTGCTACTGGGAGAGTCGAGAGAGGGACCGTTAAGACTGGAGAAGTCGTCGATATAGTTGGGTTAAAGGACACTAGGCAAACTACAGTAACAGGGGTTGAGATGTTCCAGAAGATTCTGGATGAAGCAATGGCGGGAGATAACGTTGGGTTGTTGTTGAGAGGTATTCAGAAGATTGATATTCAAAGAGGAATGGTGTTGGCTAAGCCTGGAACAATTACTCCGCATACAAAGTTTGAAGCTTTGGTTTACGTGTTGAAGAAGGAAGAGGGTGGAAGGCATTCACCTTTCTTTGCAGGTTATAGGCCTCAGTTTTACATGAGGACAACCGATGTGACCGGAAAGGTTACCGCGATTATGACTGATAAAGGAGAGGAATCTAAGATGGTTATGCCTGGTGATCGTGTAAACATAGTGGTTGAGATGATTATGCCAGTTGCTTGTGAGCAGGGTATGAGGTTTGCTATTAGGGAAGGAGGAAAGACTGTTGGAGCTGGTGTTATTCAGAAAATCTTAGAATGATGAACTTGCAGCTGAGCATCTCTTTACATTGAAGTTTTTTTTTAATCCATTGTCATATATTGCGACTTTTTGGTTACTTTTATTATGTCTTAGAATCTTACTTTAGTTGAAATATCCTGTTTTATCACTCAATCCTACTGAAATTTTGTGATTTTTTCCCCAGTCTCGTGTTTCAATTTTTATTTGCTTGAAAGGAATGATATCATTTGCTCTCCTGCACACTTTATGCATCTCTGGATATATGCACTTCGATTATTTGTTTCAACAAATTGATTGCTGATAGAACACAAATGAAAAAAGTAATATGCTTCCTTAACCACTGCATTCTGTTGGATAACTACAAGTAAGACATCAATTGGCGAATAACTGAACTTCTGTATGGCAGATATGAATTTATTTGCATTGCTTTGAATTGGTATTCGGTATTGTTTAGTTTACCATCTTTGAGCAGAACATTGACAGTTGGTTCATCTTGGCTTGGAAGACTCGCTGGCTTTGGAATACAAAAGCAGTGAAAAATACGCCAGAATGTGATGTTAACGTGATGAAGAATGTTGGTCTTTATTGGCTAACATGAACATCTTAGATATTACATTATGATAGTCACGTACACTTTGCTTTGGTAGCTTCAGAATGGAATGGTCCATTTTCTCATCTTTCAGGCTTGTTCCTCCTATAATGCACTCTTTGACTTCAGTTGTTTTCTTCTTTTTTTCGCGAGAGAATGTGGCATGGGTAGCAAACTGGTCAATTTTGATTTCTACGGTTAGGAAGTATGTCGTCCTAAGCTAAGACTATTGATCTTTCTGGATTTGATGCTCTGATTTGTCCTTTCTTCACAATTATTGTTCTGTGAAGTGAGTTCGCCTTTGACTGGACAATTTGTAATACCGCAAAGCATTGGTTGCTACCAATGATAGAGCAAGTTTACTTGAATACACTTAGTTTGACGATCTTCAATGATAATAAGTCTTGTTAAGTCCGATTTTACTTTTCCATAGGTCTTCTTAAGTCCAACGACCTTTATTTTCCCAACTGCACCATTTGTATGTCATTAGTGAATTGTGCATTTCTAGAGTATATCTGTCTATTCCTTGTGCTTGGCTGAGTGAAGTTGGGATCCCTATCAGAAATGTTACTTTTAACGTGAGCTCATCATCTGCTTTTCTCTAAACCTCAGAACTGTTATTTGCAATGACCATTATCGAAATTTATTACAATACCCAGACTAAAAGGAAAAAAGAAAATAGGACCTACAAGACCTTTGTCTTTCCACATGCTCTAATGAGCTTGAATGAAACTGCAACCTTGTTTGTTATCCTTTTATTTGCCCACCTGGAGTTAGTATTAAGTTTACAATGAAGTGATACTGCTTGAGTTAATGAAAGAGGAATAAAAAGGGTCATGTTGTTTGTAATAGGAATATTCGAGTAAAACATTCATGTCAATGAAAGACCTATATATGTGGTGTCAGTTACTCATGCAATTACTTGTGGGCTCCTAATGAGGTATCAAGTTGATACATGGCTTGTTGTGAACTAGGTTTGTTGGAGTGTTACTACACTTCTCTTCTGTCCACTATTCCTGGTGAAAGTAGGGTTAAGGTCTGCGTACATCGTACCCTCTCCAGACCCTACTTGTGGGAATATACTGGGTATGTTGTTGTTGTTGTTGTATTCCTGGTGAAAGTGTCTGATTTGTTGTGTTTCTTATTGTTATTCATGCTTGTTACTCTTGTAATAACACCAAAGGAAATATGCATATGCAATAAAAGATTGTGATTAAATAGAACTTCATTGTAGCTTATTGATGTATGGGACTTGAAAGCTCTTGGTACTTTAATTAAGTGACTTGCCGATGATCATTGCCAGTGAAATTTTGCAGTCAAGTGAAGTGTCCTAAGTTCTTGTGCTTCACATGATTAGGATTTTTCCTCCAGTGATCAAATTCTCACTCTCAACTTAAATCAACACCATTTTGGGTATTATTCCGCTGGCTTTTGATAGACTTCTTCCTCAACTATGATACTGCAGCGTTGTTTGCCAGTTATATCTTAAGCCTGAGTTTGAATCATAATCTGTTCAATGGAGAAAAACAACCTTCTGCCTTATTATGTGCTTAGTAACATGTTGAGTACTACAAGGTTGGGACTTGGGTCTACACTTACTTTAGAGAAAGTGATACTGTGGTGTATTTAACATTTCCTTCATTTATCTCTCTCAAAAATAATTAAAGTACCAACTTTTAATTAACAGCATTTCACTAATCATCTTTGGACTCTATCATCCTCTGGGAATTATTTAACAATCTCGTCTTTACATGATACAAAAGACAAACTAGCAAACAGTAACATGATGGTCCTCGATGACAAACGAGACTGCATTAACATACTTCAAAATGTAACACTAATTCATTTCTATTAGAAGTGCCTATGTAGTCTCATACAAGTAGTTTGAGATGTTATATGGTATTACATTACTTTTGCTAGTATTTGGAACGTCATGATTCTATGAAGCATTATCCACACATGGAGTAGCAATGAGATAATCTTCAAGTTCATGGGGTCGGACTTTTGGCATCCAAAAATTGGTTGATTTCCTTGAAAATAGTTGAAGCAACCAGCTCTTGAAGAAATGCAGCTCTATGCCTTTTCTCTTCAAAATCCTCTTCCAGTTCTGGATCTGATACATGCAACTTGCTGCTGCACAAGACAACATATTTCTGTCAAGGCCACAGTTAAATAGTACCGGTTCCATCATTAACACTACTATTTAAGTTGTATATACTAATATAGTACCTAATGAAATAACCTACAATTACCTTTTACGTGATCTGTTGTATTACACCATCTTACGCGTCTTTTCTTTGGACCGCATAGGCAGGTTAGGGGTTACAAAGGGGAGGAGGGGGAGAGGGGGGGGGGATACTATAGAAAATTACAGCTACAGCTTTTGGCTCATCGATAGTAGCTCATTATCCTAAAGAGTATGTGTCCTACTTGTTCAAAATAAGCAATTTAAGGAGCAGCTATAGTTTGTTTGTAAGAAGACGGAAGCATATACTACTTATCTGATTGATCATTCTCAGTGTTACTCCATACACAAAATTTGGCCCTAAATATTAGAATCAGTATTCTTTTCTTTTTGGTGATTTTACCGGGTACCAACTATCCCCCACCAACACAGACACTGACTATAAGAATCAATATTCATCCTAAAATGCAGAGAGATCTCTACATATGTATAACATAAGAACCATTCATCACTGTGTATCTTTCTACAAGGGCCAGCTAAACATTTCAAACTCAACTAAATAGAGATTATCAGCTCTGTTAGACACCCAATATTATAACATGGCCAACCCTTGGGTCATCCGCTGCTGCAACAATAGACTCATCCCTGTTATGCTGATGAATAATATCAAACATTTGGACAGTTTATCCATATGATCCATGATAAAAGTTTCATTCCTCCAGCATAATAATATAATCCTACAAGCATAGTGACACATGCTAATGATTTAGTCAATTTATCATATCTTCAGCTTTACCACCTGTTCAGTATGGTAACAACTTGTGTGTTACACCTGTTTTCTCAAGTCCTTCAAGGTATCTACTACAGAGACGAAGCCCGAGTTTTTCAGCCGACAGATTCCTAAAGCAATACACCACAGAAACAGCTGATTAATCAAATTTATAGTACACAAGCTTGGTTTTGGGTTGAGAAAGGGTGAAACTACACTCTAGGTGGACTTTTCTGTTTGTTATAGTGACAACAAACACAGAAAGGTACAAACTAAAGTATTCACGCTTAACTTTCAGGTTTAGCCTTTAGTCCAGTTTGTTTTATGAGAATTTCATGAAAACGACAATAATGGATATCAATTTTACGCATGTATACCAAAAGAATTTCATAGCTTTCTATTTCAGTAGTAGCCGTATCACAAACAGAGGACTTATCTTGCTGCCTACATTTAGGATCAGACGGGGGCACATTGCATAGAAATGTCAATAAAAGTGGATCTGTAGCAGGTTCTTGCCTCTTGTATCGACCAAATGCTGAAATTGTGCTAAAAAATATAGTTGTTTCTTGAGGTTTTAGGTAATTTCTCTTCCTCTGTAAAAGGGGGTAGGGGTGTGAGGTTCAGCTGATTGTTTAATCGCTTATAGATCCTATAACTAATATCTCGAAGCTGAAACATGTCTACCTGTACTGATTGTGCATGTTGCACATTAAAATGTCCAGTAGGATCTTTCCCCAAAGTTGCAGCACATATGGGACAGACCTAGAACATAAATGTCAAGTAGATTGATCAACTCATACAAATCTTCAGTACAAATGCATATAACATGAGGAGGAAAGAGTTGAAAGGTTTCCGGTATATTAGCATTGTCATTCACACTTCATTTTGCATATAACATAAACAACATCTATTACGAGAATGTGATATGAGGAAGCTTCACAGGACACCGCGTTTTTTTAAGTCAAAACAATGTTGATCTTGCAAATGGCTGCAAAGCATTGACACTTCAATTTCAACGTAACAGAAAGGGCAAGGGAACCAAGCCCTAACATCTTATTCTGCTTCATTATCCTCATTCAAGTGAGAATCTGTTTAATTTCCAAAACAAACAATCATAAGGTTTCATTTCGGGCTGGTCTCTTTCTTTTCTTTTCTTCTTTCATTTCATTTATTTCCAAAATTGTCCAAAAGCAGAAGTTTGGATTATTCATTTTCTAAATGTCTAAACATGCCTTTGGAGAACAATCTAGTATTTAATTTGTTATTGGTCTAATGATAAGAAATGTGATCACAACTGTATATGTATACTAAAGCTGATTCAGTCATAAACTAACAGTTTCTTTCATCTTATACTTTCTTTTTTTGGTTGTTCTGTTTCATCTATCATTCTAAAGTATAAATTATGTACAATCTAGGGGTAGCGAAATTGTGAAAGCTCCCTTGTCTTTGAAAAATAGCCACTGTCCTGGAGCCACTAGTGAAACTCCAAGACATTTACTCTAGGATAATGGTCAGGATAATATCCATTATCCTGGAGTTTAACTTGTGGATATCATAATTCCTCATGATAATGTCCTGGAGTTTCACTTATGGATTTCAAAACTCTATGATAGTGACTATAACCCGTCCAAATTCAGTCAACACGGCCATTTGACACCCCTACACAAATCTATCAAGCCAAGCTTAGATTGAATTTCTTCTCTAACTGATAAACCAACTGCATTATGAAATAGTTAAAGATGTAATTGCATGAAACTGGAAGAAACACAATTACACAATAATGGAAGTGAGAACATCATCAAATAACAACTAGAAGACTAAAATTAATTTACAACAAAAAACAAATTAAAAGAGGAAAGATAATAGAAAATGAAGATGATACTCCTAAACCAGAGGGGGGGAGAGAACTGCAGTAGGAAAATTACCAATTAATCTAAAATCCCTGCCAAAATGGAAGGAATGAACATTGAATACATATCTAAGACAATCCAAAAGCTTCACTCAACATTTAAAACTCCCTGAGAGGCTGAGACAGAGACCTAAAATGCCTACCACAAAATTTATTTCATGTATTAAAAAAAAAAAAAAAAAAACAGAAGCAGTGCAAGAACAGTGCACCAATACAAATACATGTGATGCATTGATATTTACCAGAATTTCTTAAATTTGTAGATTGGGCAACAGAAAGATTATTGGCTGAGTTTACTCTTGTACTCCAAAAGTCCACATCCATCTTCCTGTTTTTTTAAAAATCTCAAAAATATTGTACAATCAAAACAAGGAGAGAACAATTTGATTTTATACATTTTTCAGAGTAATACATAAAATTCAAACAAACAAAATATTGAGAGTTAAGTTTTTATAACAAGAGGATCAACTTTATAAGTTGATGGGATGTTGTGTTGTACTAATTTGTATTTTAGTGGTAGAAAATTTAGTATAAGAAGGAAAATGTGGAAAGCTTTTCTTACACACAAAAGCTGGATAATAGAACTATTGACATTAGGAGTGACTCTTCCGGTCGGTTCGGTTTTGTGTATTATCGGTTCGGTTTATTGATTTTCGATTTTTAAATATGCTAAACCAATAATCAAACCAATAAGATATTCGTAATCAGTTTCGATTTATCGGTTTTTAATCCTTAACGGTTCGGTTTTCGATTTAACCAATAAGAAAATGCTCCTCTAATTTTTTTTTTGCTTTCTTTGTTTTCCTTTGTTCTTATGTGTCGCACCCGTTTTTAACCGCACGGTTCGCGACGTAATGGCGTTGATTCCTTCTGGATTGATTAAAAATTGCTTGCTAGAGGAGTCGCCACCTAATTATTCTAGGGTGAATTATGGCACCTAAATGTTAACTAAATGTTGCAAAATAACTCCGGTTTTATGGTCTGCGAAACTAATGAGATTCTAGGTAAGAGTTCTTTATTATCCTAAAGGGAAGGGGTTAGGCATCCTTTAAGATCCACTAACTTGCGGTTATCCGGTCAAACTTAGGTTAATTATTATGCTAAGGAAAATGCATGTTTTTACAAGTATAAGATTAAAATAATATTGCAAATAGTTAATAAAAGATGCATTTTGGTAAAGCAATGATTTTTTTCCTTTTTGAGGAGCTTTGCAAAAGTGATTGTGATTTTGGAAAATAGGAAAGGATGCGTGACATGGTTTATGAAAATACATATAAAATTGACCTTTTAGATAAAAGCATGTCTTGTAAGACATTGTTTATAAAATATATGCAAAGTAGATTTTTCGGATAAAAAAAGTGTGCATTTGTGTGGTATTGATTAGAAAATACATGCTAAGTTGATTTATAAAAAATATGCATTTGAATGGCATTGATTAAAATATACACAAGGTGATTTTTGAGTGAAACATGTATTTGTATTGCATTATTTACAAAATATATGCAAAGTAATTTGTTAGATAAAAAGTTAAAAACACACATTTTGATTGCATTATTTACAGAATATATGCAAAGTAATTTTTTGGATAAAATGTGCATTTGTATGGCATTGTTTATAAATATATATACAAGGTGATTTAATAAGAAGAAAACAACTTATTGGTAAGGCAAGGAAAGTGATATTTTGAAAGTCATTTTAAATAACGAATCGAATAAAAATAACTCTATTTTGTATGATTAATAGTGTGAGTAAAAGGTGACCAATAGTTTTGAAAATTCTGAACAGTTCAAAAATAAGCTAGTGTTTTGAAGGTATGTGCGACGAACCTAAAATAAATAAACTAACGTTTTGAAAATATGGGCGACAAGCCTAAAATAGATAAACTAGCGGTTTCCGATTTTAAATATACTCTTTCTAGATTATTAATTCTAAGTCTACCTATTCTAAACATTTCAATAATTACACAAGTACAATAAATAATATTACAATACATAATAAAATAAAGTTGAATTAAAGAAAATAAAACAGCAATAAAATAAATCATCTCCGAGGGGTATCTTGTCTTCTTTGACTTTCATAAGTGTTCCTTGCAAGCCCTTTTCTTTCGGATTTTGAACTTGTTTTTTCGACCTTACTTTGATTTCTTTTGAAGTGATTTCGGACTCCAAACCTTTTAGGATTCGGATTTTTTGGACCTCCAAAAAAAACTCACCCCCCCCCCCCAAATGAAGAACAAAGGGGTTTTATAGATGAGTTTCGGACCCCTCCCCCCAAAACCGAATTCGAAATTTTAAAAACAAAGGGGCAAAAGTCGGATTTTAAGGGTATGGGTTGCGGATTTTAGGGGATAGGGGTATGGGTGAAGGTGACCAGCGCGTTTTGGGGGGGTGGGTTGGTCGGCGACGTGATGGGGGCCCACGGGATGTGGGGCCCACGGGAGGGAGGGGGTTGAGAGAGAAAGGGGTGTGTGTGATTAGGTTTTAGGGTTTGTTGAGGGTTTGGTTGAAAAATAAGGGTGATTAGGTTTTAGGGTTTGGTTGAAAAATAAGGGGAAGGGGAGTTGGGCTGTTGTGGGTGGGGCCGACGGATTTGGTGCTTGACCGGTTGGCCCCTTTGTGGGCTGGCCGGTTGGGCCCTATTTTTTTTTTAAATTTGGTTTGTTTGAAGGTTAGGGATAAAAAATTGGTTTGGGTTTTAATAAACTAAGCTAAAAAAAAAAACAGAAAGGTTTAAAATGCTCAGAAGAAAAAACGTAAATAAATAAAAAATACAACGAAGTGATAATAATAAAAACATAATGTTTGTAAAGTGCTTAATGCTTAACTAAAAATAGAAGGATAAAAATTATGATTATGATTTTAAAAGGCAAATGATAGTAAAAAAAAATGTGAATAATAATAAATAATTATATTAAAATAATATATATACATATATTAAAATTGCAAATAAATCAGAAAAGACGAGACAAAATTGAGTGTCAACAATATGTACAATGCCTTCATACATAAAAGATTAAAACTCTACACAAATTACAAGCAGAAGCAAATTCAAATATGTTATGGTTATTTGCTAAAACAAACTTATTCTCTTTCACTGTAGCAATCTCTCAAAAAATAAAAAGAAACCAACAACTTCAAATTACAGAAAGAAAACAGCAACACCAAGACAACTATATAAGTTAGGGAGAGAGGAAGAGAAGCATCGCAATCCCTAGTTTCATATGAGAATTGAGAGTCAAGGGAATAAGCGTGTATGCGTTAAGAATTTAGCAAGGTGTCTACCAGAAAAATTTAGGGTGCAGGCAGCTGGGACTTTAGGCTTGTAATCCTCATGAGCATGTTAGCGTTTTCAGAAAGTTTAGAGATGGAACTAATGCTTGATCATGCACTTACTGCAGTGGACGAGCCAATTGAGAATAATGGTATGAAGCGTGAGATCAGACAGATCAAATTGGTCAGCCCATTAGTATGAGAGTGACTTCTACATCCAACATAAATGTATGGTCAGGTCTATGCACCAAGCACGCAAAATCTAAAGGATACACATGACCTTATTCCAAATCAGGTTTTACCTACTCTAAAACACTATTTTTCAGCATGGGGTCAATTTCTGTTGCATGAATTTCAAACAGGAAGCACATAAAAATTCATAAAAACTAGCATCACGGAGTTTTATCGCACGAGGAGGCCACTGTTATCATAAAATACTGCAAGTTCAGTATGATTCTAAGAATCAGTGCATGTATCAATGTGCAAAACCACTGAAAGAAACAAAAGTCACCGAAAGCACCATATATTGCGACATGTACTACTTAACTAGCTCCTAATTCTCTCCTGTAATAAGATCCATCACAACACGCTTGATGCTGCCATTATTCTTCTTGAGCAACTTCTTGTTCATCTCTTTGTTGCAGAAACCCTGCATTGACAAAATATATAATGGTCAAAAGCTGTAAGTTGTTGCTTGCTCAAGCAATCAATGCGGAAAAGGAAGGTAGACATTTCAACGCTAACTGCATTATTTTTTAATGACCTCGGTGTTAACCTACCATCTCCTCCAGCTCTTCAAAGATAGGATCCCACTCGGATACACCACAAAGATCATCTACGGATTGTTCCAAGTCATACTCGTTCATCCTCAAGATCTCTTTGTTTAAGTCTACCTGTTTGAAACCCATCTGCTCCAGTTCCTTGAGGAGGGTCAGCTCGACATCACTGTTTTCTCTGCCATCCTGTGAAGATGCCTGCACCTCTGCGACAAAGGGTGGTACAACAGAAGTAACAGCTGGTGCCGCCTCGGATAAGTCAATGGGATATGAAATTGATGAACCAGCTGCAGAAGGAGAAATGCACGACTTGGACTCCTGCTCCTTGTTTCGGTTTCCATCAACAACCGGCTCAACCAATTCCATGGTAGGGTTTGAGATTTTAGGCTCATGAATGAAATCCTTCATTGTCATGTCTGCATTCGCATGAATAGTTTCATAACCAGCTATACCAGAGCTGGCCGGAGGAAAATTCAAGTTCAGGTCCTGAGAAGCTTCATAAAGAAACTCCTCTTTACCATTGCTGGCCGGAGGAAAATTCAAGTTCAGGTCCTGAGAAGCTTCATAAATAAACTCCTTTTTCGGCACCATTAAAGCATCAACCTGCATATAAGTTGCAAATATTCAAATCAGCATCCAAGCTACCTCTTATTATCAAGGAATAGTGTTGCACGCAAACAAGTCTGACCTGGATAAGCACCCATACACGCTGCCCAAACTTCTGACCTGAAGGCAAGGCTATCCTCCAGTAGGAGATGTACCTACCAGGTAGCTCAGGAGCAGTAAAATCAACTGCCACATCAAGCTCATGGTCAACAGCCAAGCCAACCGAAGTAATCTGCAGTTCAAGGGACACTGTATAATCACATCTTTCCAGATATATAAACTAAAACTGTTAACAGGGCCAGAAGCGTGGATGTTCACCAACGGGGAATCAAAAAAAAAAAAAAAAAAAAAAAAAAGAGGAAAGGAACAAAATACTAGCATATAAACTCTGACCTGTAATTCAACAGAGAACGCATCACTTAATTTATCTCCCCCAATCCAAACAAGTTGTGTTCCTTGTGGCCAGACAATATTACCATTGTTCCTCATTCTCCAGACCTTGGTAAATGGAGTCAATGGAGCCATGATAGTACCATCAAATACATTGACATCCTGTGTGAAGCGGCTGTCCAGCTTATTAGGCGATTTCACCCCACAGCCTCGAACGTTGTCACACTACATACAGAAAAGAGTTGACAGAGTTGATCAAAGACAGAGAATACTTATAGAAAATTGAAAGGAAAAGGTAAACTCCTTATACAGGATCATGTAAGCCCTTGAAAGCTACTGGATGATGGTAAGTAACAGGACGATCCATTCTGATGTAATCAGCATCATTTCCCATATGTGCAAAGCATAAGCTACAGAGATCAGAGTCCTCCTTTCTGCATGAGAATAGGAGGATGAGTCCTTAGCGTCAACTAGTCAAATACTACAAATACAAAAGCTTCACATTTCTTACACTTTAGATTTGAACCTAGAGCCAGTTATTGGATGAACCCCACAACCATCACAGCGAACACCTCTGTGGAAAATAGCCGCTGTCCCATCACTGCGATTATGGCTCCCTTTAAATGGGATCCCGAAAGGAGAGTATTGAGGTTGGACAGTGTTTTTTACCACAGGCACCCCAGTCATGGAATATGAACTTGGAGATCTAAAACCATCAGAAATAACCCCGGATAAACCAACTGCGCCAACAGGCTCAACACCAGGGTGATTCTCACTTGGCTGTTTATCAGCTCTCTTTTCTGGGCCAGTGGTTGAGGCACTAGAATATGAAATACCAAGAGCCTTCCCGACAAGATAGGAATTACCAAATTTCTTACCCTCTCCCTTCTTACCATCTGCCAGAGATGAGTTAGGCTTAGGACTTTTGGATAATGATTTACATTGAGTTCCATTTTGATCTGGTTGGAAAGACGACTTCAATTTTGAGGCATCTATATATCCAGTGTGATTTTTGGGTCCTGCAGTTTTAAAGGTCCGCTGCTCAGCATTCGCTGCTGGGGATGGCTCTCCACTTTTAATGCTAGGAAATGCTTGTGAGGTTGTTTCATGTAAGAAACGACCAGTTGAGTCTACTGGACAAGCCTGCTTTAAGTAGGATATGCCGGTCTTGGAGAGAGATTTGGTAATCTCAGCCATTTCTCGGGCAGCTGATGAGGCTTTAGACGCCATGTCTGCAGAGTGCTTTAAAAATTTTCTGCTTTTTGATTCTGGCAAAGACTTGAGAAAATCTGAAACACTCGAACTTACGTTAGGAAATGTAGGCTGGACCAGTGGGGATCTGAAGGGAGTAGAATTTCCACTAGATGTACCTGAAGACCTACTAATTTTTTCAGTGGTCAATCGTACAGATATCCGCAGGGGATCCAGCTCCTGCCTCGCGATATCCTGCAGATCTTCATCATCAACAATTGTTACAACATCACCGTCCTCATCAATGTATGTCAGCGTAAGCTCACTGTCGGGAGGGAAGTTGAAAAGTTGAAAGATCTTTTCTCTTAATCCATCCATGTTAAGACCAAGTTTATCATCAGCAACACCGACATTGAATCGTCTAAGTGTCTCTCCATACTTGACCTACACAGTATACAGGGCCAGCAGAAAACCTGTTAGTACTGACTAAAAGTCCTCCATCGGAGGCAACATAAGACATATATCCATGGTCATAAGAAAATTAACCAAAAAGACAAACAGAACCTCTGCTATCTCTCCTCAACAGATATTCGTTTCAAGAGTCAAAGAGTTTATGTTATCATGAAAACAGAAAACTACCTATTTATTCGAGTATTTATACATGGAAAAGATGGCATAGCGTGCGGAACGCCCTAAGGTGTATAGGATCGTAGGAAAATGAAAACTATCTAGCGAAAAAACATGTTAGAGCAATTATACCAATCAAGTAATCAACTATATCCCAAATCAGCTCACCAATCCCTTAGTTCTAATCTAAACTAACCTACTGGAACATAAAAACAAACATGAATTTCAAATCGCCAACGAGAAGGCGAAAAAAAGAAAAATTCCACAAAGCAGAACACTAGGAAGCATCTATAGTCTAAATTACTGTACATCTTGCAGTAAAGGAAGTATCTTTATAGTGCAAAACAATTGCTTGATTTTGGTATTAACACATCTCAACACAGATGAAGTAAAAAAGAACCCTGATCACATACAGGGGCGGATTTAGGGGGTGTGGAGGGTGTTTGTATATATAGGTAGTGGCGGAGCCAGGATTTTTACTTGGGGGGTTCAAAAATATAAATAAGTAAACATACGAAGAAACCAAGGGCTGTTCAACATCTACTAATTTACATAAAAAGTAATTTTAACTTTATATATGCAGTGTAATTTTTCACTGAAGAGGTTCCCCTCGGCCCTTACTAGCTCCGCCACTGTATATAGGAGGACTATTCGCAAAATTCTGTTTCCATCGAGAATTGAATTGACCTTTCCCTTATTCGACTGGAGAATCTAACAGAGACATCATCTATTAACTTTTGAATACCCTAAAAAATTCAATTGTCTCCAGCATCCTGGGTTCGATTCTCAGAGACAACAATAATTTTTATGTTCTTTTGTTGTTGTTTTCGAAACTCCCCGTGAAAATCCTGAATCCGCGCCACTGATCACATACGAACTGAAACACTAATACCCCCACCCAAACCCCAACTTAAAAAAAAACACCCAATTCATGCATGCATGAATTGTAACGAAGCTTAGATACGTGATCGGTGATCGGTGCTACTCTTAATAAACTATTTCACAATTCATTCGTATCTAAGATTAAAGAAACCAAAAATTCCATCAAAACACAGTATTATTCAACATTCCAAAGTAAAATAACAACATGCAATTTAATTGAACAAAAAACAAATGAAAGAGTGAAAGATCAAACCTTGATCACAATAGAAGACTCCATGGCGGGTCCAGGTAAGCTGCAAAAACGTTGATACACAAAACCAGTATGTATACGATTACGATAAATTAAAACCCTAACCCTAGAATTTCATGAGAGAAATCGAACAGATGGAGCGATATAAACGCTGAAATAGAAGTAGAGGAAAGGTGTATCGTTTGTCATGTATATCGCATTTATTTATATAAAAAGTTTGGCGTTTATATACGTGGAAGATATACTGGGTTATATTTTGAGTTTTCTTTTAGGGGCCTAAGGAAACCAAAAAGTCATTTAAGAGCCAAGATTTTCAAAAGTTGTATATTGTGGTCACTTTAATTTACTACTTAGTATAAGAGGCTAGAAGCTTCGTCGACATGCTTGCTTGCCCAGGCAGGGGCATATACGGAATATCGAAAATTTATGTTCCTTCTAACAGTTGTACTAAACTGTTTCAGTGCTTGTATTGTTTCTCCTTTTGGACAAAAAAAACAAGATACCTTTTGTTTATTCTACTTCGTATCCCTCGAACTGTCTAATTTTTCTGGAGAAAGGAGGCGCACAATTAGGATCCATCTGGAAACTTTAAGCGCTTCTATTGCAATCATTTTAGCACACTCAGTTTTCTAAACAGGAACTGTTCATTTCACATTTATCTATGACATCATCAGCATAGTACAATATTTTCAATTGTGTATATATCCGCATCACAAATTTGGATTGATTATAAATGTGTTGTTACTCTTAATAATATTTTTATCAATATTAATACAACATTTATCAGCTGTTAATATTTAATTATAAATATTATTTCACTCATCCTAATTTATGTGATGGTATTTAATTGGGAACATAATTTAAAATTGAAAAGAAAATCGTTGAAATTTATGATATAAAATAAGTTATAAATATATGTGTAGCTATAAATCATTAATATATTTTATTAATGATAAAATGAGAAGTTTTAAATTAAATGAAGTTTTAAATATAGAAAGATCTTTTTGAGAGTGATTAAAAAAAGTATCACCATTGAAATTGAAAAAATAATAGCTAAAAGAAATTTATTTTACGTGTTTGGGGGGGGGGGGGTAAATTGAAGGATTATTATTAGAAATAATATAAATTGTAAAAGAGAATTGAGCCAAATGTACTTTGTAGGTAATTCTATGGAGTGTCATATGAGGAAAGAAAACAAATTTGCTCCTGCCTTCCCTATTTTCGATTTATTTAGTAATATCAAACTTTCTAACTTTTTCATTTTTATTTTAAACGGTCCTTTATGTATGAATAAAACTTCATTGGTTTCATATACCAATAATAATAATAATATGTATAATAGAGGGTATTCAATAATAATAAATTTATTTATTTGCACGGGCTAAGACCCTCTAGTCTAATTTAAGGGAGCATTTAGTATGACTTAAAATGTTTTCATGGAAAACTTTTTCCTGATAATTTTGTTTCACTGCTTGATTAACAGGAATTGTGAAAATTATTATTTCTAATTTTGGCGAAGAAGAAAAAGATGATTTATGTCACTTAGATAGATCAGAAAGTCAATTTTCGTTTTGCAAACATTTCAATTGTTATTCTACGTTAATTATTTCGATCAAAACTTATCGTATTAATCCCCAACTTCAAAGGGAGCTCACCAATGAGTTATGAGGTAACCCTCAACTCCCGCCTTATTCCCTATTTTTCTAAGTGAATTACTACGATAAAAAAAGAATTAGGTAGCTAAATAGCTCATGGCTAACATAATTTTTAATAATATATCGCTAATTTATCTCTAAATAAAATTAACAATGAATTTTATTATTTAATTATAAAATTTATCCGTTGCTAATTTTTCTTTTTTGTAGTAGCATAAGTCACATTTATTTATGCCTAACCAATTATTGGATAAAAATGATTTGAAAAATAATCTTCTAAAGTAAATCAATTTCATTGTTTTTGTTGGAAATTAGCCTTTGGCGGGAGTTGCGACCGACCAACTTTAACGGCTTAAACACTAGTGTTACGTATGTTGGAGAATCCGGTTCTTCACACATGCATGATCTACTAAGTACGTAGATAACCGTAGGGCCAAGAATCGTCAAATTTCATTGAGAAATGAAAGAGATATTGGTCCACGAAGTAAGGTGTTTGAAGCATGGAAAGTGTGGTATTGTGTTCAATTCTCCCTCATCGGTAGAGGAAGAAAGAATTGTTGTGTATATAAGACTCGAAATTGGTTTGGGGTTTGGAACCCCAAGGGGTATCCCATGTGTTTAAAGGAGGGAGGACCTAGATGTGTTTCGGTTCAAGGAAAGACCACACGCGCCTCCCCCACGTCCGTCAGGTTCAGGAGTCACGGTCCGCAGGCTTTACGATATTATCTTTTTGGGCGAGAGAACTTTGTCGGAGAAATGCAGTTCGGACCAGGAATTCTTTCAGATGTCTGATTTGGTCCCCTGAAGTTTCGAGCGTCGAATTTGGGCCAGATCAGCGAAATGCCAAGCACTCAATTGACCATTTATTTTGGCTGAATTACTCCTCCTATAATGGCCAAATCCGTTGGTCTTTCACCATCTATGTTGGTGACTTTACTACCTCCATAATGGCCATTATTTGGCTATTATGGAAGCGATTCAACCCTCCATCACCTATATAAACACCCCTTACACCATTGTTGAGCACTAAGAACATACATATATGATACACGAAAATACAGAAAAATACACAAGCAAAACAGTTTCTTCCTACACCTTCCAAGGCATCATTTCGTTACTCAATATTCTTCACGGTAGCTCTTGAGTTTCCTTTGCTCAAGTGTTCCATTGCTGTTTTATCTTGGGAGGCAAATTGTCCAGGACGTATAAAGGATACATACGGGGCAATATTGTCTTAAGGACAGAGTGCCACACTCGACTCAGCAAAACCAGTTTCCATTTTTCCGTCTTCAACAAAATTGTAATTTCAGTTTTGTGGATATATTGTAATTTTCAGATTTCTAGATGAATTATTGAATCTTTGTTTATCCTTTCGAATACTTGTAATAGTTATATACTTTCCGTACTGCTTTATAAAGTATCATAGAGCAAAAATCTCCAAACAGTTTTTTAGTATATGAATACTTTTTCCTCCATACCTCTTGCGTTTGTTTTGCAATTTTTTTTCTTGCAAAATTCTCAAACTTGTATTTGATTCACGAATTAGTTAGAAGGTGACTTTTTTTCTTTTTTGCAAAAAAATAAAGCATATCCTCACCTTCAAAATAATGAATTGAATTTTTTTCCACAGTTTTCCAACATATATATATATATATATATATATATATATATATATATATATATATGTTTCTCTTTCTTTTTTCTCACTTAATATTTGTTTTCCTAGTTAGTCAATAAAAAGAAAAATAACCAGTGTTCAAGAACACAATGAAGTGTACTTTTATTCATAAGTAATTAAAACACATAAGAATAATTTGAGATTAGCAAGTATGTTTGTTTGGTATGATTGGGTATTTTTGATAGTTTTTAAAATTTATGGGTCTAAGTCATTTTTCATGTTCATTTTTAAAAAAAAGTGAAATATATTTTGAAAAACTATGGCCAAACACATTTTCAAAATTTGAAAAACTTCACCCAAATCAAGCTTTTTGATTTTTTATTTTTTTTGAGAATTTATGGTCAAATACTAGCTTATTTTGTAGAGTGTTGAGGACTTGAAATGTTTGACCAAGCTTTTAGGAAAAACATAAGTGTTTTTAAGTGAAAGAAATATACCCGTGTGTATACCATGGGAAATTGAAATCAAATTGCACTCAACTTTGTTGTACAAATTTACCATAGTTGTAGGATTCTTGTACAATTATAATTAGGATTTATTGTTATAGTAGAAATAGGATTTTTCATAATTAGGGATTGTAAATTGTATATAAATACCTCTTCATCAATGAGAATAATCAATGGATTATTTCTTTCATGGTATCAGAAGTCTAGTGTTAAAATACCTTCTCACAAAGACAATTCTGCCGCCCTTTCTCACTCTCGGTTTCCATGCAATTTCTCGGTTACCGTGCAATTTCTTCCTCTCTTCTCAAATTTTCTTCCAAATCCCTAATTCACTTACTGTTCTTTCGTTATGTCTACGTCAAAGAACATGTTTCATCCTACCTTGACAGTCTCCAACATCAAGAACCACATCCCTATTGTTCTTGAGATGGAAAACGTTCAATACACGATGTGGGCGGAATTATTCAAGGTTCACGCACGCTCGCATCAAGTCCTCCATCACATCATCCTCTCGGTAACTGGCAAGGAGAAGGTGCCTACCCCCGAGGATAATCCTACGTTATGAACAACCCTTGATGTTACCGTTCTCCAGTGGATTTATTCCACTATCTCTATTGACCTCTTGCAGACGATTATTGAACTCGACACTACGGCAATGATAATTTGGAATAGGGTGCGTAATATATTCCAAGATAACAAAAATTCATTTGCTCTCACTCTTGAGCAGGAATTTTTCCATGTCAACATGAAGATTTTCCTAACGTCTCAGCCTATTGTAAAAGGCTGAAGGAATTGGCGAATCAACTCCGAAATGTTAATGCGCCCGTTAACAATGATCGTCTTGTTCTTCAGATGGTTTCAGGTATATCCGAGGCCTATAATGGAGTTGAGACACTGCTTCATCAAAGTAATCATCTCCCACAATTTTATCAGGCATGTTCTATGCTCATGTTGGAAGAGGCCAGTTTGGCTAAGAAAGCGACTACTAGAGAAAATTCCGTCATGATGATGGCCACGTCAGATGACCCTCACTCATTCTCCGAAAATTCGGGTCAAAATCGTACCAACGGTGGCAGAAAAATGGGTCAAAATCAAAAAAATATTGGCAAGAACCGCAGAGGCAGTCACGGTGGTAACGGCGGCGATGGTGATGGCCGGAATAGTGGCGGCGACAGTAGTGGTGCTCGGAACAGTGGACTGCATGCCAACTGGTCGCAGCCCTGGGCCTCCTGGTCGTGGGGCTGGGCTAGTGGCCATTGGCCTAAACATCCCTTGTTTTCCACCGACGTCACATCTTGGAAACTGGGCCCAATTCCAGTCAGTTTATAGGCCCAATTTCCTGGTCCAGAATAATGCATCGATCCAGTGTTGGGCCAGGGCAGCATGCAGACCTATTTGGGCCTTGGCCTTAGCAGGCCTTCACTGCTGCGGGCCCAGCTTCGATCTCGACACCTACGGATATTGAGGCTGCAATGCATACACTTGGATTACATCCCCCGAACATAAATTGGTACATGGACACCGGAGCCACTTCTCATATGACGTCCCCACAAGGTACTCTCTCGTCTTATTTCAATTTGAGTAATAATCATGACATTATTGTTGGTAATGAAAACTCAATTCCAATTCGCGGTTATGGTCATATGACTTTGTCTCCCCCACATCCATCTCTCGTCTTGAAAAATGTTCTCCATGCCCCTAACTTAATTAAAAAATTGGTGTCTGTCCAAAAATTCACCACTGATAATTGGGTTTCTGTTAATTTTGATCCGTTTGGATTTTCTGTGAAGGATTTCAAAATGGGGATACCTCTAATGAGATGCAATAGTAGAGGAGAGATTTATCCAATCACCACCATTTCCACGAGTCAGGCCACACCTTTTACCTTTGTCGTTTTTGCTCCTTCTTTGTGGCATGCACGTTTGGGTCATCTAGGGTCATCTGTTATATCTTCTCTGCATAAAAATAATTTTATTGCTTGTAAGGGTACGCGTAGTACTCCACTTTATCCTTCTTGTCCATTAGGAAAACATGTTAGATTGTCATTTGTAGCATCTACTTCTCGTATTTTGATGCCTTTTGACATTATTCATAGTGATTTATGGACATCTCCCGTTTTAAGTTCTTTGGGCCATCGTTATTATGTCTTATTTTTGAATGATTATTCTAATTTTTTGTGGACCTTTCCTTTATCTAAAAAGTCTCAAGTTTTTTCCACATTCTTAAAATTTAGAGCATTTATCTGTACCCAATTCGAATGGAAAAATAAAAATATTCAATGTGATAATGGCAGGGAATATGATAATGGGTCGTTTCGAGAGTTTCGTGACACTAATGGCATATCTCTTTCGGGTTTTCTTGTCCACATACGTCCTCACAAAATGGAAAGGCCGAGAGAAAAATTCATTCCATAAATAATATTGTACGTACCTTGCTAGCTCATGCGTCATTACCACCTTCTTTTTGGCGTCATGCATTGCAAATGACTACATATCTACTTAACATCACCCCTCTTAAAGGCTTATCATATCAATCCCTACTTAGAATTCTTTACAGTAAAGATCCTTCGTATTCTCATCTTAGAGTGTTTGAGTGTTTATGCTATCCATTTTTCCGTCTACTACAATTAACAAACTTCAAGCCCGCTCTACCACGTGTGTGTGTTTGGGTTATCCATCTAATCATCATGGTTACAAATGTTATGATTTATCCTCTAATAAAATCATAATTAGTCGTCATGTTATTTTTATGAGTCCCAATTTCCGTTTGCTAAATTGAGTAGTCTCGTGTCTAGTTCATATAATTTTTTGGATGATGGGATCTCACCGTATATTATCCACCATTTATCCAACATATCCCATAAACCAAATCCGCCAGTGCCCACTGCCTGCTGGCCCACTTGTCCTGGTCCAGCGTCGTCTGGACCACATGGTCTCAACAGTGGACCGATGTCTCAGCCCAATACCGATATCGGTACTGACCCAGCTTCTCGGCCCACTGCCAGTTCTGATGCAGTTTCAATTTCTCGTCCCTTTGTTGGGCCAGCAGGCCACTGCCTGCTGGCCAATCCGCTGCCACCCAAATAATTTCCCCAATCCCGTCCACTTCTACCTCGAGTCAAGGGCCCGTTACTCGTAGCCAAAAGGGAATTTTTGAACCTAAACGACATTTTAATTTTAATTCTAATGTCACTAAATCTTCCCTACCCTGTAACCCGGTGTCTGGCCTTCATGACTCAAATTAGAAATTGGTCATGGATGACGAATATAAAGCTCTTATTGAAAATAAGATGTGAGAGTTGGTGACCCATCCACCTGGTGTTTATATTATTCGGTCCATGTGGATTTTTACTCATAAAAAATTATGACAGTTCTTTTTAAAGGCATAAGGCTCGTCTTGTAGGTGATGGTAAAACGCAACAGGTTGTCGTGGATTGTGGAGAGACATTTAGTCTGGTGGTCAAACCGGCAACCATTCGCATTGTGCTCAGTCTAGATCTCTCGAAAGCATGGCCCATTCACCAACTGGATGTAAAAAACTGCTTTCTTACACGATAATCTTAAGAAGACAGTTTACATGTATCAACACTTGGGTTTTAGGGACCCCAATTATCCTCCTCATGTCTGTTTGCTGAAAAGTCCGTGTATGGGCTTAAGCAGGCCCACGGGCTTGGTATAAAAGATTCGCAAATTATGTGTCTACTATTGGGTTTTCTCACAGCAGATCTGATCATTCTTTGTTCATCTATCATCGTGGTACTTTTTTGGCATACATATTGTTATATGTTGATGATACAATATTGACTGCCTCGTCTGATAATCTACGCAAGTCTATCATGTCCCTTCTCAGTTCAGAATTTACTATGAAGGACTTAGGGGCCTTGAGCTAGTTTTTGGGCATTGCAGTCACTCATCATGCAAGTGGTTTATTTTTATCACAGGAAAAATATGCGGTAGAGATTTTTGAGAGAGCTGGCATGTCATTGTGTAAGTCTACTTCTACTCCGGTTGATACCAAACCCAAGCTAAGTGGTACGTCTAGCCCACCATACGAGGATCTCACCCAGTATGGTAGTCTCGCATGGGCTCTTTAGTATCTGACTTTCACAAGACCAAATATTACGTATGTAGTACATCAGGTCTGTTTATTTATGCATGATCCGCAGATTGAGCACATGTATGCGCTCAAACGTATTATCTGATACATACAGGGCACACTTGATTTTAGATTACATTTATATTCGTCCTCGGTCTCTACTCTTGTTTCATATACATATGTTGATTGGGGTGATTATCCAGATACCAGACGTTCGACATCTGGTTATTGTATGTTCCTTGGCGATAACTTGGTCTCTTGGTCGACAAACTTCAGGCTATTTTATCACGATCCAGTGCGGAGGCCGAGTATCGAGGGGTAGCCAATGTGTTATCTGAGTAATGTTGGCTATGTAATCTTCTACTAGAGTTACATTTTCCTATTCGGAAGGCTACCTTGGTATACTGTGATAATGTGAGTGCAGTCTATCTTTCTGAAAATACGGTCCAACATCAGCGCAGAAAACATATCGAGATGGACATACACTTTGTTCGAGAAAAAGTAGCTCATGGACAAGTACGCGTCCTCCATGTCCCTTCGCGGTACCAGATTACAGACATATTTACTAAGGGTCTTCCCTTGGTTTTATTTGAAGATTTTAGGAACAGTCTAAGCGTACGACAACCGTCCGCTATGACTGCGGGGGTGTGACAGAAATATACCTGTGTGTATACCACGGGAAACCGAAACCAAATTGCACCTAACTTTGTTGTACAAATTTACCATAGTTGTAGGATTTTTGTACAAGTATAATTAGGATTTATTGTTATAGTAGGAATAAGATTTTCCATAATTAGGGATTATAAATTGTATATAAATACATCTTCATCAATGAGAATAATCAAGGAATTACTTCTTTCATTAAGTAATAACAGAAGTTGTTTTTCATGTCCTAGAGATACTTTTGGAACCTTGACCAATCACAAATTACTATTCAATATCGGCAAAGTGTGTTTTCTAATTGATTAGCCAAATGCAAACTATTACTTTTCAAAAGTGCTTTTTTGAAAAATATTTACAAATAATATTTTTTTAAATAAGCAAATTTTGAAAGTTTGTCTAGCGAAGCATAATATAATCATAATTTGTATGTGAGATTATTGGTTCAATATTCTCTTTAGAGGTTAGGGATTTAATAAGCAACACAAGAATGTCATTGTCACGGAGTTCTTCCTATTGGATGGTTTTCTATTAAAATTAATTCTTCTGGCCCTAAAACAATTTATTCTTGTATAAAGAATCAAAAACAGTAAATACTCTCCATATTTTCAATAATCTAACACGAATCTTATTGCTTTTATTTCACTTGAGGTTTGGAGATTGCGTATTAGTCAGCGAAGCTGCGTCACGAGTCCAGAATGAAAGTCTTGTCTCTAGCATTTTGTAGTAACAAAGATCACAACGTTTGTTACTTGCACATAAGTTGTTGGACTGATGTTCATAAAGGATGTTAAGAGAGTGATATTGAAGGAGTAGAAGCTGAACAATGGTTTATGTTCTTGTCTGCCTATTCGTGAAGTTTGAGATACTTAGCTAGCATTTTCCGTTACTAATTTATAGGTTTAGGGGAATAAACATCTTAAATTGAAAATTTGGCCTTGCTCCAAAATGAAATTTATGTTCATTAACCTGTCCTGTTTGTTCATGTTGAATGTGTTTCTTTTCCTTGCTTTTTTCCCTCAGATAATGTTCGATTCCTTTTCTTAGCTTCTTTCATCACCAATTGGTAGCCACCAAACTGCTGGATACTACCGCCTGTGTGGAAGAGCATATTAGAAGATAGCAGATTATTGAAGAGGCAGTTCTCAAATTCAGCCGACAATTCGTTAGGCCTGAGGATAAAATGATTGATGGCTGGCCCTCCATTGCTAGTTTTCAAGGCATTATGCTGCGTATCTCGAAAACTTGTTGCCAAAATGAAGGTTTACACTTGACTGACCTAAACTAGCACTTCACTAAGGGGTCTATTGGACTGGTGGTCCTGTGTGACAAACACTTTGAGTTCTGCATGATTAATACTAGCAATATCTAGACGTTTTGCGTACACTACATTTTGATCCTTTAAGCATGGAAAGTGACAATTTCCGAAAAACAGATCATCAGAAAAGGAATGAGAAAGAAAAATCAAATGATCGCAACCATTAGAAATTGACTTGCAGTATGAGAACTGTTGGAAATTTGCCTTTGGCGGGGAGGTGCGTCCACCCATGTTTAATGAATTAAACACTAGTGTTCCGCATGTTGGAGGCTTTGTCTCTTCACACGTGCATAATCTACTAAGTGAGTAGATGACCGTAGAGCCAAGAATCGTCAAATTTCGTTGAGAAATGAAAGAGATATTGGTCCACGAAGTAAGGTGTTTGAGGCATGAAAATATGGTGTGGGACAAATCTACCACATCGGTGGGAATAGGAAGAATTGCTCTCTATATAAGTCTCTAATGTGGTAAAGGGTTTGGACCCCAAGGGGTATCCCATGTGTTTAAAGAAGGGAGGACCTAGATGTGCTTGGGTTCAAGGCTAAGCCCACACACGCGCCGCCCGTCCGGGCTCGTATTATCTTTTTGGACCCCAAATCACTGCCAAACAGTGAACATATACACAACAGAGACACACTAGATACACAGAGACAAATCAGAAGAGAAAACAGAAACTCTTCCTTCCTTTTCCATATCTTCAGCAAGTCGATTCATATTTGTTTTCTTCGTCAGGCTCAACCTATTGGCTTTGTAGCGTTGAGATTAAAGTGTTGTTTTATCTTGGGAGACTATTGCCCGCTAACGTAAAAGCATATATACGGGGCAATCTTGTTTTAAGGACAGAGGGCAATCACTCGACTCAACACACAACGTTGTAACTATCCAGATTTAGTTGTTTCTTGATTTCAGGTTATCAAGATTCAAGACACAACAAGCTTGCGGCATGTATCAACATTTGCCTATTTGTTCAACAAGATTCAATTTCTGAATATTGAATATTTGTTTATCCTTTCGAATACTTGTAATATTTATTTACTTCCCGTACTGCTTTATAAAGTACAATATAGCAACCAAAATTATGATATGGTCCAAGAAAACTTTCCCACATGAAAAAAGGTCTATGTCCAACTTGAAGTCAGTCCAAGAGGAGAATACGAGGGCAGTTTGCTAATAAGGAGAGAAAAACGGTTTCTTTTACATTAAAGGAACGTCCTGAGCCGAGTGTCTCTCGGAAACAACCGCTCTACCTACCAAGGTAGATGTAAGGTCTGCGTATATTCTATCCTCCCCAGACCTCATGTTGTGTGATTTCACTGCGTATGTTGTTGTTGTTGTTATTGTTTTACATTAAAAGGTACAGTTGTTACTTAAAATATGACATGTCCAAGAACCCTGTAGATGTTGACAAAAAATTATGAAACTTTTCATTTTCTTGGTGTGTCTTTGATAGCAACGACCATTATTCTTTTCTTCATAATCAACTAATTCGTAAGCATTTACTCTTGTTTCCTTTCTCTTTAAGACCACAATTTCTACTGTTCTCCCCATTTTGGACTATTGGAAGAAATGATAGTTGAAAACTGAGATGAGGGGCAAGAACTGAGAACTACTAGCATCATTATTACTGGCTATATTCAAGATTTAGAGAAAGAGATGTCTGGGGAAATCGAAGAGATCGGAGAAGATATCAAAAGTACAATAAGCAGTAAAGATGCAGAAATTAATGATGTTTATGTAGCTGTTGGAAAAAATGACTTGCATGTTCTTCAATGGGCACTTGATCATGTTATTTGCCCCGGATTTCGCATCAGCCTCGTGCACATTTTTCCTCCCATTAAGTACATCCCTACACCAGGTAACTATTACTCTTGCACTCCATACTCTATCTAAACAAAATTAACAGAAGTATACATATATAGGAGATGATTCATTGCTATCTGTTTCTCCACTCAATGTCCTTTTTCTTTTTTGTTCTTCCAGTTTTTGGTTCATCTATCTTACCTAAACACAAACAAGACGGTATATTTTAAATATCACATCAGGGGAGTGTCGATTTATTCATAAAATCAGGGAATTCAAGAACATGAAGAGTAAATTGAATATACTGGTTCAATTTTCTTGTCTGCTGCTGTGACAGATGCAGATGAAGAATAGTAAATCTCAATTCTCAAAGTTACTAATGAATATGTCTATTCTCTAGAGATAAGTTACTCCATGCTCAATTCTCCAGAGTGGTGCTTCTGAACTTTGTAGCAGCCAAAGACAAAACTGAAAGCTGCCTTTCCTTGACAAGAATCCTAGGATTTTTCACCATGTATCTTGTCCTTATCCAGTTTACAGTTAGTTCAGAGGTGAATAAGTTCCCTGTAGATTGCCCCAAGTGCAATTTTCTGAATACTATTGGAAATTTACTAATGTGGAATTAAGCTTATCCCATTATTTATGACTCGAACAATTGGGGCCCCGCGCGTCGGAAACGTCGTTTACATACACGTGCACTCGTAGTGTCAAGTATCGTAAATTTCGTTAGTGAAAGAGATATTGGTACGTAAGTAAATGTTTGAGACATAGAATAATGGACGGTTATTGACTAAATAACAAGTGTTCCGCGTCGGTAAACGAAGGAAGGATTGTGCAAAGTGTAAGATGGTGCGGCACCGGAAAGGGCCGCGGCACCACCCGAACGGAATTCCAAAAGTTTGGTTGATTATGGAGAGGTTTTGGAGCATTAAAATGACAGTTTTTTCTCCATAAATCAACCATTATTTGGCTGCATTAATTGGTGAATTAAAGGGCCATTACATGGCATTTAAATGACCATTACTTGTGCCATTACTTGGCTGGTCATCATGGGGATTCAATGTCCATTACTTGGCATTGAAGGGCCATTACATAGGCATATGAAGAGTCATCTTGCACACCTATAAATTGAGGCATTTGGCTCAATTCTAGAGACTTACACACAAGTTAACAACACCACAAAGAGATCAGATTTTCCTGATAGCAATCCTTCTCTTAGCAATCTTCTTTAATTGTGTTCTTCGATGGGGTCATTTGTGTAGGCTTTGCATATTTGATAGTTTGTTGTTTTATCTTGGGAGACTATTGCCCACACTTTCGTAAAGCCTATATACGGTGGCAATCTTGTCTTAAAGACATATAGACATCTCTCGACTCAGCCGGTGGTATTGTGATTATCTAATTGATTGCTAAGTGTTTTAAGTGTGAACTTGAAACTCAAAGGACTCTAACCGTTCGGATTCTCAGCGGTTCTACAAGCCACAAGTGTAGCAGTTCATGTTCTTGTATTTCTGAATACAAGATCTAGATTTGTTCAAGATTAAAAGATTGACAACTTCTTGTTGTAATCTTTGTTGTTTATCCTTTCGAAACACTTGTAATAGTTATTTACTATTCCCGTACTACTTTATCTCTAACAAATACTATCTAGGAACAAAGGGAAGGGGGCCTTGGATCACCAGTAAAGTTGGCTCGAACCCTTGGCCTATAGATTATGGGTTTGTGTTGTGGAATCAGCCACCGACAAGTGTGACTGGAGAGGGTGCTTGTATTACACCCTCTTTGAGTGTGTCCCTTCCACAAACCTTATATGAATGGGGATGCTATGCCCCCGACTGCCCTTTTTTGTAGGAACAAAGGGAAATTTGATAGGAAAAATAAATAAAATGAAACTGATACTTGCATCAGGACACTACCTCCTTTGGATGTGACGCTTCCCTCGATCTTGCATGAACAGGGATGCTTTGTGCACCGATATACCATTTCTTCTAGGAAATAAGGGAAATTTGATGAAATAAAAACAAAATGAAATGACTTGCTAATAGGGGTGTCCAACTGGGCGGGTTCAGGGCGGGTCCCGGCGGATCCACCAATGTCCCATCCCCGGTCCCGTCGGAAAAGGGGACCGGTCTTATCGGGTCGGGGCGGGATCGGGGTTTCCATTTTTTTTTCCACTTAATTTTAAAAAATAACATATATAAACACCTCAATAATTGAACAAGATGGTGTAATAAAAACATTCCAAGACTGTTTTTGTACCTCTTATATTATTTAATAGAAATATAATTTTTTTTGTAATACAATTTTAAAATTGCAACTTTCTGGTGTTGAAAGTTGCAAATAACATAGTAAAATTGTAATTAAAAAATCACATATTTATAAACACATTTTTTAGTTTCTTCACAATGTCTTGTGGTTCTTCGGTTGGAATTGGAATTTGTTGGTCAAATTGCTCGACGTCGCTTCCACCTCCGTCGGATAAGATTTCGTTGTAGTTTTCGTCGTCTTCTTCGTTGATCTCCAGTTGACCACACCTTCTACGCTCCGCTCGTATCCAATCTCTGAATAAAACTGCAATCTCCAAGCTATCTCCCGCTAATGAGTGTTTGTGCTCTCTTATTTGAAATCTTCCGGCAGAAAAAGCGCTTTCAGACGTTGTTGATGACGCTTGAATGTTCAACACATCTCGGGCCATCTTTGATAGTGTCGGAAATGTCTTCTCATTCTCCCTCCAGTATTTCGGCAAGTCTTCACGTTCTTCTTCATTGAGAACTGCTTGGTACGGTACAACACCCTGCAAAACAAAAACATCAAACTCGCTAACTTGATTAGTAGTGGTACCACTAAACATTCTATATCTAAGGATTTCAATACTGGCAGCAGAAACAACATGTCTTTTTTGAGGTTGTATTGAAGAAGAAGAAGAAGATGGTAATGAAGCCGGTTGGTTGCTAGCAATTTCTTGTTGTTAATGCGTATATACTTTTTTGCATTTATCGTGTATGCTAGACAAAACTTCTTCTTTAGTTGGTTCCTTAGGTGGTTGTTCATTTGGATTTTTTGGAGTTGGAGGTGGAAGTACTTCTATATAATCATAAATAGTTTCAATAAGTGTTTTGTAACCGTCTATTTTAATAGTCAGATTTAATACAACACCAATAATATAAATAGTGGGAATAGAAAAAAATATCTTTTTAATTTGATAAACATTTTTTAATAGATGTCTTATAAGATGGTTTTTTCATATATTCACTAAGTAACAAAAATATTAGAGCTATATAAAATAACATAGTTGAAATAGTAGGATAATATATACTAGAAAATTCGTTAGTTGCTTGAAAAGATTTCTCGAAAAATACAATAAATTCTGAATTTTTTTCCAATCGTTATTTACAACAATATCAATTGGATTTCGATTATGAGCGTTAAAAAAATAAAGTTTTAGGTCTTCTATAATCATAAGCAGCAAGTAGTTGTTCATATAAAGAATTTCACCTAGTCGCTACTTCTTCGGGAATTTTCCTATAAGCTAGTCCACAATCGTGACAAGTTTTTTTATATTCTTTTTTTTGTATTCTATTACTTCTAAAAATAAAGTTTATAGCAAATTGTACTTTATTAAGAATGTCTTCAAAAAGTGATAAACCATCCTTTAAAAAGTTATAAATATGATACACATATTTTATATGAAAATGATTAGGAAAAGATAGAGTTAATAGATCTTTTAAAAGTCTAATAACATAATTATTAGAATAATCATTATCTAACGTAACAGTCATTATTTTGTCAGTTATACCATAATAATCGCAAACTTGATGAATATTTTCTGCAATAAAATTTTCGGTGTGCATATCATCAATATATTTATATGCTAAAATACGTTTTTGCATAGACCATTTATAATCTATCCAATGACATGTTACAGTTAAATAATCATGGTCGTTAGTACTACGGCGTATATCAGACGTGATAGATACTTTGCCAGGAAAATGATATAATGAATAACGTAAATATTGTTGATATTCATGTGCAACTTTAAAAACCTCTCTCTTAACAGTTGATCTAGAAAAATAGTTAAAAGCAAGATTATACATATCTCTAATGTAATGAATAAAACTAGGAGATGAAGGAAATGAAAAAGGCAAACCATCCACTGCAACTAATTTTACTATTGCTTCTCTATCTTTGTGTTTATCGTATTTAGGGCCTACAATTCTCCCCGTCATCTGGTTAATTTGACCATGTACTTGGTCCGGGACACTATGTGAACCTTGTCCCGACTGAAAACGCATTGGCGTACCCGACTTTGTAGCCTCGTATTCATCCCACCTAGCTTTGTGAAAACTTTGTACATGTCTCAATAAACCTCTCGTCCCACCCTGACCCTTTCCCATTTTAAATTTATAAACATTTTTACAAATTTGGCATCTAACTATTTGATTCTCTTTGTCCCTATAAAAAAATCCCATCAACAGATTTTAATTTTCGTTGTGTGGGGCCTCGTCTCATGCTAGGGGGAATATGAGGCGTTCCAGTTTCAGTTTGAGGTGCACTAGCGGGTGTGTCATTTAGATTAATGGGTGTGTCATCTAGGTTATCTTCTAAACTAAAGTCTGGTTGAGTTGCAAAATATATCTCATCGTCTAATGGTATATCATTAAAAAAATCAGTTTAATCTATATGAGTATAATCAATCAAATCATCCTGTCTAGGAATAGGATAACTAGAAGAAGTACATCTGCCCTTGTTACCCCTACTAGAAGAAACACCATTACCCTTAAACATACCTCTTAATCCTTCTATTTTAATTATGCAAATATATAATTGACGATAATGAAATTAAGTGCGATAATTAAAATAAAGTAACAATACTAATTTAAAGAAGGAACGAAGGTATCAAACGCCGTTGTAACGTCGACGTGTAATCGAGGTTGAAAATTAGGACTTTGCTCGATGGATGATCCTCAAGCTAGTTGCCAACTTCACTCCAAATTTTTGAACTTTGATACAGTTATACAAATGAACAAATAAAATATAATATTTAGTAGGCAATGTAGACTTGTAGAGAGATAGATTGAGAGATTGTAGGAAGATTTGTGAGAAAGATGAAGAGAAAATGAGGTATTTATAGTTGAAAAATTGGGTTAAAGTGTAAATATATTAACTTAGGGTTAAAAATAAATATTAAGGGGGTAGGGGGAGGCCAAAAATGGTCGTTGCACAACGGACAAAATATAAAATGGTCGTTGTGCAACGACCATTTTTTCAAAGGGGAGGGGGGGGGGGGGTAGGACCGGGGCGAGTCGGGTGGGATCGGGCCTGGGGTGGGACAAGCCCAGGTCCCGTCCCGGGTTCGAGTCCGGTGGCCATTTTTTTAGGGGGGATCGGGGTGGGTCGGGGTGGGTCGGGACGGGCCGACCCGGCCCACTGACCAGCCCTACTTGCAAATGAACATTGCTAAGTCAATTTTTGTATGATAGTTGGGAACTTATCAAGAAGCCAATTGAGCAAAATGCAAGTGCAAGTCTACATCAATGAAGAGAGTAACAGGAGGAAGAATCTCTTGGAGAAATACATCCACCTATGCAACGATGCGAAAGTAGGTGCAACTCTATCAATCGGAAACTTCACTTCCAAATTTCCAAAACTTTGTTACATTGACAGTTATGGATTTTACTTTGGCTGATAGGTACCAGTTGATACTATGCTTGTGGAGAGCAATTCACCAGCTAAAGCATTACTTGACCTTATTCCTATTGTCAACATCACCAGCCTTGTCATTGGAACTAGGCCATCACATTCCGCAAGGTAAACTTAGTTAAATTATGCAACGTGAAATTTATCAAAGTTCAAGGATGCTATACTGCAAGTGTTTATCCATTTCAGGCGAGCGAAGAAGGGACGAGATATCGGAGAATATGTTAAAATGAATGCACCAAAATTCTGCGAGGTAAAAGTGGTTGGCCAAGTGCAGCAGCCAAAACATAGTTTTAATCGAAGGCAGCCTGAGATTGCAAGAAATTCTGAAAGAAAATTCCTTGAATGCATATGCTTTTCTGGCAAGTTCTATTGAAATGTTGGAAGCAAGAATGTGACAAAGTTCTTAAACATGTAGAAACTTGTGCCATCTACTAGAAAGTTGTGCTATATATGCAACTGAATTTGTTATAATTTGCACAAATGGCTGATATTTCAGTGACAGATGCTACACTAAACTAGAATTCAAATCAAGTTAAGAAACAAACTCCTGTAACAATGAAATCCTTACCAATGTGGCAGTTATATTTGGTGGTTGATTATCAAAATATTTTTCAACAAAAAGGAGCAAAAAAATTGGAAAATTTATCTGCGCTTTAAATGTATTTTCCTTTTCCCAAAAATATCTCAAGAATTTTCTTAGTTTCAATTAAACTGGAACATTGTATGTACCCATCCTTCATCAATTTAATATTTTACTTCTTATGGCTCAAATTGGATATCTACTTTTTCTTGCTTGTACTATAATGTTGATCCCTATTATGAAAGAAAAATAATGATCACGTACATTACCACAATTAAAGGTTAAAACAATTACTACATCAACAAACTAAGTATTTTATTCAACTATATCCTCAATAGACGTTTGACACAACATATCAAAATCTTTATCGGCATACATTCTTCAATATGACATAATGAGAATGATTAAGTGACATTCATATTACACTACAGTAAATCAACAATTTCTTGAAACCAGAATCAGTATAAGTCAAAGATCCTTCCTTGTCTTAGAAGAAATATCCACTTGCCATTAGACCATTCTTGATGAAATCTCAACATCTCAGGAGGATATGCAATTTTATCACCAGGCGTAGGAAAATAAACATCGTACTCCTGTCCAATTTTTCCAGTGATAAGACCAAACCACCAGCCATCGTTGTCAAACACATCAACCATATCGTACAGACGAAATCCGTTTTCTAGCAATGTTTCACGTTGATCAGGTGGCACAGGACGGACCTCGGAGACAGTAACAATCTCTTCCAGTGGCGCGGATTTATCATCAGTCAACAGAGTCTTGTACTTGGCTTTGTAATGATAAGCGCCAAATGAAGAAACAATAGTTGCACTGTAGTAAGAACCTATGAAGCCATATACTTGACTTGCCACTTCAACTTCATCACCCTTTTGGAATACTTTTGTTATTTGTTGTCTCTTGAATGCTGTTGATTTTATTGCCTTTGATATCTTATCAATTCTTGATTGATGGAGTTTCTCTAAATTATTTGTTGCCATTGCGACTCTACAAGAAACTGATTCAATTGAATGAGAAAAGTTAGGGACTTTGTGGCTTTTGTTTGCTAGTGAATTTATAGGAACAGAATTTTGTTTCCATAAGTGACTGCGAGTGGGATTATGGTAATTGTTGTCCTGTTTTCTTTTGGATTCCTTAAATGACTGTTTTTTTTTTGTTTCCTTAAATGACTGGTAATTGGAATTTCCAATTTTTATGTTCCTGAATGGCTGATTTAACTTTCCTAATTTATTAGGGACTTGAACTAGCAAGGGGGGGAATCTCATATCCTGCTTGTACACGAGACCACGGGTCATGAAATGGACCAGTACTCTACTCCTATAGTCCAAAATAATGTTTTGCTTCTCTAAATTCAAATTAGTTTTTCTTTTACAAAGTTAAATGTAAAACATTTTTCAAAATTTTAAAAAAAATCACGACCGAGTATTTTAGTTTATTATTTTACATATGGATTTTTGTGATTTATTCCATATGGAAAACGAGTCGTAATTACTAAATTGACTTCTTTTATGGAATCATGAACTCTTTAAAACTTTATTTATTCCAATGCTAGTCATTCTTTTTTGAGCCGAGGGTCTCTCGGAAACAACCGCTCTACCTATCAAGGTAGAGGTAAGGTCTTTGTACACTCTACCCTCCCCAGACCACACGTTGTGGATTTCACTGGGTATGTTGTTGTTGCTAGTCATTCTTTTGGAGCCAACATTGTAGGAAATATTCTTCCTTGCCTTTATTCATTAATGATGTACAATATATATAGTGTTACAGAAATATTTACTTTGCTACAAACTAAGTAACTAATTAATTCTAATTACAAGAGAAATCTAATTCTACCTAATATAGGAGATGTATAATTATTAATGCAATCTAATTCTATTACACCCCCGCAGTCGAAGCGGGAGGTTGGCGTATGCTGAGACGGTCCCAAAAGTCTTCAAATAAAACCAGAGGAAGACCTTTTGTAAAAATGTCGGCAATTTGATAACGTGACACAGGACATGTAAGACGCATACTTGTCCACGAGCAACCTTTTCGCTAACAAAGTGAATATCCAGCTTAATATGTTTAGTGTGTTGGTGGTGAACTGGAATCCATGAGAGATAAATTGCACTAACATTATCACAATAAACCAATGTCGCCTTCGAAACCGGACAGTGGAGCTCTAAAAGAAGGTGTCGTAGCCAACAAGATCCAGACACCACATTAGCAACTCCTTGGTAGTCTGCTTCGGCACTGGATCTAGACAAGGTTTCTTGCCGTTTTGAGGACCAAGCGACCAAATTACCACCAAGAAACACACAATAACCAGACGTGGAGCGTCTGGTATCCAGACAACTACCTCAATCGGCATCTATATATGAAATAAGAGTGGTTGTCGAAGACGGATATAAATGCAAGCCATGATCGAGAGTGTCCTGAATATAACGCACAATGCGTTTGAGAGCATGTATGTGATATTCCATCGGGTTATGCATGAATAGACAAACTTGTTGCACAATATAAGAGATGTCGGGCCTCGTGAATGTGAGATACTTCAGGGCCACTACAGGGCTGCGGTAATGCAATGGATCGATATATGGCTTGCTGGACGAAGCACTCAACTTTGGTTTAGTATCAATCGGAGTGGCGGACGGTCTACACGATGACATGACAACTCGTTCAACAATCTCTGTTGCATACTTCTTTTGGGATAAAAATAAACCACTTGCATGACGTGTCACAACTATCCCTAAGAAGTAACTCAGTGGCCCTAGATCCTTCATTGCAAACTCAGAGCCAAGCAGTGACATGATAGACTTGCGAAGAGCATTAGATGAGGCAGTTAATATAATATCATCCACATACAAAAGAATGTAAGCAATATCATTACCCTGACGGTGGATGAATAAAGAATGATCAGACTTGATGTTAGAAAACCCAATATGTGAAACATAATCTGCAAACCTCTTGTACCAGGCCCAAGTAGCTTGTTTGAGCCCATATAATGATTTCTTCAGCAGACACACATGGTGAGGATAAGTAGGGTCTCTATATCCCATGGGCTGATACATGTACACTGTTTCATTGATGTCTCCATGCAGGAAGGCAATTTTGTCATCAAGTTGATGAAGCAGCCATGCCTTTGAAAGAGCCAGACTGAGGACCGTTCTGATAGTTGTCGGTTTGACCACCGGACTGAAAGTCTCACCTCAATACACACCAACTTATTGAGTCTTCTCATCACCTACAAGATGGCCTTTGTGCCTCTCAAATATACTATCAGAATTTTATTTATGACTAAAAATCCACATAGACCGAATCACATTAACATTAGGGGGACGGGGCACCAAATCTCATGTCCTATTATAAATAAGAGCATTAAATTCATCATCCATAGCCATTTTCAATTCGGGTCATTAAGGGTAGACACATGATTATGAGGCAATGGTGACTTGGAAACATGGGTGTGAAGACCGTATTTTTTATTTGGCTTAAAAATCTCGTGTTGACTACGAGTGACAGACCATTGGGCCAGAATTAGAGTTGGACCAGGCGGAAAGGACGGACTGCCCGACAGTGGGCTGGCAGTGACTGGACTGCCAGGCAGTGGGCTTACGAGCAGTGGGCTGCTTGAGCCGGAAGCTGGGCCGACACTTAGCGGACTGCCAGCTATTGGGACTCGCGGCAGTGGGCTGCCAGCGAGAGACTCAGCTGGGCTAGCATCTACTGGGCTCGGTGATTAGGTCGAGACACCGAGAAACATGGGGCCTATTTTGGAGGCTAATATATGGATCAAATACGGGGGTATGCTATCGTTAAGAAATTCATAGGTAGGAGGCCCGGAACAATGTAATTTGGCAAAAGGAAAATTTGTTTCATAAAAAATTACATGACGACTTACGATGATTTTGTTAGAGGATAAGTCGAAATATTTGTAACCATGATGATTTGATGGATATCCCCAAAAAACACGGAGTTGATTAGGGTTGAAGTTTATTAATGGTAGTAAAAGGAAAGAGATGATAGCATAAACACCCAAAAACCCGTAAATGAGAATATGATGGCTCCCTTAGGTATAAACTTTTGAGTGAGTATTGATAGGCTACTTGTTTGTTCGGAAGTATGTTCAACAGATAGGTTGTCATTTGTAACGCATGATGCCAAAATGATGGTGGTAGAGAGGCATGGACAAGTAAGGTTCTAACTATATTGTTAATGGTTTGAATTTTTTCTTTCTGCTTTTCCATTTTGAGATGATGTATGTGGACACGAGAGACAAAACGACAAACCATTAGTTTTACAAAAAGTCCCATTATCAAATTCTCTACCACTATCACAACTGAATGTTTTTAATGTCCCGTTCAAATTGAGTGCTGATATATGCTCTAAAGGATAGAAATATGGAAAAAAAACTTACAACTTTTTAGACAAAGGAAAGGTCCACAAAAATTAGAGTAATCATCCAACAACAGGAGATAATATCGATGGCCCGAAGAGCTCAAAATGGGAGATGTCCAAATATTACTATGAATAATATCAAAGGGCATAACAGTACGAAAATTAGACGCAACAAAAGGCATCTTAACATATTTTCCAAGAGAACAAGAGCGACTAAATGAGAACTACGAGGTTTAGTACACTAAATAAATTTATTTTATTTAAGGGAAGCAAAAACAAGTGCTCTCGGATGACCCAAACGGTCATGCCATAAAGAAGGAGCAAAAGCTACAAAAGTGGATGGTAATTTGGCTTGATGTATGGTTGTGGTGATTGGATAAAGCTCGCTCCATCTATCACACCTCATTAGACGCATCTCTGTATGAAAATCATTTACTGAAAACCCAAAAGGATCAAATTCAATAGAAACCCAATTATCAATGGTAAATTTTCTAACTGAAATCAAGTTCTTAATTACTTTAGGTACATGAAGAACATTTTTCAAAATTAACAGTGGGTTCAGAGGAGACAAGTTTGTAGTACCATAACCACGAATTGGAATTGAATGACCATTTCCGACAATTATACCACGATTATTGCTCAAACTAAAATAGAACCTGAGATTACCTTGTGAGGATGTCATATGAGACGTTGCACCGGTGTCCATATACTAATTTACGTCGGGCGAAGTAAGCCCAAGAGTGTGAATCGCGGCCTCAATATCTGTCACGGTCACCATTGCCGAGTGGGCCTGCTGCCATTGGCTCGGCAGTGGCCTAAGAATTCCAGCCCCTGGTTGTTGGGCCTGCTGGCTGCTGGTCCGTTGTACCTGTGCTGCTGGCCTAGGGTTGGGCCTGGCCCAATTTCTCGCCGGGAATGAGCAGGGAGGCACGGCCCAGGGCCACTGATAGGCCCACAGTATCGGCCCACTGCCTTACTGGGCTGGCTGCCGCCACTGTCACCACTTTTTTTGGCGGTTGCAGCCGCCTTTTCCACCACTGCGGCCACCGCCGCAGTTTTTACTCACGTTACCGCCATTTTTGGCCTTTCTGGCCACGATTTGGCGGCAAATTTTCAAATTCTGACGAACTCTCGTCGGACGGAGCAACAACCAAGGCGAAATTTGACATGGGGCTATCTTTTTTGCAATACCCGCTTCTTCAAGGATGAGCATCGAATGAGCTTGGTAGAATGGCGTAAGAAGATTGCTTTGGCAGATGAGCGTACCTACTCCACTATATGCGTCAGTAAGGCCGACAACCATTTGTTACACGAGCCGATTGTTAGACACCTGGACGTTCTTGAGTTGGTCTGACAGAACCTTACAGTATGCGGACACATTGGGAAAATCCGCTATATCAGTGGTGAAAAATTCATGCTTATGTGTGATGGCCCTGAAATTTTTATTAACTTGAAATATGTCACGTAAACGTTCTCAAGCTTCCATAACCGTGGAATCAGGCTCAAGAATAGTATGTAATAAATCACTCGAGATTGTGGCGTAGATCCACTAGAGGACCATTGCATCTAGGGTCAACCATAATTCCTTCTCATCATCGGTCTTTTCCACCTTCTCCTTGCCTTTTTTCGACTGAATTGTGTGATGGATAACCCGGTGTGAGCGACAATAGATTTTAAAGAGTTCCGCCCATGTCGCATAATAGACGTTCTCCATCTCAAGAGTGATGGAGATATGAGATTTGATGTTGGAGACAACTAGGGCTGGGTGAAAATTGGATTTCGAGTCAGACATGGCTGTCGGACGGAGAAGGGAAGCCGGGGGTGCAAGGAAGAAAGGGGGGGGGGGGGGCGATAGGTTTGAGATAGAAAATTTTAGGGTTTAGGATCTTTCCCTAGAATCTGATACCACGTAGGAAATATTCTTCCTTGACTTTATTCATTAATGATGTACAATATCTATAGTGTTACAGAAATATTTACTTTCCTACAAACTAGGTAACTAATTAGTCATAATTACAAGAAAAATCTAATTCTACATAATATAGGAGATGTACAATTATTAATTCAATCTAATTCTATTAAACATAACCAACCCTTTTTCGTACGATTGAGAAATGTTAATATGCATCGGGATGAAGTGAATGAAACTAATTCTAAAACTTTTGCTTTTTAATCTTATAATTGCAGTCAAATAGGTGAAAAAAGTGTGTAATTTATACCTTTGAACTAGTGTACATTTCGTCTAAATTTTTTATCCTCCTACAAAATTCAACGAAACTTTATTGAGTCATTCAGTCTTAATAATATATGTTGAACTTACCTTTTTAATAATAAAATGATTGTATAATAGGGGGGGAAACACAAATTACCCCTAAATATAAAATATATACCTGTTTATGCCCTCTCCTAAATTAATTTTACTTTTCGGCCAGAAATATGGACCAGAATAGCCCCTTCCCCAAAACCCTATATATCATGATGATATTATAGAGGACTAAGAGAAGGACTGAAGCAATCCTCAATGACACAATTTTCGTATATTTATATACCACTATAGTATCACAGAAGACTAAGAGAGTGTTTCACTGAAAGACTGAATCAAATCTCCATGATATCATCTCAATGTATGGTATATACTATGATGATATCATGAAAAAATGAGGAATGTTCATTGGAAGATTGAAGCAGTCCTCTATAATTAATCTCAGTATATGTATAAAAGATGACGATATCATTGAGTTTTTTTGAGGAAAGTGTATTTTTTGAATAAATGAACATGATTCTTTATGATACTCTGTCAGTACAACAACAACAACATATCTAGTGAAATCCCACAAAGTGGAGTCTGAGGAGGGTAGAGTGTATGCAAACCTTACCCCTACCTTGGGAGGTAGGGAGACTGTTTCCGGTAGACCCTCGGTATATTATATTATATACTATATGTTTTCATAGAGGGCTGATGAGTATTTTTGAAAAAAATGAAAGAAGTACTCTATAATACCATCGTGGTATATAAGAGATAGGGTGATACCATATTGGTATCATAATTTTAGGCGTATGGACAGGTAATTAGTTTAGAAAAGGATATGAACATGTAATTATTTTGGTTTGAGGGTCATGGACATTCTTCCAAAAAAACAAAAAGAAGAAAGAGAAGCAATGGGTCATCTGCTGGATAAATGCCCAAGCCCATATCTAACTACTAACAAATGTATCAAAACCCTAATGTCTTCAACTGCAGCCAGGCCCAATCCATCAAACTCCCATCTATAAATCTCTATAAACCCTAATCACACTCTTCCCTTACCGCCGCCAAAATGACAACCAGATTCAAGAAGAACAGGAAGAAGCGTGGCCACGTCAGTGCAGGACATGGTCGTATAGGAAAACACAGAAAACATCCAGGTGGACGAGGTAACGCTGGTGGTATGCACCATCATCGTATCCTTTTCGACAAGTACCATCCAGGTTACTTTGGTAAAGTAGGTATGCGTTATTTCCACAAGCTACGTAACAAATTTTACTGCCCAACTGTCAATATCGACAAGTTATGGTCACTTTTACCACAAGAAGTGAAAGATAAAGTTGAAGCTAATAAAGGTGGTGCTGCTCCTTTGATTGATGTTACTCAATTTGGGTATTTTAAGGTTTTGGGTAAAGGTGTTTTGCCTAATGGACAACCTGTTGTTGTGAAGACTAAGTTGGTTAGTAAGAATGCTGAGAAGAAGATTAAAGAAGCTGGTGGTTCTGTTGTGCTTACTGCTTAGGTTTTCAGGTTATTTAGTAGTTTTTTAAATGTTGAAGTTAATGTTTTTTCTTAGTTAAATGGAGATTTGAACTTGGGGTTTTACTTGTTTTGAAATACCTTTGAGATGTTTCTATTTAATGAGATTTTGCCTGTTAAAGCACTTATTGATAGAAATTGGCATATTATTTTACTTGACTTTTGAATGGTCTTGGATATTGTTAGGTTCATGATCTGCTTTGTGCCTTTTTATATTCTATTTGAAATTTGTCAAAGTTTGTGTTAATGATATTGCTTGTGCTAGTGTTTACGTCACGTAACTATATCTCAAATAGAATTTATCTTGTACCAGGTTTTTCTTTTGGTTTGTTTTTGTGAGTTGAACTGTGAGTAACCTTTCCAAATGTGATGCTTTTGCTGTTGTGTTTTTTATCAAATAGAGATTCACTGACTTATGTCTGTATTTTGGTTGATATTATGAGATAGGACCTTTGGTATAGTTTATAGAACTACTTTATTAACATGGTATCTGAGTGGTGTTGATTCGAAGGAGCCGTAAATGAGGCTTTAAGTAGTTCTCTCGTGTAGTTTGAGTTGTAGGAATGTGTTATCCATTTTAGGACACATGTGCTTGCTGAATAAAATAGCCATTTTCCCCTTCTCATTTCTAGCAACATGTGGAATTGGTTTTGTAGTTTAGGAATTTTCATATGCAAATGTGTTCAACTTATAGGGTGTGGCCAGTCGGCCACGTATAGTGGAATGAATCAAACAGAGGGAGTAATGTTGGTTGAGAGGGATGCGTTCTTTTTTCTGGTTCTTTGTTTGATAAGAACAGGTTTTGCATCTATAGTGTTAACATGACGAGGATGTTGAAAGATCAAAATACAAAACAGGCTGACAATTTTAAAATTTACTCTAGATAAGAACTTTTTGCAAAGAGTAGAGATTGTTTCCTAGCCATATGGTGTAGTTGGAGTTAATGATGCCTTTTGGATTTAAAGGAAGAGAGATTGACCCATGTAGAAGAGAAGGAAATAACATGAAGTTATCTTTGTTTTTAAATGATTAGGAAAAGAAATGAAGTTAAAACCTACAAGATCCTCTTCCCTCCACTCCGTTCACTTGTGGATAAAGTTAAAGTCTTTGTATTCACGAGCTGATGTGTTCGATCTTCCTAATCTTGCCATAAGAATCAATTAGAGCAAAGAGTTTATCTTGCTCTTCTTTCGGAAACAACCTCTCCGGCAAAAGGGTTGGGATAAGGTTTGCATACATCACACCCTCCCCAGACGTCACTTGTGGTTGCACTTGGTATGTTGTTATTGTAGTTAATCTCGCTCTTTTCTCTCATTTCTTGCTCACGCTCGTCTCCAATCTATTCTAAAAGGTATAGTAGGCCTTCAAATTAAGGTGTATTGCTTTCACAGGATATTAGTATGTTTACAGTTTTTTGCTGCAAGTCAGCATGTTCATTGTTCACTAAAACATCTAATTTGTTAGGCTAGCCCATAGAACTAAATATGGATGAGTCGAGTGTGTCATTTTGCATATTCTCCTAATTTAGCTATGGGAGCACTATGTGTACTGTGGACTTGTTACGTTATTACCTCTGTATTATATGGTATTGTTTGTATGTCTTGGTTGTCTCAAAATAGTAGCCAATGGTTTTTTTTTGTGTGCGCATGATGAAGTTGTGATTTTTGTCCAAGTATCTCAAACTGTATACTGTGATCCAATTTTATCTTCAGTTTCTACGGGATGGTAGATTTTCTGATTTTGGTAAAATCTTTGCTTAAAACAATTGGACCTCAAATAAACAACTTCCGTTATTTTAAATGCATTATATAGACAGTGTCACTATATTGTAAGCTTAGATGTTTCTATATTGTATCTTCACTTTGTCAATTACGATTTACGGAGTATTTTTTAACTTAACCTCTTTGATCTTCCAATGTTATATTGCTGGTTTTAATTCTACGCACTATTGGGAGCTGTGTAATTGCTTGCAATTGTGTACTATTTACCTGTTCATATCAGAAACTATTGGGAAACACTTGAATATTTTTTTTTGGAAAAAGGACATAATTGTCCATCTGGCCTAAATTAACGACAGCTGGATGGCCCAATAATGTTGTAAATCCATTTGTTTGCCCCAAATTAAATCCAACAGGTCTCCATTTGTGCCCATTTCCGAAATATAAGCCCAACAGGTCTTTGGCCCTTCGTATCAACCTAAAATATTGGATATTGGTTAGTACTACTTCAAAGATCATGAACCTAATTCTTTCAAGCTAGGAGTTATTTTTGAAAAAATCTGTTTTAGCTAGTTCTTCTAATTTTGTATTCATGTATTATTGTATATAATATTATTTTGTTGGGGAAATGCTAGCTTTGGTCCGTCCTTGAATTATTGGACGTAGCGCATTTAATTGAAGGGTGTGATTTTGATCAAATGAAGGGCATTCTGGGTTTTATATAATAACCACTATCTTTCCGGTGCCTAAGAAAAACTAGTACGTACTTTCTTAAATTAAATATGGACATATACATTAGTGGTGTATAATTTTAATATGTAGATTTTGAATAAGTCGGAGATGATAATCTTGTATGGCAACAGAGAAGCTAATGACAAGAAGACGAAAATCGGAAAAGATCAAAAAATTGATCCATTGTCATCTTCAACGTTGAAAACCATGAATGGAAAGTCTCTGAATTGTTCTTTCCATGTTTTCAATTCAACAAACAATATCACTAACTCACGTTGATGAGAAATCAAATCATAAGTGTTTTCTTCAGTTTTTTTATCGGAAGCAGTAGCCAGAATGGTGCTGTCGTTGTAATTTTTTTATTTTAAATTTCTATAAATAAATGATCCTGCAATGTAAATTTTGTTCGGATACTTGGAATTTGACTGCACAGAAAGAGAAACAGGATCATAGACGGTAATCATATTATTTCGATCTCAAAGTAGTGCGAAAAAACATATTTGCCCCTAGTTTAGTTAGCTCCGTTAGTTTCACTTAACGATTGGATCAAAATCACACCCTTCAGATAATTGAAGGGTATATTCGCTACGTCCAATAGTTCAAGGATCAAAATCAGAATAACGCAATAACTTAGGAACCAAAACTTCTATTATCACTATTTTGTTTAACTGAAAAAGTTGTTGAACCTATTAAAATATTAATTTATTATTGTTTCACCTTTCTTTACTTTTAATCAAGCGCTAAATTATAATTTTATAATAATATGTTCATCCCATCTTATATGGCGTTTAATTAACTTTCATATGTTTTTCCTTTTGTAATAATTTCTTTTTTTCCCTTTTTTTTTGTCAATGACAATTTTTAGATTTTTTTTCTAGCACATGTATAGAAATTGTGTCGTTGTTGTATAGAATATGTATCATTATTGTATATGTATAGAAAATGTATCATATATATATAAACTGTAATATTATTGTATATAATATGTATCCATACAATATATGTATAGAAATTGTATTATTGTTTTATAGAATACATATCAATACTGTATATATATAGAAACTGTATAATTAATCTATAGAATATGTATCCCTACAATATGTGTATAAAAATTATACCATTGTTGTATAGAATATGTATAAATTGTATATGTATAAAAACTGTATCATTGATGTATAGAATATGTACCCCTACAATATGCGTATATAAATTGTATCATTGTTGTATAGAATATGCATCAATACTGTATATGTATAGAAATTATATCATACATATAGAAACTGTATCATTGTTAAATAAAATATGTATCAACTTAGTGTTGGAAATTTGCCTTTGGCGGGGAGATGCGTCCACCCATCTTTGATGAATTAAACACTAGTGTTCCGCATGTTGGAGACCTTGTCTCTTCGCACATGCATGATCTACGAAGTGAGTAGATGACCGTAGGGCCAAGAATCGTCAAATTTCGTTGAGAAATGAAAGAGATATTGGTCCACGAAGTAAGGTGTTTGAGGCATGAAAATGTGGTGTGGGACAAATCTACCACATCGGTGGGAATATGAAGAATTGCTCTCTATATAAGTCTCTAATGTGGTAAAGGGTTTGGATCCCCAAGGGTATCCCATGTGTTTAAAGGAGGAAAGACCTAGATGTGCTTAGGTTCAAGGCTATGCCCACACGAGCGCCGCCGGTCCGGTCCGGTCTCGGGCCACGGGGACTTTCTGATATTATCTTTTTGGACCAGAGGACTTTGCCAGATGTACAGTTTGATCCCAGAAGTTTCTTATGTACAGTTTGGTCCCTAAAGTTTAATATTTCTGATTTGGTCCCGAGTTTACGGGAAGGTGACGGTAGGCAGAAAACTTTCTGCCTACCGTTGGACTGCGTTTTGGAGCATTAACCAGCCATTACTTGGTTGATTAACTCTCCATTAACAGCCCATTACTTGGGCAATTGAGCAGCCTCCTTCAAGACCTTAAATTAGCATCACTAATGGGATTAAACATGCCATTTACAGCCCTCCTAATGGCCATTAACAGCCATGTTTGGGCAATTGATCAGCCCCTCCTCCATGCTATATATTGAGCCTCTTTTGGCTCAATTCGTTGGCAGCAAACAGGCAGAAAACACACTGAAAACAGTGACGGAAATACACTGCACAAAAGGCTAAAAACAGTGAGGAATACACTGGAAAAACAGTCACAAAATAGCTCAAAACAGTGAGCAAATTGTGACAAAAATCAGTGAGCAAACCCACACATATACATAAGATATACACTACAGAGACACACTATATACACAGAGACAAAAGAGAAGAGTATTGAGAAACTCTTCCTTCCTATTCCATATCTTCAGCAAGTCGAGTCATATTTGTTTTATTATTGAGCTCAACCTATTGGCTTTGTAGTGTTGAGATTAAAGTGTTGTTTTATCTTGGGAGACTATTGCCCGCTAACGTAAAAATATATATACGGGGCAATCTTGTCTTAAGGATAGAGGGCTATCCTCGACTCAACACACAACGTTGTAACCATCCAGATTTAGTTGTTTCTTGATTTCAGGATATCAACATTCAAGACACAACAAACTTGCGGCAGTTCTCAACATTGGCTTTGCAAGGTGATCAAGATTCAAGACACAACACACATGCGTCAGTTTTGAAGATTGACCATTTATTTATCATTTCTAACATTTATAATAGTTATTACTTCTCGTACTGCTCTATAAAGTACAATAGAATACCAACACTTAGTATATGCATAGAAAATGTATCATTATTGTATATCTTATATATAATAATATAAAATTAATGCATACTTACTAATTATACATATTATAAAATTATTATACAATATATTGGAGATATTTTTAAAAAAACCATAATCTACAATAGCAAAAAACAGGATAAGAGTTTTTTGAAAAAAATAGTAAACCCTTATAGCTTTACTCAAACCCAAAATAGTAAAGCTAAGAATGGAAAAATAGCAAGAAAAACGAAATGCGGGTTTGAGACGGTGAAAAACGAGAGCTAACAGTCGATGCTCATTATAAAGAGTGATGGTTAGTTAAGGTGGAAGGAGACAATTTTATACGTTGTTCTTTTACTCGTCTATCAAGGATGGAGAATTGTGATTCCAAAAAGCATAATCTTGGCATGCTTTGATTCGTTGCTTTGGGTTGATTTGGTGAGCAACGAATTTTGGCTAACTGTGAGTTGCAAAAGAGAGACACGCCAATGGTGGAACGGCGCCGATGAGCCAATTTTCTGTTTTTTTTTTCTTTTTATCCAGGCGTTTATGTTGGTGGGTTATAATTTATCTTTATTTTGTGTCTAAGGGTTATTTCGGGTCATTTGATTAGAATAAGCCTTTTTTTGTTGGTGGCTATGAATGTCCTTTTCCCTTCTTCTTTTTTGTGCAAATTTGTTGGATTCGTATATATCCTATATAATCTCGAGAACATGGGCCCATCCGGATGGATTTATTGTTTTTACTTACAAGTCAAAAAGTATAAGTTATAAATTTTAGCTTATGATTTGTAGTTTATTTTTAATATTTTGGTTTTAAAATAAGTGCTTAAAAATATTTTTTTTATTTTACTCATACACCACAAAAGCGCTTATAAGCTATTTTGGCATTAAAGCACTTAAAATAGAAAAAATTTCATAAATGACTATACTTAGGGTTTTTTCGTTAGGCATAGCTACACTTTTGCTAATTGCATTTCGTAGCTACAGTAACATGTATTCAAATTCGGTTGTATTCTAATTCGGTTGTATTTTGCTGTATTGAATTCAGTTGTATTCATTCGTAGCAGCTACTTTTACACTTTATTCAACTTATTGTATTTAAATTCGATTATATTTAAACAACATAAATACAAAAAATATATGGATATTCATCTGTATTCAAAATTTATTGTATTCATTTGTATACAAAAAAACCTCCTTCGAAATACAGACAAAAAATACATAAAAACACTCTATTTTACACTAAAAATAATGAAAACACTCAAATACACTCAGATCTGAGATACACCGGAGGAAGAAGGGTTTCGTCGAAGCTGGTTTTGAACATCGCCGTAGGGGGTGGGATCGGTGATGACTACTATAATTAGTATAGCAGAATAAGATTTGAGAAGATGGAGCAGTGGGTTTCACCTGCACAACGACGACAGATGGCTCTACCAATCGCAAAACCATTAATATCTCCCAAATAAGAGCCTTGTGGCATGGCGGAGAGACCACCCATTATCAACACTACCCACTCCAACACCAAGGCTGTCAGTATCACCACCACCGCATACCAGGATTGCTTCTATAAGGGATCAGCATACTAAGGTTGACGGAAGAGGGCGGAGGATAAGATGCTGGCAACATGCGCCGTTGGTGTTGACGAGGTGCAAGTACGAGCCGATTAGGAGAACGGCGGCGGCGGCGGCTAAGGTTTCGCCGAAGAGTTGTTTCATAGTGGCCGACGGCGACGGAGGGAGAAGAATCGTCCCAAGGCCTAGCCCTAAAATTCTCAGTCAATAATGAAAACAATAAAAAAAAGAGAAATCTACTTTAATTATCTAGTACAGCTATGATAGGTAATTCAAATACACATTATCATAGAATAGGCAAATAATATTTAGTCATAATTAGCCATAATTATGTATATGGTAGATGCATTTTAGTTATTACTTACCGTAATTGTATCCTAGGATGATGCCTGTATTTTAGTATATGTACTATGACTTTTGGAAGAAAATAATCAAGGAAGAATATTTCTTACATGGTATCAGATTCTAGGGAAAGTTCCTAAACCCGAACTTTCTCTCTCCCAAACCGTCGCCCCCCTTCCTTGCGCGCCGCTGGCCTTCCTTCTCGTCCGACAACCATGCCTGACTCGAAATCCAATTTTCACCCAGCCCTCGCTGTCTCCAACATCAAATCTCATATCTCCAAAGATTAGAAGGAATTATGGTTGACCCTTTATGTGATGGTCCTCCAGTGGATCTACGCCACAATTTTGGGTGATTTCCTACATACTATTCTTGAGCCTGACTCCACGGCTATAGAAGCTTGGAAACGTTTACGTGACATATTTCAAGACAATAAGAATTTTTGGGTTGTTACACTTGAGCAGGAATTCTCCACCACGGATATGTCAGATTTTCCCAATGCGTCTGCATACTATCAACGACTCAAGGTTCTGTCCGACCAACTCAAGAACTTTGGGGCCCCCGTAACTAACAATCGACTCGTGTTACAAAAGGTTGTCGGCCTCATAGACGCATATAGTGGAGTAGGTACGCTCATCTGCCAAAGCAATCCTCTTTCATCATTCTACCAAGCCTGTTCTATGCTCATTCTCAAAGAAGCGGGCTTTGCCAAGAAAACAGCCACCGTGTCAAATTCCGTCATAGTTTTCGCTCTGTCTGGTGATAGTTCGTCACAATTTGAAAATTTGTCGCCAAATCATGGCCAAAAGGGACGAAACGGCGGTAATGAGAGCAAAAATTATGGCAGTGGCCGTGGTGGAGGAAACGGTGACGGCAACCGCCGAAGAGGAAGTGGTGGCAGGGGCGGCGGCCAGTAGCAACAACTAGCCCAATGACAGCCACCAGCCCAGTGGGCAGTGGGCCGGTACTATGGGCCTAGAAGTGGCCCTGGGCCGTGCCTCTTTGCCCATTTCCTGCTGGAAATTGGGCCATGCCCACACCCAGGCCAGCAGGCCCAATCAGCGGCTGGAATCTTTGGCCCACTGCCGAACTAATGGCAGCAGGCCTATACGACAGTGGCCTCCCCGACGGACATCGTGGCCGCGATGCACACTCTTGGGCTCAATCCGTCAGACACCAACTAGTACATGGACACCGGAGAAACGTCTCATATGACGTCATCACAAGGTAATCTCTCATCCTATTTTAATTTGCGCAATAATAGTGGTATAATTATCAAAAATGGCCATTCAATTCCAATTCGTGGTTATGGTAATACAAACTTATCTCCCCTGAACCCACCATTAGCGTTACAGAAGGTCCTTCATGCTCCTCAATTAATTAAAAACCTGATTTTAGTTAGAAAATTTACCACTGACAATTTGGTTTATGTTGAATTTAATCTTTTTGGGTTTTCTGTGAAGGATTTTCAGACGGGGATGCGTCTAATGAGATGTGATAGTCAGGACGAGCTATATCCAATCACCACAACCACACATCCAGCCATGTTACCATGCACTTTTGCAGCTTTAGCTCCTTCTTTATGGCATGAGCGTTTGGGTCATTCGGGAGCGCATGTTTTTGTCTCCCTTAAACAAAATAAATTTATTGAGTGTACTTGAACTCGTAATTCTTCTATTTGTTAGTCATGTTTGCTTGAAAAATATGTTAAGTTGCCTTTTGTTGCTTTTAATTCTTGTACTGTTATACCTTTTGATATTATCCATAGTGATATTTGAACATCTCCCGTTTTGAGCTCCTCGGACCATAGCCATTATCTTCTTTTGTTGGATGATTACTCTAATTTTTTGTGGACGTTCCCTTTGTCTAAAAAATCACATATTTTTCCACATTTCTCTCTTTTAGAGCATACATCCGCACTCAATTTGAACGGGACGTTAAAAATATTCAATGTGATAATGGTAGATAATTTAATAATGGGCCATTTTTGGATTTTTGCAAAACTAATGGTTAGTCCTTTCGTCTCTCGTGTCCACATACATCATCTCAAAATGGAAGCAAGAAAAATTCAAACTATTAACAACATTGTTAGAACATTACTTGCCCATGCCTCTCTACCACCATCATTTTGGCATCATGCATTATAAATGACAACATATCTTATGAACATACTTCTGAGCAAACAATTAGTCTACCAATCCCCTATGTTATCCTCTCTTTCCTTCTACTACAATCAATAAACTTCAACTCCGGTCTACTCTGTGTATTTTTTTAGGATATCCGTCAAATCATCGTAGTTACAAATGTTACGATTTATCCTCTAATAAAATCATCGTGAGTCACATAGTTTTTTATGAAACAAATTTCCCGTTTTCAAAATTGCATTGTTCTGTGCCTCATACCTACGAATTTCTTAACGATAGCATATTCCCGTATTTGGTCCATAAATTGGCCTCCCAAACTGGCCCACTTATTTTCGAAACCTTGGCCAGCAGCTGGGCCCAGTTCCCGAGCTCAATGGCTGCCAGCCTAGCCCAGCCCCTCATTGGCAACCAACTGCTGAGAGGCCCAATGGCTGACAGTCCACTGGGTCACGACCCAATGACTGGCACGGACTACCCAGCGACTGCCAGCCCACTCTCGGGCAGTCCGACCCCTTCAGCTCCTAGATCATTCTCCAATTGCAGCCCAACACCAATTCTGACTCAACAGCTAGTCACTCATAGTCAACACGAGATTTTCAATCCAAACAAAAAATATGATCTTCACACATAGGTTACCAAATCACCATTGCCCCGTAATCCTGTGTCTGGTCTTAATGACTCGAATTGAAAAATGGTTATGGATGATGAATATAATGCTCTTATTAATAATAGGACGTGTGATTTGATACCCCGTCCTCCTGATGTTAACGCGATTCGGTCTATGTGGATTTTTAGTCATAAAGAAAAATCTGATGGTACATTTGAGAGACATAAAGCCCGTCTTGTAGGTGATAGAAAGACTCAACAAGTGGGTGTGGACTGCGGTGAGACTTTCAGTATGGTAGTTAAACCAGCCACTATTCGCACGGTACTAAGTCTGGCTCTTTTGAAGGCATGACCACTAGGGGTGGGCAAAAAATCCGGAGAACCGAAAAAACCAAACCGAACCGAAATTCGATTCGGTTTTTTCTCATTTTTTTTAAGAAAAACCGATTTTTTGAAAAATCGAATCAGGATTTAGTGATTCGGTTCAGTTTTTTAATTTTGGATACGAACCGAACCGAACCGAAAAAACCAAATTAAATATATAATTATTCTTATTTTCTATATTATCAATCATTAATAAAGAGATTTTGATCAAATATTTTTATACTTTAATACATTATTTATGATAAAGAATATTATATGTATATATATTTTGATCATTAAAAGAAATTCTTCATTATACAAGAGTGATTATTAAAAATGAAAAATTAGATTTCATGCATCTTTTTTTTGTTGTTACTCTGTATTCGAAATTATATATCAGAAAAGTAATCAACCAAAGTAAAACAGAAATGGAGAAGAAGTAAGAAAACGATGAATAAATCCAAGTCCACTGAATTTACAGTGTTTCCTTAAAGAACTTAATTCTCCCAAGTACCCGAGGTTATGAATTATTTCCTCCCAAGATAGAACGGATTATTGTCACCGGTGTAGCGGTACCTGATCTCGTCCAAGTTACACCTTTATATGGTATAACGCGACCATTTTCAAATATAGTAACCCAACTAGGTTGGGGTCGAATTCCACAAGGAATACGATGAAAAATTGTACTATACGCGTTGTATTATGACTTTATTAATTACTTTACTTCTATGGTAACCAAGTTTGTTTGTTTATTTATTTTAACTACTTAGATTATCAAGTCAATTAATGGTTAGTTTATCAAGTAATTGAAAATGTTAGGGTTAACTTAATTCATGGAAGTGGTGTTGGATTTATGCTTAAGTGGGTATATTTAGTGTGTTATGGATAATTGAGACTATTATCTAGATGATGATTTCTCAATTGACCCACCTAATTTCACTTTAGACTTTGTCAAACTCTAAAGTGTGACATATATGAACACGCATTAATACCCTTAGTTGATTCTCTCCTAATTAAAGTTGAGAATCATTAAATGTGGTTTAAAACTCTAATTCCTAATCAACCTACCCCTTTCCTAGACTATGGTCTCCTTTTTCAAATTTGACTAGAGATAATAGGCAAGAAAGAGATGTTTGCAACCAACTTTTAAACATTATGATTGAGGGGTAGTTGAATCCCACATTAATACTCATGTCATGTTTTATAAACTACTTCAACTACCACATTCCATTATTTCATCACAACCTCAACCTAAGCCTAGTCACTCATGGCAAATAATAAATGCATAACAAGATAATAAATGCTACAAGACATAATAAACATTAAATAAGACTTACAATGATTTAATATAAATAATGGCGTGTATTTACACAATGATCCAAGAAGAACACCAAGAATCTTTTGAAATAATCACTCAAGATGAATAGTAACTTGTGTCTTCTTAAACAAGACAACACTAAGAACAAGATAAAGTGGCTATAATCTAGGGTATAAAGTAGGAATAATGTGTCAAATCACAAAACCCTATGTAGCCTTATATAGGGATCCAATTTTCGGACTACGTAATTATAAAAATTCTACCGCCTGACCACTCTGCGACCGCAGAACAGGTCTGCGGTTCGCAAAACAGACCTAGGGTTCGCAGAGTGGTTTCCTATTTGGACTGTCTGGAACTACGACAGGAATTTCGGTCCGCAGAAGTGTCTTGAGTCTTCGCAATCTAAGTTGAACTCAAACTGAAGCAGAAGTTCACATACCAAATTGTTGTAACAGAACGAAAGTGCGGACCACAGTTTGGGTTGTACTTCGGGGCTCTGAAAATTCTTCTTTCATTGTTTATTTCTGCGACATAGCTACCATTTTGCGGTTCGCAGTCTGGTTCTACGGTCCGCATAAGTGGTATTTTCTGCACTTTTCCTTTTTGGCACTTTTATCCATATTTTAGCATATTTCCTCACTTTTTGTGTCCTAATACAAAATTATACAAAAACTAAAATAGCATAAGAAACGACTATTACAAATGCATAAATGACAAGATATATTGAGAATTATCCCAAGGAGGCTTACCACTCAGCTGATAGATCAGGTGAGCCAGTCATGATCACTAAACTCACCAAACCAGCAACATATGCAAATTTGAATCATAGGTTTCTATATGCTTAAGAAAAATGGGCTGGTTTTTTGATAGGAAAAGAGACAAGGGAAGGGGAAATGGCGGCTGTTCATGCACTTTCCGAAATAACGAAAATATAGTCCAGTGCCGCGAAGGGAACTAGATCGGTAAGATAACAGAAAGGATTCTCTCTTAACTACGGCACATACGGTGAGGTGATACCTCAAATGCCGGTGTGCTGCGAACACAAAGAAACAACCGAATCATACTTAGAATTTTTCTGTTTGTGCAGAAAATATGATGCAGAAAGATGAGAGATTGCAGAATTTTTTGGAAGGAAAAAATCTTAAGAATACAATATTTATAGCCTACAAGGTGGAGGAGTGAAAAGGTGTGAAACCTTTTTCATAAAAAGGTGCAATAGTTTATTTCTCATTCACACCAAATTATAAAAACTTAACAATCCCCCACATGAATGGGGAATGACTTTATACTGGAAATATGCATGAAAAATTATGTGATTTGGAAGTAAGAATTAATCGCATATGGATAAGTAGGTTTCCCTTTGAAACTTTCTATAGTAAACGCATATCAGATATACTCGGTCAATAGGTAGATTTGATATCTTTAAAACCGTCGAGCTTTAGTGTATATCTAAAATTCTAAACAACATACGTCATACAATTAACCCTTAACCGTCTTTGGTTCTCATTGTTGTATTCTTTTCAGCCATGAACACCGCATAGTTTCATAAGTGCGTAGAGAATTGACCTTACATAATTCTCCTTGAAGCTGCTAACACTTCACACTTACATAGGTGATTCCTAAACGTGTTATCCCATAGATACACTATTTGATATACCCCGTATCAAACTTAAAAATTATTAAAAGACTTTAATGTCTTATCCTTGGTACTGAACATTGTCTCATTACGAGAATGGACCAAAAAGTTATCTTGACAATGTTGGACTGTCATTCATAACTTTGTTTGATCTCCTTGAAACCTAGATCTTGGGATCTCCAGTCTTCTAGGTAGAGTTACTTTCATGATGACTTGTCCTCGGCCATAGTCTCATTCCCATCGACCTCTCTAGTTTGGCCTTTTGTAAGTGGATCTGATACATTATCGCTTGACTTCACATACTCAATTATGATAATTCCCCTAGAGAGTAGTTGTCTAATAATTTTATGTCTCCGTCATATATGACGAGATTTACCGTTATACATAACGCTTCCAGCCCTTTCAATTGCCGCTTGACTATCGCAATGTATGCATATTGGTGCTAACAATTTTTGCTAAAATAAAATATCTTCTATGAAATTCCGAAGCCATCTGCTTATGATTTTCTTCTATTGGGCTAATTGCGGCCTATTTTTTTTTGTAAAGTTTTTGTAAAAATGAAGAATTAAATTAGATTTTTCTTCACCGATTTTACATAAGGTAGTGAATTCAGACTTCATTGTAGAGCGGGCAATGCAAGTTTATTTGGACGATTTTCAAGACAAGTCCACCACCAATTGTTAATACATATCCATTTGTGGATTTAGAATCAGTTGACCCGGTGATCCAGTTTGCATCACAATATCCCTCAATAACTGTGGGATACTTAGTGTAGTGCAGAGCAAAGTCTTTAGTGTGTTTTAAATATTTCAAAACTCGTTTCATTGCCATCCAATGTGATTGGCCTGGATTGCTCATGTACTGACTCAATTTGCTTATAGCACAAGCTATGTCAGGTCGTATACAATTCATGATATATATTAAACATCCCAATACACGAACATAATTCAATTGAGATATGCTTTGACCTTTATTCTTTGCAAGTGCAAGGTTTATATCAATTGAAGTCTTTGCAACTTTGAAATTCAAGTACTTAAACTTGTCAAGTACTATTTTGATGTAGTGAAATTGTGACAGTGTCAAACCTTGAGGAGTCTCATGAATTTTGATGCCCAAAATTAAATCGGCAACTCCTAAATCTTTTATATCAAACTTGCTAGTTAGCATACACTTAGTAACATTTATGTTGACAATATCATTACTTATTATCACCATATCATCCACATATAAGTAAACAATGACTATGTGATTTAGTGTATTTTTAATGTACACACATTTATCAAATTCATTAATCTTAATATCATTTGACAACATTGTATGGTCAAATTTTAAATGCCATTGTTTGAGTATTTGTTTTAGTCCATAAAAAGACTTAACAAGTTTGTATACCTTCTTTCATTTGCCTGTAACTACTTCGGGTTGTTTCATGTAAATTTCTTCCTCCAAATCTCCATTTAAGAAAGTTGTCTTAACATCTATTTGGTGGATTTCAAGACCATACACAACAACTAACTCGACTAACGTCTGTATAGATGTAATTCTCGTAACTGGTGAGTATGTGTCAAAATAGTCAAGGCCTTCTTGTTGTCTATAACATTTGACAACAAGTCTTGCCTTATACTTATCAATAGTGCATCATCTTTCATTTTCCTTTTAAAAATTCATTTGGAGCCTAACAATTTATTTTCGGAAGGAAGATCAACCAATTTCCATGTATGGTTATTCAATATGGATTCTATTTCACTATTGACCGCCTCTTTTCATAATAGTGCATCTGAAGAAGACATAGCTTCTTTGAATGTTGGAGGCTCATTCTCCAACAAGAAAGTCATAAAATCTGATCCAAATTAAGTAGACGCCCTTTGACGTTTACTACATCTTGGGTCTTCTTCATTATATGTGCTTTCTTTCATTCTATCCCGAGGTCGTTTGGATCCTTTGCCAATCGACTCATATTCAATTTTATACGAATATATATATTTTCAAAGAATTCAACACTATCTGATCCTATTATCGTATTAACATGTTTATCAGGATTTTTTGATTTGTAAACTAGAAATCGATATGCTTTACTATTGATAGCATATCCAATGAAGACAAAATCAATTGTATTTGGTCATATCTTCACCATTTTGGGTTTAAGAACTTGCACTTTTGTCAAACGCCTCCATACTTTGAAGTAATTCAAGTTGGATTGTCTTTCTTTCCATTTTTCATATGGAATGAAGTGTGTTTTACTATAAAAAACTCGATTTAATATTCGATTAGCTGTAAGGATCACTTCCCCCCATAAGTTCTGAGGTACACCCGGACTTATTAACAAAACATTCATCATCTCCTTTAAAGATCAATTCTTTCTTTCTGCAATATCATTGGATTAGGGCGTGTATGAGACAGTTGTTTGATGAATAATGCAGATTCTAAACATATTTGGTCAAAAGGAGATTCGTATTCACCACCCCTATCACTTCTTATTATTTTGATCTTTTTGTTAAGTTGTGTTTCAACTTTATTTTTGTATTTCCTGAATGCATCTATTGCTTCATCTTTACTACTGAGTAAGTTAACATATCGAATGCTATCGTCAATAAAAGTAATAAAATACTTTTTTCCACCGCGAGATGGTATTGACTTCATATCACATATATCAGTATGTATTAAGTCTTAATGTTCAGAACTCCTTTCAACTGGTTTGTAAGGATGTTAGTGACTTTGACTCAACACATATTTGACACTTAGATTTATTGCATTCAAACTTAGGCAAAACTTCAAATTAATCATTTTCCGCAAGATTTTGTAATTTACATGTCCAAACGTTCATGCCATAAATCATGTCCCAAAAAGTACTTTTTACATAACAATGGTACTTTATTTTCTAAAAACAAGTAACTTTCTTTTCTGAAAATTAACAGAATCCAGATTATATAATATTATATTGTTTTTAAGCTTGTTGTTACTATGTATTTGAAATTATATTTCAGAAAAGCAATCAACCAAAGTAAAACATAAATGGAGAAGAAGCAAGAAAATGATGAACAAATTCGAGCCCACTGAATTCACAGTATTTCCTTAAGAAACTTAATCCCCCAAGTACCCGAGGTTATGGATTATTTTCTCTCAGGATAGAACGGATTATTGTCACCGGTGTAACGGTACCTCAAACGCCAGTGTGCTTCGAACACAAAGAAACAACCGAATCACACTTAGAAGTTTTCTGTTTGTGCAGAAAATATGATGTAGAAAGATGAGAGACTGTAAAAATTTTCGTAAGGAAAAAATTAGAAGAATACAATATTTATAGTCTATAAGGTGAAGGAGTGAAAAGGTGTGAAACTTTTTTCAGGTGCAATGATTCACTTCTCATTCACATCGACTCATAAAACCCCAACATTTTTTAGCTATAGCAGTGAAATATTATTTAAATGTAAATGTAGTAAAGGATATATAACAGTTAAAAATTTTGAATCCAATAATATTGTTATAGAGAGGTTTGATTGTAGTTTTGAAGGGTTATTTTTTTTATTCAAATTGTTACTAGTACTTACTGACGAGATCATTTTAAAGTTAAGTGGTGATTTTTCTCTTCATATAGTTTTAGTTATGTGGTTCGTGTGATGCAAAATGCAACTTCTGACACAAATTGAGAGTGGAGTCATGTACTGACTCTCAAAAGTGAAACAATTAAAAATTGCAAACTACTACAATTAAACAAGAGAATGGTAATATTGTTAAATAATTTCAATTTCCAAAGAGAGAAAAGGAATCTTGGTGTCCTGGACTCTTGGCAGCAGGTATTAGTGGCCCATCAAATTGACGAATGTTAGTAGTATTACACATAGAGATGATAGAAAGTACGTATTTGATATGCATACAGATTAAATAAAATAAAACGAACATGATTAAACATGCGAGGACAAAAGATAGCATAGTATAATACTACTCTCCATTTCAAATTATTATTATTTTTCATTTTTCGAAATTCAAATTATTTAATCTTCTGACCCAACACTTTAAAATGTACAATATATTTTTATTATATTCACACGAGAAAAATAATTATAATTTATAGTACTTTTGTTAATTTATTTTAGTTAAATATTATAAAGATTAATTAAAACTCTAGAAAAGAATAAAACAATACTTATACAAAAAAGGAACCACTAAAGGATGTGGTGTATCAGATGAGGTTGTTCTTTCCTTAATTCAGAGGTTTCGATTTTGCAAAAAAATCTTGATAATAAACGTCTCCCCCAAATAAATTTTATGCAGTACAAATTTAAATTAATCAGACTCTAATACAAATAATAAACTACGTGGAAAACAAAAAATAGAGAAGGGGCTCACGTGAAAACACGAGTAGCTAAGCCGAAAACCAACCACTCTACTACTAGGCAAATACAGTGGATGTGAAGCATTATTTTAAATAATGAATAATTTGTTGTTACTCTAAAACATAAAATATTCGTAATTATCTTTAACTTATTGAAATGATTAATATTTGAAAGTGAAAGTAGCATTTATTTATGATTAATACAAAAAGGGACAAAGTCAAGGGGGCTAGTACTATATTATACAATTTTTAAAAAGTAGGTAATAATTTAAATTCTAAATAACATAAATGCAAATCGTTCGAGGATAATGAAAATATAATCACAATTTTTCTCGACGAGATTTCATAGTCTGAAACCGTTGCATAACGACTTCGTTACTGATCTCATACAAAATTTTGTTCTCAATATATGGTACTAATAAATCATTAAGTCAATCGTTCAATATTCGATTTGGCAGTCGATCTTTGATGATGTTCATAGCAGAAAAAACTCTCTCTACACTTGCAGTAGCAACTGACAAAGTTAATACTAGGGTAAGAAGCGTGTAAATCAAATGATAGATTATGTGTCTTTTTGTTTCCACCATCTTCTTTGCAAGATCTCCAATGTCAACAATTTCTGAAAACTCAATGCTACTACGCACATCAATAATATAAGTCTCAAGTTGATTATCAAGTAACTCTAGATCATGTGAAAAAAACTCCTGAGGATACAATCGAACAAACTTGACGAGACTTTCCTTGTTGAAAGCAAAGAATGAATTGCTAGGATTAAGACACCCAACAAAAAGAAGCAATTCAACATTTGTCACAGAAAATCGGCTATTTAACTTCATAAGTTGTTTGTCCAAAATATTATAAAAGCACTCGATGCGAAAATAAGTATCGTTAGTCTTTTCTTCAGTTCTCCGCTTGGACCGCCGAGGAGATACATACTTTTCATTCATGTTAGGGACAACAATCTCATTATTATAACAAAACAAAGAAACTTCATTAACTAGAGAATCTCATCCACTATCTCTCAAATATTGCAATCTTTGCTTTGAAATCTCCATTAATCTCATAGCATTCTCTATCTCTTGCTCTTTTTTTTGCAATGCTAATGACAACTCATTGGTAATCGCCAATACCTTTTTCATCAAATGCATAGCGAATGCAAACTCAAATGATTGTAATGCATTTAAAAACATATTTGCATCAACTCTTTGCTCCGGATCATCCATTATAAGATCAAGTACATCAATAACAAATGAAAACATGCCAATGAGTCTAACTAAAGTATTATAATGCGAGCTTCAACGAGTATCACCTTGAGGTTGCAAGTTAGTTTCTTGGTTTAGCCCACGCCCACTAACAAGTTCTCCCTTAATTAGTGCTTCCATTACTTTTTGACTTTGTATGTCTTTGAGAATGTCCTGACTCTTACTCGAACCTCCAACCATATTTACAACCCTTGATGTAATTTTAAAAAGATATTTAGGAATAAAGTGAAACTTTGCAACCGCTACTAAACTCAACTGAAGCTGATGAGCAAAACAATGAACATAAAAGGCACATGAATTTCATTCAAAATAAGAGTTTTCAAACCTTTAAGCTTACCTTGCATGTTGGCTGCTCTATCATAGCCTTGACCTCTCAACCTTGATATACTTAAACCATGATTATAGAGTAATCCTTCGACAGTCTCCTTGAGTAAAGCTGCAGTTGTATTTGGAACATATTTTATACCAAGAAAACGTTCAATTATCCGTCCCTCATTGTTCACATATCTTAAACAAATTTCCATTTGCTCATTCATTGATGCATCACGTGACTCATCAACCAAGATTGTAAAAAATTTATCACCGATATCTTTGATGATCACAAAAGTAGTTTCAACAGCAAAGCTTTACAGATATCTTTATGAATATCATATGAAACTAATTGTGAAGTTAGATGAGTATTTTCAAATGAGGCATTCTTTATTTGATCATTATTATCAGCAAGCAAATGAAAAACTTCAAGATAGTTTCCCTTATTTCTCGACAGCTCAGATTCATCTCTACCTCGAAATGATAGTCCTTGATTCAAACATAAACGCACAAATGTAACAACTGCATTCAACTGAATACAATAGTTAGTTATCTCTTTATTTGCTTTATGAGTAAATAGAATAGAAGCACTTCATGTAAGATTTTGATTCATTAGATCTTGGCATTTCTTTTTTGATTGATTATGAAAATTGATATGTCCTCCAACATGAACATCAAATCTCTCCTTTTTTTTCCCAATTACTGAATCCAACTCCGACAAATTCTGCCCCACTTTAATTATTTTGAGTCCTAAAAAGATAGTAGTAAAGACAATATGCTTTATCTTCCGTTTTGCTATACTCCAACCAATCTGGATATTTGTCAAACCAAATTTCAACAAACCTCCTTTTTTAAATTTTATCATCTGGTTGGTTCCATGAAAAGTTGTGGTTTCTAGGTTGAAACGGCCCCTTTAATAGATAAGCTCGTCTTACTCTATCTCTATGATTAACATCGTAACTCCATATTATTGGTCACTTTCCAGGGTCTGCCGGAAGATTGTCGAAGTCAATTTCAACAATTGAAGGTCTCTTTTGAGCATTTGATTTAGAAGAATCAACCATTACAGACTTTCTTTTAAGAAATTTCTCCATCAATATAATCTTTAAATCCACATAAATAATGTTCTACAAAAATCCAAAACTATATGATCATTTATCAAACACTAATTAATTCAAATAATAATAAATTTGCACTAATTAGGGTTCACAAAAAATAACTATTATAATGAAATTGAATTGATGATGGAAAAATCTTACATGTACTAAATAAAGATGAGTAGCGCAAAAACCAAAGTCTTGAAAAAGATCACAAGAAAAGAACCGGAAGAACTGAAGAAGAATCGTCAATTTCTAAGTTGGTCTCGAGCGTGAAACCCTGAAGAAAACAAGTGTTTTTTTTTTATTTTAATAGAGAAAGGCATCGCTATTTTTTAATTAGCACATACGCTGACTTTGTTGTGTATTCATAGACTAGTACTTTTTTTCTTTTATTTGGCTTATGGATTTCCTTTTGCAAATTTATTGGGCTTGGATAATTTAAGAGTAGCAAAATGTTGGGGGCTAATATTTTTTGTAGGTGGGGGCTTTTTGTCAATTGTTAATATAGTAATAGTAAAAAAAAATCTGTTGAGGTCTATAGCCCCTAGTGGGGCATGTGAGGCTTCTTCCCTGAATACAAATACTCCTCTGTCTCAAATTATTTGTCATTTTTTGGTTTACACGCAAACATTAATTTGAAGGATTATTTTACTTACTTTATCTTTATTTATTCTAAGTTATTATCTCTTTTCATTAAATATTTACTTTATTTATGTGTCATCTTCATTAGTGACAAAGATAAAATGGATAAAAATAATTAATTATGTGTTGAACTTCTAAAACGACAAATAATTTGAGATAACTAATTTTAATAATCATGACAAATAATTTGAAATGGATGTAATTTGCAACATCAACAATTATAATGTCATTAATTCTTAGTTATCACTTAAGGCTCAAATTTCACTAAAATCTTTTGTCCCTTTTCATCAAATAATCCCCCCTTTTTCAAGAAGTAAAGATATTATAGAATTCAAAGACCAAAAAAGCAAACAAAAACAGCTGGCAATTATATCCAGCAATTCTTATTTCTTCCCTTGTTCACTGTCCGTCGTGTATCACCCTTACTCCATTTAACAAGTATATATGTAAAATACAATGTATAATTTGTTGTGTTTAAATGATAGATTGAATGGAAAATGGAGGGAGTTCCCTCTTGCTTTATAAAATAAGCATTTGTCCCTCATCGGTAGTGGAAAGCAAAGTTCTTCCCTCTTGCTTTATAAAATAAGCATTTGTCCCTCATCGGTAGTGGAAAGAAAAGTTCTTCTACTTATAAGTAGAAGTACTCCTTCTTGTTGCTAAAGAGTTAAGAAGAGGGTCTCCCCTCGTGCCGTCGTCGTCGCTCGGCTCGGCTTCGGCTTCTGCTTCTCGGATTCGGATTCGGTCAAATGATCTGATTGATTGATAATCTTATAATTAAATTAATTAACTTATCCAATCCTACCCCGCGACCCGGTTTCTTTCCCATATTTAAATTTCCCATCAGTTTTTAGTGGCTGTTCAGAAGGGTTGCAAACCTTCAGAAACAGTACTTCCATGACTATAAATTCGTTTGATTCTTCAGAATTTAATTCACTAATTTTCTGAACTTCTTCTTCTTCTGCACAAATAAATTCCAGTGTTGTGATTTACTGCTGTTGAGTGGTTCGCTGACACCGTTGTTCTAGGTACCGATACACCGGTAAGTAAGATCGTTCTATCCTGGGAGGTTATATTCCATTAACCTCGGGTACTTGAGGGGAATAATTTCCTTAATGACACACTGTGCATTCAGTGGGCTCGGTTTTTTTTCATTCTTAAATATTTTTCAGAATAAACAGAATCAGTGTTTCTGAATATATTATTTACTGGTTTTTTGTAATACAGATTGGCAACAATCTTAAGGAAATTATATTTTTAGATTAATTTGTATTCTGTTTTGGAGACTAAAACCTGTGTGGTTTTCTACTCCGTATGAAATTCCATATTCTGACTTGAAGACATAAAAACTTCGTTGGAATATTAAAGTTCATACTTGTTCAATGATTTCAAGAACATAAAAACTTCATCGTTGATGTATTCTGGTTTGGACATTAAAACTCGTGTAGTTTTCTACTCCATATGAATATTAGTATTCTGACTTGAAGATATAAAAGCTTCGTTGGAATACTAAAGTTTCATAATTATACTGCGATTTGAAGAAATAAAATCTTCATCCTTTAAGTGTGTGATTGAATTGCTATTCTGGTTTTATTAACTAAAACAGTTTGTCGATTTGACAGTGACAAACGAATAATGGCAATTGAGACTGAAACTACCTCTGCGAATACTGCACCATCGGTTACTCCTACAACCCGTACCGCTGTGCCACCGACTGAGAAACCTGCGAAGTTCATCGGTGCCAACTTTAAAGGATGGAAGCAAAGAATGTTCTTTTGGCTTACCACCCTTGGTATGAAAAGTTCACCAGTGAGGACCCTCCCGTGCCTGCCGCCGACATGCCTGACAACCAACAGTTCATGGTTACTGAGGCTTGGAAACAGACTGATTTTTTGTGCAAAGGCTACATTTTGAGTGCCTTAGAAGATGTATTGTACAACGTCTACAGTGCAGTAGAGACTTCCAAAGAACTATGGAGTGCACTTGAAAAGAAGTACAAAATCGAAGATGCTTGCTTGAAGAAGTTTGTGGTTGCCAAATTCTTAGACTACAAAATGGTGGATGGAAAAACCGTTGGAACCCAAGTTCAAGATCTTCAACTTATCTTCCATGACCTTATTGCTGAAGGTATGATAGTGAATGAAGCATTCCAAGTGGCTGCAATGATTGAGAAGTTGCCGCCCTCATGGAAAGATTTCAAGAATTATCTTAAGCGCAAGGAAATGAAGTTGGAAGATCTTGTGATTCGTCTCAAGATTGAGGAAGATAACAAAATAACTGAGAAGAAGTCGCGGGGGAATTCAACGATTATGGGAGCAAATATTGTTGAAGAGGCTGCCCCAAAAAGTAAGAAAAGAAAGAAGTTCACTGGACAAAAGAAGGAGCAAGCCAAGAAAAAGTTCAAAGGCAACTGCTTTAATTGTGGGAAAGTGCCACAAAGCCCCCAGTTGTCGTCTCAGAAAGAACAAGGGACAAAGACAAGCCAATATGGGGGACAAGACTGATGATATGGATGATCTGTGTGCAATGCTATCGGAGTCCAATTTGGTTGGAAACCCGAAGGAGTGGTGGCTTGATTCTGGTGCCACTCGACATGTTTCTTATTTATGTGAAGCATTTGCAACCTACGCTCATTTGGACCCGAAGATGTACTGTTTATGGGAAATACTGCAACAGCCAAGGTTGAAGGATATGGGAAGATACTTCTGAAAATGACTTCCGGCAAGGTGCTGACTCTCAACAATGTTCTGCACGTTCCCACAATCAGGAAGAATTTAGTTTCAGCCGGACTACTCATCAAAAACGGGTTTAAGTGTGTGCTAGTTAGTGAGAAAATTGTAATAAGTAAGAATGATATGTTCATAGGAAAGGGCTACCTCACCGAGGGGCTTTTCAAACTCAATGTAATGGTTGTTGACAGTATTACTAAGAATTCAGCTTCGTCTTACTTATTGGAGTCAAATGATTTATGGCATGTTCGTTTAGGACATGTCAACTACAAAACCTTGCGAAAATTAATTAATTTAGAAGTATTGCCTAAATTCGAGTGTAATAAATCTAAATGTGAAATATGTGTTGAATCTAAGTTTGTTAAACATCCATATAAGTCTATTGATAGTAATTCAAATCTTTTAGACTTAATTCACACAGATATATGTGATATGAAGTCAATACCATCTCGCGGTAGGAAAAAGTATTTTATAACTTTTATTGACGATTGCACTCGATATTGTTATGTTGTATTTTCTTAATAGTAAGGATTAAGCAATTGATGCATTTAAGCAATACAAGACGAAGTGGAAAATCAATTGAATAAAAAGATAAAAATGATTAGAAGTGATAGAGGTGGAGAGTACGAATCTCCTTTTGCAGAGATATGTTTAGAATATGGAATTATTCATCAAACTACTTCCCCTTACACACCACAATCAAATGGAATTGCGGAAAGGAAAAACCGAACATTAAAGAAAATGATGAATGCCTTACTAATAAGTTTCGGTTTACCGCAGAGCTTGTTGTGGGAAAGCTATCCTTACAGCTAACCGAATACTCAATAGGGTGCCCCACAGCAAAACACAATCTATTACATATGAATTATGGAAAGGAAGAAAATCCAACTTGAAATATTTCAAAGTGTGGGGGTGTTTAGCAAAGGTCCAAGTTCCTTTGCCCAAAAGGGTAAAAATCGAACAAAAAACTGTGGATTGTGTTTTTATTGGCTATACTACAAACAACAAAGCTTGTCGATTTTTGGTTCACAAATCGGACAATCCTGAAATTCATGTTAATACGATAATTGAATCAGATAATGTTGAATTCTTTAAAAACATTTATCCGTATAAAACTGAATGTGAGTCGTCAAGTGAAAGATCTAAACGACCGCGGGAAGAACCAAAGGAAAGTACACCAAGTAAAGAGGATCCAAGGCGTAGCAAACGTCAAAGGACATCTACTTCCTTTGGACCAGATTTTTTGACATTCTTGCTTGAAAATGAGCCTCAAACATTTAAACAGCGATGTCATCTTCTGATTCATCATTTTGGAAAGAGGCAGTCAATAGTGAGATTGAATCAATTTTTGAACAACCATACATGGAAATTAGTTGATCTTCCTCCTGAAAATAAACCTTTAGGATCAAAATGGATTTTTAAAAGAAAAATGAAAGTTGATGGCACTGTTGACAAATATAAGGCAAGACTTGTGGTCAAAGGTTATAGACAAAAGGAAGGCCTTGATTACTTTGACACATACTCACTGGTAACAAGAATAACATCTATTCGGTTGTTAGTGGCACTAGAAGCCGTACATGGTCTTGAAATCCATCAAATGGATGTTAAGACAGCTTTCTTAAATGGAGAATTAGAGGAAGAAATTTACATGGAACAACCTGAGGAATTTGTGGTTCCTGGTAAAGAAGGGAAAGTGTGCAAACTTGTTAAGTTGCTTTATGGACTAAAACAAGCACCCAAACAATGGCATGCTAAATTTGACCAAACAATGTTGGCAAATGGATTTAAAATCAACGAGTGTGACAAATGTGTTTACATTAAAAATACTCCAAATCATGAAGTCATTATTTGTTTATATGTTGATGACATGTTGATAATGAGTAAAAATATTGCCGATATAAATGCTACTAAGCGCATGTTGGCTAGCAAGTTTGATATGAAGGACTTAGGAGTTGCTGATTTGATCTTAGGCATCAGAACTCATAAAACTCCACAAGGTCTAGCATTATCGCAGTCTCATTATATTGAAAGAGTACTTGACAAGTTTAAGTATTTAAATTTCAATATTGCCAAGACTCCAATTGACATGAGCTATACATTTCAGAAGAATAAAAGTGAAAGTGACTCACAATTGGATTATGCAAGAGTGTTGGGAAGTTTGATGTATATCATGAATTGTACGCGACCAGATATAGCATGTGCTATTAGTAAATTGAGTCGGTTTACAAGTAATCCCAATCAAACTCACTGGATGGCAATGAAACGAGTTTTGGGGTATCTGAAACATACCCAAGACTATGCTTTGCATTATAACAAATATCCCGCCGTGATCGAAGGATATAGTGATGCAAATTGGATCACCGGATCATATGAAGTTAAATCCACGAGTGGTTATGTTTTCATAATTGGGGGTGGATCAGTGTCTTGGAAATCGTCCAAACAGACGTGCATCGCTCGTTCTACGATGGAATCTGAGTTTATAGCTTTAGACAAGGCCAGTGAAGAAACTGAATGGCTGCGAAATTTCTTGGAAGATATTCCATTTTGGCCCAAACCTTTGGCACCTATATGTATACATTGTGATAGCCAAGCAGCAATAGGTAGGGCAAGGAGCGTTATGTATAACGGAAAATCGCGTCACATTCGACGGCGACACAATACCGTTAGACAACTACTCTCTAGTGGTGTTATCACGATTGACTACGTAAAGTCATGAGATAACATATCGGATCTGCTAACAAAAGGCCTATCTAGAAGGCGGTTGAAAGATCATCTAAGAGAATGGGTTTAAGGCTAAGGACAAGTCATCATGGCGGTAACTCTACCTAGCAGACTGGAGATCCCAAGAGCTAGGTTCAAGGAGATCAAACAAAGTCGTGACTGACGATTCAGCATTGTCAAATAACTAAATTCATTCTCATGATGAAGACAATGTTCAGAAATAAGGATAAAATGTTAAGGTTTTTTTTTAACAAGTTAATAAAAAGCTTAAGTTTATTTTTAATGATTTCTAAATTTGGCAGGTTTGACCAAATAGTGTGTCTACACGATAACACATTTAGGAATCACCTATTTGAGTGTGAAGTGTAAGCCGCTTCAAAGAGAATGATTGTAAGAAGCTCATTCTCTATACACTCATGAAACTATGAGGTGTTCATGGCTGAAACGAACACAACCATAAGAACCATAGACGGTAAATGATTGATTGTGTGACATATGGTTGTCTAGGTATACGCCAAAGATTGACGGTTCAAAGATATCAAATCTACCGATTGACCAAGTATATCCGACATATGTTCACTACGGAAAGTTCAAAGGGAAACCTACTTATCCAGATGCAATTAATCATTGATTGTAAATTACACACTTGTCCATACATTCCTTATCTTATAGTCATTCCCCATTCATGTAGGAGATTGTTGGGTTTAAATGATAGATTGAATGGGAAATGGAGGGAATTCCCTCTTGCTTTATAAAATAAGCATTTGTCCCTTATCGGTAGTGGAAAGAAAAGTTCTTCCCTCTTGCTTTATAAAATAAACATTTGTCCATCATCGGTAGTGGAAAGAAAAGTTCTTCTACTTATAAGTAGAAGTACTCCTTCTTGTTGCTAAAGGGTTAAGAAGAGGGTCTCCCCTCGCGCCGTCGTCGTCGCTCGGCTCAGCTCAGATTCGGATTCGGATCTGATTGATAATCTTTTTGGACCAAATTTTCTTTAATTTTTAATTATTTAATTAATTATTATTTAATTAAATTAATTAACTTATCCAATCCTACCCGTTAGTGACCCGGATCCGCGACCCGATTTCTTTTCCATATTTCAATTTCCCACCAGTTTTTAGTGGCTGTTCAGAAGGGTTGCAAACCTTCAGAAACAATACTTCCATGGCTATAAATTCGTTTGATTCTTCAGAATTTAATTCACTAATTTTCTGAACTTCTTCTTTTTTGCACAAATAAATTCCAGTGTTGTGATTTACTACTGTTGAGTGGGTCGCTGACACCGTTGTTCTAGGTACCGATACACCGGTGAGTAAGATCGTTCTATCCTGGGAGGATATATTCCATTAACCTCGGGTACTTGAGGGGAATAATTTCCTTAAGGACACACTGTGCATTCAGTGGGCTCGATTTTTTTTCATTCTTAAATATTTTTCAGAATAAACAAAATCAGTGTTTCAAAATATATTATTTACTGGTTTTTTGGAATACAGATTGACAACATAATTGTCTAAAAGTATAGTTTCCGAATCCAGTAATAAATATTATACCTTTTTAATTAGTGCAAGTTAATCCAATTAATTAAATAATATTTTCTATATTTCCTATATTCGTCTTTTGTTTTAAAATTTATGTTTTCCTCATTTAGTTTGATAATCTTATTACTACTAGTATAAAATTATCTATTGGGATTGAGCGAGTTGTGTAGATTATAAGTTGTCAGTCTATGAATCAGTGCCAATTCCTAAAAGAATAAAACAATTAAAAAGATACTCCATCCGAATTAAAAAAAATGTCCACCTAATTTTTTGATTAAAAAAAAGTGTTTACCTATCAAATAAAAAAATAATTAATTTTACTTTTCGAAATTTGTCTTTATTAAATATTAGATGACAAAATTTCAATACTTATTTAATTAGAGATATTTTAATCAAATGATCTAATATTATTTAGGAATTATTATTTTTTTAAGGGAGTGCAAATGGAAAAGTAGACATTTTTTTTTTGTCCGGAGGGAGTAATATGCAATACTTTTGGCCTTATCAAGTTTACAAGAATGTTTGGTCAAGCCACCACCCAGTTTATCATCCACCAAAAAAACTTACTCCGTAATTGATTTAATTCACGGATAAAAAAATTATTAGTAAAATTAAACAACGATCTATAATAAACATGTTTTGGTTAATCTCTAAAACAAATAAATAACCAACCGAATATACCAGCTATGTGTAACAAGTAAAGTGTGAAATAGGCATCCACAAACTTTCTTAATTAAAAAAGGTGTAATTATTATCATCACTCTTTTCAATTGCGATTTGATACCTGGCTTATGCGCTTTTTTGATGGGAGGGATTAAACGGGTTATTTCAATATAAAATTTAAGACTAAATTAGTGTTTGGTTGAGGATATTAACTTAAATTATAGTGTAATAAATAATGTAATTTTCTATCCCTTTATAGGTAGGGTGTGCAAAAATCGATTTAACCGATAAATCAAACTAATAAAAATTCTATTGATTTAACGATATCGATTTATTGAGTTAACGGTTTGTAAATGGTTTTGTTAAAAATATTATTGGGTTATCAGTTCGGTTTTCGATTTTAAGATTTTAAGATTAAATCGATAATTCAATAAGCTTATATTAAAATTATCTTTTTATCCCTAATTATATAATAGCACCTTTAAATTTTAATTATTAAATATAAACCCTATGTCTAAATTATTACCGCATACACGCTTATTCTCTCAATTCTCAATTCGCTTATCGTTTGTACATTCATTGTTTAAAATGCATTAAACAATTTGAAAGTTCATTATTATTTGATAATTTGATGCTTCATTGCTACCGTACATTTTATAATTTTTGTCTTGTAATTTGTGTAGACTTTTATGTGTGAAGGCAGTGTATATATGAACAAATGAAAATAAGAGAAAGCAAAAAATTAGCGGAGCACTGGTTAAACCGAAAACCGAACCGTTAAGAATCAAAACCGATAAATCGAAAACCGATAATTAATATCCTATCGGTTTGGTTATTGATTTAGCATATTTACAAATCGAAAACCAATAAACCGAACCGATAATACACAAAATCGAACCAAACCGACCAATAAACATCCCTATTTATAGGTGAGGTAATTATCATTAATAAAACCAGATTTTTACTGATTCGATTTGGCCCTACTAATCAAGCTACTAATTATGTAAAAATCTTTTACAATATCATTATACTCCTCTGTTTCAAAATATTTGTCTTACTTTTTTTTAATTTATTTTAAAATATTTGTCTCTTTCTCCTTTTGATAACTTTTTTATTCCAATTTTTTATATGAAATGTGTAAGATCACAAAATTAAAGAATATATATTCTTTATACGAGCACAAAATTCAAAAGTGCTCTTTATTTTTTTTACACTCGTGTGAAGTCAAAATTTTGAAACCGAGGGAGTAGAATACAAGTAAATGATTTAATTACTTTAATATTATCACTAGTATACGTGCTATGAATAGTATCTATCACATATATGACTTAAATAAAAAAGAAATTATTGGCTCTATCCGAAGTGCCATTTTCGCCACTCTCTATATACGTCTCACTAGCCTAGTGACAATATCTCAGCACATACGTTTTAACAACTACTGAGCAAGCATAGTGGCGAGCGAGAAACGCACCCATATTAATTGCTGTATGTCAGTAGACTGTGATCATCACAGTAGTACCAGTACGAACCGCAATGGCCGCAACCTCGCATAAGCTTTCTTTCTGCCATCCGTCTTCCGCCTCCGTAGTCCGCCGTGAGACGGCCGCCGCCGTAGCTCCGTCTGTGGTGGACGATCAGCCGAAACAAACGCCGGTGCTGACGTCATTGGTTAACTCTCAGATATCTTCTTCCAACTCATCTAGCAAAGGTATATCCCTATCGAGTGTGTTTTTGTGTGTATTTTAAGTTTTGGCCATATATCGGACTTCAGAGTATATATATATATGCATGATATTGTCTCTGTTTGTAATTTGACGGTTTGCATGCTTGAATTTCGTGCGGTTTACGGATAAATATGACGGCTCGGATGCATTAGTTTCATCTTTTCTATAGCCACCTCCTGGGGCGGATTTAGGTGTTGGTGAGGGTATATTTAGAGTATATTTTCTGCGTTTACATATATATATATATATATATATATATATATATATATATATATTAACTTTAGAACATTCTGAACCAATGTAAAAAGTTATCTCAAGTGGGTCAGAATGTTCAAAATTGTCTCGAACATCCTAGGTTTCTCACGGACAACATTATTTTTTATGTTTATTTTTTATTTTTTTTCCAACACTCCGAGTGAAAATAATGGATTCATCGCTGAGTGCCTCATTGAGTTGGTGAGCTGCATTAATAAATTATTTCTAACAGCTCTAGACAAATTTGATGTGATTTCTATTGGAAACAATCTCTCTACCCACAAAAATGTAAAATCTACGTACATCCTAACCCCTCCATACCACACTTATGAAATTACATCGGATATATTATTGTTGTTGTTCTATACCCAACCCCTTCATACCACACTTGTGAAATTACATCAGAGATATTATTGTTGTTGTTCTATACCCACTGGTTTTAATTTTGGTACTATTAGAGAAGGAAGTTGTATTGCCCCCGGCACAGGCGAGTTGGTAAGTGACAATGTGATTGGGGTACAACCATTCGGACGTCGCGGGTTCGAATCCGTGTGGTGACAATCTTTACTGAAATATTGCAAGGATTGTCCTGTTGGTCCTCTCCCTTGCAGGGCTGCCACTCACGCATATTTCACGATTTACATCCCACCTGGCCAAGAGGCTTCTGATATAGGTGGGAGTTTCGCATTCGGGACTTTCTCGTTCACAAAGAGAAGGAAGCTGTATTCAATAGGCTACAGTAGAATTGCTGATCTAAGCCTTTGTTTAGTCAACAGTCAGGTTTACTTTTTAACTTTGCCAGTGTAAGTGCACAATTCACGTGGTCCAAAATCATTTAGATCTCTATAATATATGTATTTTACCCCTGCAATTATTAACGTAGAGTTCTATCATTTTGAATTTGAATTGAAAATCAGTTGATCTACTATGCCTAAATTTCAAATTAGGTGAGACCAGTTAGATGAATCATTTGTATATCCATTTTGCTCTATTCTGGTGTATTTAATTCCACTTTAGAGGATTTATTATAGTTAAATTATCTTTACATTGATTGTCAACCTACCCTATCCTTACTCTTTTCTATGGAGATGGGACGGGTTTTTTTCTTTTTGTTGCTAAACTCACATAGATGAAGTTGCTTTTGAAAAGAACATGAATATATAAAAAGAAAATGTTTATTGGGGGAGCTTGTTATTGGAGTAGTTGGTAAGATGTTCAATGTTTGATGATTCCATGTTTATGCAGGGATCGAAATCATGCCAAGAGCTCAAACTTGTCATCCTTTGGACCCTTTATCTGCTGCTGAGATCTCTGTGGCTGTGTCAACCGTTAGAGCTGCCGGTGACACACCTGAGGTTCTTAATCACTATCTTTTTTTCATCCACTTGTTCTGTAGAACAATGAAGGGATTTGGCGTAACTGATAAAATTGTTGTCATGTGATCGATCACGGGTTCGAGCCGTGGAAAGATAAGACCTTGTGATGCGTTACTTTCCCGGACTACACGCATAGCGGGAGCTTAGTGCACTCAAGTATTAGTTGAACAACAGGACATTTTTTTCTCTCAATTTCCACTAACTCTTTTTTTCTTTAACTTTTTGCAAAAACATTTTAGGTCAGAGATGGCATGCGGTTTATTGAGGTGGTTCTGTTGGAACCAGATAAAACTTTTGTTGCACTTGCAGACGCCTATTTCTTCCCACCTTTTCAATCATCATTGATGCCCAGAACCAAAGGAGGGCTACTTGTTCCTTCTAGACTTCCGACAAGGCGAGCTAGACTTATTGTTTACAATAAGAAAACAAATGAGACAAGCATGTGGATCGTTCAGCTAACTGAAGTACATGCTATTGCTCGAGGTGGACAACACAGGGGAAAAGTGATTTCATCCAAAGTTGTTCCAGATGCTCAGCCACCTATAGTATGCACTTAACTCATGTTTAGAACTTCAAAAGATTAGAAGTACAAGAATAGTAGATGCAATTAAGTTACCAAAGAAATGAAGTGGGAGCACTAAGTAAGAGCAATACAAAGTTCTTATTACGTTTTAAACTAATTGCTTTCACCCTACGATCTAATAATTATTCATGAATTTCAACGGTATTTGCAATGACATCATTGGTCATCTTTTGGTATGCTTTAAATTTTCATTTGGCTAGATTCACAGATTAATATAAGAATATTTTTAATGTAGTGAATACCTCCATCCTAATGGAACATTAATTGAATTTCCTAGTGGTAAGGTTTGTTTCTTTAGTTTCTATCAAGTGTCTTGTAATACCGGTGTCCTAGAGATTCTAAACACTATATGAAACACAAGGTTTGGTAGAATCTGTCTTTTCTTGTACTGGCATACAGTGTTTGAGGCAACTTGGAGAAAGTATATGAGCCAAATTGAACATTCTATTCTGATTCCAGAAGCTGATCAAGTGTACCTATACATGCAAGTTTGAGCAGTTGATTCAAGCCATATACAACTGGGGCTAACCGTATCTTTTTCCTTTCGTAATGCATCTACCTATTTTTGTTTTTGCCCATCCTATATATACTCTTATTACTTATATAAATTCACTTATTCTCTCTTCTTAATGAACTGTGTTTTTTTTCCTGTCATATGGAACATAGAGCATACTTATATACCAAAAGGAGAAGAAATTTTGCATAGAAAGTTCTGCTTTAAGTCAACCCAAAAGAATGTTAAAGCTTACAAATTTCAAGTTCTTTGGCTTAAGTGAGTTGTAATATATGCCATCTCTTTATATCTCGGTTATCCTTGTAGGAAGATTAATTCCTTTGAGTATTTCATTCCAATGATAGCAATATATACAATATTACAATGTAGTACTAATCTAAGTTTACCTAAAATATAAGATGTTAATCTACCTAATTGATGACAAATTGATTTACAATGATAATTACAATATTACATCTTAATTAGTAGTGATTGGAAATAATTATGGGATTGCCCCATAATTATTCTTACCATCCTCAGTTTTTACAAATGATCTCAGCTTTGTTCTGATTGTAGGATGCACAAGAGTATGCTGACTGTGAATCCATGGTTAAAAATTATCCTTCTTTTATAGAAGCAATGAAGAGAAGAGGTATTGATGACATGAACCTTGTGATGGTTGACCCCTGGTTAGTTGAAATATTGTTGAATTTTCCCATTCATTCTCTTTTAAGAACTGTTTTCTTATCCAATTGCATTTTTACCTGAATATGCTTTCCTACAGGTGCGTTGGTTATCACAGCGAAGCTGATGCTCCTAGCCGCAGGCTTGCCAAACCACTGGTGTTCTGCAGAACAGAGAGCGACTGCCCAATGGAAAATGGATATGCAAGACCAGTTGAAGGAATACATGTGCTTGTTGATGTGCAAAACATGCAGGTGACAGAATTCGAAGACCGCAAAGTTGTTCCTTTACCTCCAGCTGATCCACTGAGGAATTACACTGCTGGTGAGACAAGAGGAGGGGTTGATCGAAGTGATGTGAAACCCCTACAAATTATTCAGCCAGATGGTCCAAGCTTTCGCGTCGATGGGAACTATGTACAATGGCAAAAGGTAAATTCTTTTCCACTCTGATATGCAATGAAGGATTATTTGCCTATATATCTAACGTGGCCATTCTTTCACTTTCTGTATGACAGTGGAACTTCCGAGTAGGTTTCACCCCTAGGGAGGGTTTGGTTATACACTCAGTGGCATATCTTGACGGTAGCAGGGGTCGAAGATCCATAGCCCATAGGTTGAGTTTTGTGGAGATGGTTGTCCCCTATGGAGATCCAAATGACCCACATTACAGAAAGAACGCATTTGATGCAGGAGAAGATGGCCTTGGAAAGAATGCTCATTCACTTAAGAGGGTAGGTGATAATTCTATGGTTTAATTATGCATTTGGATTTTGAACTGTAAATGCTAATATAACTAAAATACCACTGCAGGGATGCGATTGTTTAGGATACATAAAGTACTTTGATGCCAATTTTACAAATTTCACCGGAGGAGTAGAAACCATCGAAAATTGTGTATGTTTGCATGAAGAAGATCACGGGATGCTTTGGAAGCATCAAGATTGGAGAACTGGCCTTGCTGAAGTTAGACGGTCTAGACGACTGACAGTTTTTTTTATTTGCACTGTGGCCAATTATGAATATGGATTCTACTGGCACTTTTACCAGGCAAGAATAAGAAAATCATTATCAGGAATTCTTGATGTGCTTATGAGTTCTAAAGAAATCAGGGGACATTGATGTGTTATCACAAGTTCACATTTTATTTATAACATTTCAAAGAAAAGAAGGCAAGTAGAAGTAAGATCAGAATTTCTTGCAACTCCGGTCTTCTTTATGATTCTATTACAAAACTAATTTTCGGTAAAATGTGAACCAATGTTATCATTTTGTTTAATTGAGTTGAATAAAAATAATGGCTCTGTTACTTGGGCTACTTGCTTATGCTTCTATTTCTTAGCCAAAGACAAGCGAGTAGCAGAAGCTTGCAACCATCCCCAAGAACTTTCTTGATTTGTTCGCATCTATTTTGCATATATTTCTTTTCTGATCGTAAATATGTTTAGCTTCTGTGACCATTTTGAAATGATATGTATACTTTGTGGCTGCAGGATGGGAAAATTGAAGCAGAAGTCAAACTCACAGGAATTCTCAGTTTGGGAGCATTGCAACCTGGAGAATCTCGTAAATATGGCACCACAATAACACCAGGATTGTATGCACCTGTTCATCAGCACTTATTTGTTGCTCGTATGAATATGTCAGTTGATTGTAAGCCAGGAGAAGCACACAATCAGGTATTTTGTTGAACAAGTTTGCTTGTGCATCTGAAATTTAAGTAATTTCATACCTCCAGTTTCCAGTTCGTAACCTTTTTATTCTGAGTTTTCTCCAGATTGTTGAAGTAAATGTCAAAGTTGAAGAACCTGGGAAGGAAAATGTTCACAATAATGCATTCTATGCTGAGGAAACACTGCTTAGGTCTGAATTGCCAGCAATGCGTGACTGTGATCCTTTATCTGCTCGTCATTGGATTGTAAGAAGCTTTACCTGACTGTATTTGATGTTGCTTTCCTAGCAGAGTATCTTCTCAGATATGTACTCATAGTAAGCATGTGATCCTTAAATGTGACCACTGACTGTTGAGGAAGCTAAAGTCCTTGGTCATATGACCTAACCTTATGGCTGTAAATTTTAGCTTTTGAACCGAAATTGATCACCTTATTTCTCCAGTCTTATCATCAAAGCTGATCTTAAGACCTTTTTGTGTCTTGTATGGCCGTATGGATTTGGCAGAAGAGTACATATGTTACATTCATCTGAAACTCATATCTTTTGTTGAGTTTTTCGCTCTTTGGTTAGACCTGTTTGGTGATCTTAAGATTGCCCGTGAAAATTTCAACGGCAAATTCATTTAGATGCAGGGTTAGACTTTATTTATTTCAGCATGTGGTTTTGTGGAGTCAATTTTAAGATACAAAATTTTCTAGCTCAAAACACCAAGGGAAGCGGTGGAAAAAATCAATTACAAGCATTCTCTACCCTAATGCCGGAGCCATCAATTTAACTGTGAACATCTGACTTTATAGGTTAGGAACACAAGAACAGCCAACAGAACAGGAAAGCTAACAGGTTATAAGCTGGTACCTGGTCCAAACTGTTTGCCATTGGCTGGTCCTGAGGCTATGTTCTTGAGAAGAGCGGCATTTTTGAAGCACAATCTATGGGTTACACAATATGCACCTGGAGAAGATTTTCCCGGGGGAGAGTTCCCTAATCAAAATCCACGTGTTGGTGAGGGATTAGCTTCTTGGGTTAAGCAAGATCGTTCTCTGGAAGAAAGTGATATTGTTCTCTGGTTAGTTTCTTGGCAACCCTCAAATTATGTTGTTACATTGGAGGTGCAGGCTTCAATTGTTTTACAGAACATCCACGTTTAATTTTCGTAACTCTCCAGATTTGGAACTTCAAGTTCCTAGGATAAACCTTTGTTACATACATGTTTGAGAAGTTACCTATTCCTTGAGGTTCTGATCTACACATTTTATCACAGGTATGTTTTTGGAATCACCCATGTCCCTCGGTTGGAGGACTGGCCTGTTATGCCTGTTGAACATATCGGCTTTATGCTTCAGGTATTCTGGAGTCACAGATGTTTTGTGTTTCTGTTATCTCCACTGGTTTTGCACCATATGTTCGTCATCATCTAACTTCTGGTTATATATTGTGTTACCTAGTACTTAATCTGCCAAAGATCTGATTATGTATTATATTGCCAGTCGAGTGCAATTACTCATTCATATATTGGCTGTGGTTATGATAGAATAATTAGTCAAACATAGCTGAAATATTGAAATAATTAGCACTAGGGTTAAAGGATCATGACATATCTAAAGAGATCTTGAAAGTCAAAGCAATTGGAAAGCTGGTACTAGAAAGTAGAAACGAAAACGTGACATCTTTTTCAAGTTGTGTATCTTGTCATTAACCTATTATATAGTAGGCTGGAAGTCTAAATCTGTTGAACAATGAAGAGTGGTGGGGTTATCAGAGTTATTAATAGCATGTAATTGCTGGAAAAGTACCTCAACATTCTCTTTTTGTACCATATCCTATACTGCCAGCCAACAACTGAAGTCTAAATCAGGTATACCAGTGTGTTAGTGATAAAACTCTCCATCCTTTTCCGTTTAATTGAAATCGCGTAATCTTTTTTGAAACGGCTGGGTAAACTAGAAAAATTTATCTCTTCCTGAAATAATTTGCTTAGCTTGATTCTCCAAGTTTAGCAATTGACTGTATTATCCAACTCCTGAAACCCTTTGCAGTAAAACATTAGTTGTGAAAACTACTGATCCAAACAAAGAAAGCCATTCGTTGTGAGAACTATTTTAAGTTCCAGCTGCATACTGGTTTGGAAGATTCATGTTTCTGGAAATAAAATGCTTTAGTATGATTTTTGCTCAATATAACTTGGAAAATTTAACTTCGTTTCGATTTAGGTTCTATTTGTCCTTAACCTCTTCAGTTTAAGTTAATGCTTATTTCTGTTTTGTGCAGCCACACGGATTCTTTAACTGCTCTCCCGCTGTAGATGTACCTCCACCTCGGGGATGTGACTTAGAAAGCAAAGACAGTGATGTTTCAGAAAACGGTGTAGGGAAGCACACTGCCACTGGTTTGATGGCCAAGCTTTGAAGAGTTTCTGATTAGAAAATAGTCCTCTTATTATCTGTACATACACACAAGTCACAACAGCAATTTTTAATTTCTTTTTCCTTTCAAGAGTCCTGAAAGTTGGTGCTGCCACATGGATATTGCTATTGTAAATGACATGTTTGAGCAAAGCATGTCCTGTTTTTCATTGATCTTGAACATTCTTATTTGGGAAAACTAATAATTCTCGCTCTCTTTGTATTTTATTCTGTATTGTGTAAGCTCTTTCACAAGTCCACACTAAACTTAGCACCTTCAACACTCAAACATGGTGATCTTCAATTCCTCTATCGTACATCTTATTATACACAAACCCTTTTTGCTCCTTGTTTTGCATCAAAGTTCTAAAATTCATGCACATTCTCTGTATCATCCCTGTTATGATAATTACTCCATACAGCTACAGAAAGGGCTCTGTCAAGGGGCAAAACTTTAAGCTCTACAGGCTTGGGGTTCAATTCTTGTGATAGTAGGATGGTTTTACATGTATTAGTTATTGATTGCAGGTAAATTCGTACTTGTTCATTATATTTCATTAATTGATTGATTGATAACTCACACTTCAACACTCCTTTATTTGCTATCTGGTGATGGTACCTCCTTAAAAAAAGAAAAAAATGGTCTGGACCAAGCCGGATGTATGAATTTACATTCTACGGATTCAAATGCATAACCAACTTATTAATCATTAAAAGATGTAACAAAAAACATTTTAATCTAAACTCCAGAGACAATGCAATAGGAGGAGGAAAACGGATGAAGAAGAGAAGATTCTCACCTCAAAGTCTTATTTACAGTTTTGTATATTTGTATGTACATAAGAAGAAGTAAATACGAAAAAAATGAAAAGAGAAATCGAATTTACATTTTAGATATGGTGGACACATCACGATTTTCCCCACTTAAGTCTTGAGATAAGGAACTCAATGGATTATTAGTACTGAAATCTTCTTCATTCTTGATCCCATCATAAGGATACTGAAACAAAGAATCTATTTTGTTATCAGCATCCCATATCAATTCTTGAGCATTTTCCAACATTTGATTCATCTGAATTCCAGAAGAACTATGATGGCTAATCATATTTGAACTGTTGCTTGTACTCATTCTTGAAGTTGAGCTGTCAGAAAAATCACTTTCTGTCATGTGTCCATGTTCAAAATTTGTTAAACGTGGCATTGAGCAAAACCCAAAATTTGTATTCCCCTCAATTTGGTTCTGATGATCATAAGGCCCAATTGGATTCACATTTGCTTGGAATTCATACAGAAAAAGAGGATCAAAGACTTGTTGTTTACTCACAAGTTGGTTTCTTGAAATTTCTGTTAACTGTCTAGTAATTGCTTCACTGTTGAAACTTCTTTTATTAAAGTGAAATGGTTGCTCTATTTCAGCTGAATTTGACACATTTGGGAGCTGTGGTATCAGCATTGAGGCCTTATCTGTACAATTTGTTTCATTTCTTACTTGATTCTCACTTAGTGGCTTGTGGGTATTTGGATCAATCCCTTTCTTTATTAGTTTCTTCTTCAAATATGAATTCCAGTAATTCTTTATCTCATTATCTGTTCTCCCTCGTAATTTTGCTGCAATTTGTGCCCATCTAGCACCAAAACAATAACAAATAAACACTTATCAAAACAACCCAAAAGATAAGGAAATTAACTAAGCAAAAAAAAGAAAGGTCATATGACTATGTTTTCTAATAGAAAATAACAAAACTTTCACCACTAACATAAAAGTCACAATCACCGAAAAACCCTACTCTATATTTTAACACTTTTTAAAAAAAAAAATTAATCTAATAAATACAGACCTAATTAAAAAAGGATCGACCTGACCCAATTTTTTAACCTTCCGATGAGTGTAATCCATTAACTTTTTTACCATCTTCAAATGTATCCAAATGGTCTATTCTACCCATCCTTTTTGGTGTATCCTACACCTTTCAAACCATCTTCAGTTCAAAATTATTTTTGGTGTTATAAGGAACATGAATTAATAACCTGTTTCCAAGAACTTCATGGAGAGTAAAGATCATTTCCTCTTCTTCTTGTGAAAACATTCCTCTTTTAAGATCAGGCCTTAAGTAATTTATCCATCTCAATCTGCAACTCTTTCCGCATCTTTGTAAACCTGCAAAAAATTTCTCACACGACAAAAATGTCATCATTCCAATTCAATTCTATGCCAAGAACTTTCAGAAGAATGAAATTAATGAAATGGCAAAAAGTAAAATATACCAGCTAACTTAGGGACTGAACTCCAGCAGCCAACACCAAATCTAGTGATATAATTATACAATTTTTCATCTTCTTCTGGTGACCATAATCCTTTCCTTAACTTCTCTTTAACAGAGTGGCGCCCCATTGATTATGTGCAGCCTATGGTTTTCCAAAAGTTTAATGGTCGAGTAAGAAATAAGAGCAGCAGATCATATTCGATGAAAGAAAAAATAGAATAATTGGCGTCCAAATTACAAGGTTTATAACTTTTTTCATGACCATTGTTTGAGAATAAAATATCAAGGCTAATATATAATTTCAAGAAGTCTAGAGAGATGTCATAGATGGAATTTAAGGTCCAGCTAGAGAGAAGGAGAAGAAGCTAGGTGAGACAATTAAGTGGTTTTTACGCAAATTTGGTGATGGCTTTATGGATTGGAACTTAAGATATCTCTGGGCTCTATATAATTATTCTTACTTTCTAGGGAAAAAGAGGAAGAATAAGCAAAAGCATAAGATAAGTGAGTACACGACTACACGTACTCCTTATACTTGTAGTTAATTAAAAGTAGTATGTATCCGTCTTTCACAATAACATCACTATACATTTTTTTGAAAATTTGGCGTGCGGACCAATTTTAACACATTTAGGAGCCGTGCGGGATAATTTGAAATCATGATGATTTGAAGTTGAAATTGAAGTTTTATTTGAACATGCAATTTGAAAATTTTAAATTGTATTTTTTATAGACATAAAATCCCCACAAATTGTGAAAATCATCAAAACTTTTCCAATTCTTATACAATCTTACAAAATGAGTAAGTCGTAGTTCATAACAAAATTAATACGCTACTAAAAGACCTTTCTAAAAAATACAACATCAATTGATCAAACTTTAGTTCAATAAAATGAAAAATTGAACATGAATTGTAGTGTAGCTACTCTTTAATATAATTCTCTCACATGATTGGTATGAGTAAATTCGTTATAAATATACTACCAACTTGTAGATCTTTTAATATTTGGTATAAATGGTTGGTAAATATACCTACCAACTTATAGATCTTTTTTTACAAAATATAAACTTATTGGTCAATTTTTACATTTAAATTTGGAATCCAAGTCATGCCTTTTTGGATGATTCGAGATTTCATCTCATGAGATGAAACCACATGTCCAAACGCTCATGAGATGAAATTGCATGTCTAAACGCCTACTTAGGCTAATTTAAGGTACCTTTCACATTATATAGGCGCGATGTTGTAACTCTATTCACCAAGATTAAGACTAATATTATCATGGACGAGCTAGCATTGAAAGTATGAATTTGTCGGAACTCAATAATTTTGGTCTAAATCATGTATATTTGTATGGTAACAGGAACAGAGCTAAAAGATTACCTACGGTTTCTACTTAACTCAGTACATAGTTTTAGTCCAATTCTGTATTGTATTAAAAATCATACAAATATTCATTAACTATGTAAAACAAATCAAAACTCAGTTACTAATATCAAATGTGACAATCCTAGAACTTAAATCCTATATAAAAATCAAATTCTAACTCCGTTTCTAATTAAAAAATTTACTAAATATGTACATATAATAAATTTCAGTATTATTAAATTTTGAATTTTGAATTTGCCTGTATCATACATTATGAATGAGTTTTGTGAGTGTTACTAGATTAGGATCAGTTTTCCTTCACACAGTAGTATAGGACATGAGGTGTCGATAGTACGAGGATAGGGACCTTTTCATTTACAAATCTATTAAGCAACAGTTTGTATTAAGCGGACCTATCATGTAACCTCAAATTCAGCACTGTGGTCAAGTGAGATTGGACCATTTCTTGTAGGGGTGGGCAAAAAATCAGATGCACCGAAAAAACCGAACCGAACTGACGAATCGGTTCGGTTTCGGTTTGGTTAAAAATATGATACAAACCCGATATAATAAAAAACCGGTTCAAAAATTTTTAAGTTGAATCGGTTCGGTTCACATGATTTTGTGATACACCGAACCGAAAAACCGGGATTATTTTTGTAATTAACCATACCCATATATAAATAAAAGCCCTAAATCTATTTTCATTTTCAGCCCTCACTCGTCACTCCACACTCACTCACTATCACTCCGCCGCACACACACACTGCACGCACTCGAACTCGATCGATTTCACAGCCTTCAATCCTTCACCTTCAAATCAATATCTGGCATCTGCAGTTTAGCACTCACGGCTAGTCTTCTTCCTCATTAGTATCACGCTCGTTGACTTCAACATCATTGAAGCAGCCATCATACGACATACACCATTGAATTAATTTGAGACAATCATCAGTACAAAAAAAATATATGTATGGTAAGTCATTTCTTTCTCTCGTTCTGATTTGTCATCTGTTTTATGCTATGTTTGAAGTTTGAACCATGTTTGTCTAAGCATTATGAGAAGTTATGAATTAGGCGTAATCCGAGAAGACTTTTCTCGGACACTAACTTTATTTGTTTGTTGAATGATTTAGATCTTTGAGGAACCGTGTTTGTTGTTATGGTCAAGTAATTTCGATTTTTGAAGTAATTTTTGATTTTCTGATTTGTTGTTATGACTGAAGTAATTTCTGATTATTTAGAGTGAAGTTGTTGTCTTGCTGAAGTAATTTCTGATTTTCTGAGAAAATGTGATAATTTTTTATTTTCTGAGAATTATAAAATGTATTGTATTTGATAAATTATAAAATGTATTGATAATTTCTGATTTTCTGAGAATTATAAAGTAATTTCTGGTGTATTGTATTTGACAAATTGAAGTAAAGAAGGAAGCATATTCAATTTCAATCTATAGTTTCTGATTTTCTGAGAAAATGTGATAATTTCTGATTTTAAAATGTAGTTAATGAAGTTACTAAAGTAATTTCTGATTTTCTGTAAATAATGAAGCATATTCAATCTATAGTTTCTGATTTTCTTAGAAAAGGTGATAATTTCTGATTTTAAAATGAAGTTACTGAAGTAATTTCTGATTTTCTGTCAAGAAGGAAGCATATTCAATCTATAGTTTCATGGTGTATTCAACCTTCCTACTATCTAAAATGAAGTTGATGTTTTGTATTCACGGTGTATTTGACAAATTGCTCATGAACTCTCTAATATTGTAGAATGGAAGACATCTGGGATGATGGAACAAAAGTGGTGAAACGAACCGACGAGGGAAAATTGAGATCAAAAGTTTGGAATTTTTTTAATAAGTTACCTGGAGGACAGAAAGCCAAATGTCATTTTTGTCGAAAAGATTATGCTTGTGATAGCTCGTTAGTTGGGACAACTAATTTAAGGAACCACTTGGCTAGATGCAAAGTGTACAAGAAATCAAAGCTTGAAGAGGATAAGAATCAAAAAGTACTAACTCGTGACAAGGGTAAGGACAATGATAAAGTTGTATTTGTGGGGTTTAATCAAGAGGCTTGTAGAGCCGCACTTGTGAAGTTGATTATTAAAGATGAGTTAGCTTTTAGATTTGTGGAGAGTCAGAACTTTGTGGAGTATATGAGGGTTTGTTGTCCCAGATTTGTGGTGCCTTCACGAAGAACGATTGCAGGATATTCTTCGATTGCATCGATCGGAAGGCTTTGATTAAAAGAATCATGAACTCAAACCACCGGAGAGTTTGTATTACAGCAGACACGTTGCTTCTTGCTGCACTGCTTTCTTTGCGCTTCTTTCTTCTGCTTGGCTACTCTCTTGCTTGTTCTTTCTTCTTGCTCTTCTTTCTTCTTTCTTCTTTTCTTCTTCTTTGCTTGCTTGCTTCTTTCTTCCTGCTTTGCTTATTCTTTCTTTCTGCTGCTTCTTTGCTTCTTCTTTCTTTTGTTGCTTATTCTTCTTCTTTGCGTGTTCTTTCTTTTTCTTCTTTCTTCTTCTTCTATTCTTTGTTGTTGTTTAAAAACCAATCTATGTATGTTCTGTTAAAATTATTGATTGTTGTTGCTACTAATATCTTCTTTGCATTTCTTTGAATTCTTTGTTGATATTTAAAAAAACATAAATCATTTGGACTTTATATTTGAATTGAAAAAAACCGATATAAACCGATACGTTTGGCGAAATAAACTGATAGATCGGTTTTTAAAAAAAAAAAATTATATTCGTTTTTTTTTTAAAACCGATTTTTATTCGGTTCATATTTTTTGGATACAAAATCGAACCGAACCGATATACGCCCACCCCTAATTTCTTGTTTTTGTTCGACAGTCATTTTCTTATAAAGATTCAATAGTACATTCTTAATTTCAAAAGAATCTGACAAGTTTGAATAAAAAGGAAGAATTACTTTAACTATTTTCAGCATGAGTGTTTCCATCTTCGGGACCATTTTTTAATAGAAAAATAATAAGTTTTTCGATCTTGAAGGAAGACGTACGCAAGGTGAAAGAATAGGAAATTTAGTGCATTTGGACGACTTTAGTCATTTATCTATCTAGGTTTAGTATGATCTCAGTAACACATTAGTCCGAGTAATTTCAATTTCGCTAAAGAAAAAGGCTCCCTATCAAGAATTTCCTTATGAGAATTTTTAAGAATATATAATATAATATAAAATCAATCCAAATCTTCATGAGATGACTTTGAATTTTGTAGACAACCTCCTCGAACTTTTCAACAAGTCTAAGCAATACCCACTCTAAATTTCTTACAAAAATTAGATCTGAAATTCAAACTCATTGCTTCAAGCTTGTTCAATAATAATAAGTCACCTTTCTAATATAAACCACCCAAATTTCCAAATCAGTACTCTAACCATGATTTAACTTCCAAATACAATAACAAACCAAGTCTGTCAACTAACAATCTAAAGGCTGCTCACGCAATTAAAGAAGAGAAGTAGGGAAGTGACATAACTTTTAAATTATACGATAGTATTTAATACGAGGAAGGAGAGTCTTGAATTAACTTGTAAAGTTGTTGTCATGTGATCAGGAGGTCATGAATTTAAGTCATGAAAACAACCTCTTACAAAAATGTAACGTGAAGATCAAGTCACAATGACTTGGCCCAGTCTTCCTGCGACTCAAGATAATGAGCTTAAGACACCATCTCGGCTGCCTTTTTTAAGTATACAATATGAGCACCAATTTGGAATAGGTTGGAAATGTGGTCCATCTTAATTGTAATCTTGGACCTAAAGACCGAAAATATAAAAATCATTTCTTCATTCTTGAATCCTTTAATTTAAAAAGAAGAAGAAGATATTATACATCTCATCGCACCTCTTGGTGATGATTATAAATATATTTGTGGATGAAAATGAAAAGGAATAATTTAAAGATCGACCGACACGGAGATTTAAAAGAAGTCTAGGGTCTGCATAATAATATAACCAAGAAAAAAAGGGAAGCAACGAAAAGGATTTGTTTTTTGCGCTGATGTAATTTGGTTTTGTATAGTACTTATAAATTGACATTCTATTGGTGGGGGTAGAGGGAACAGGAACCTACGTATAGGAAATTTAATTGGAAATATTCCAAGCGTATTGCTTGCATGCAAAGGAATAATTTGAAAGATCGTATGAATCATTGGTAACTTTTTTTTTTTTACCTAGAAAGGATCACTATTAATCACTTAACTTTGCCATTTTTTTTAGGAGATTGAATCATGCAGTACTCCCTCTGTTCTCTTTTAAATGATTTTTAGCCTTTTAATTTTATTTTGAAAATAAGAAATTTTGTAAGAAATCAAGAAAGTATTAATTTCTTTTTCACAATTTTTTTTGTCTAGTTAGTGTTTAACAAATCTCTAAAAATCTTCTAAAACTACTTTACTTTACTTTACTTGATTAATTTTATTAATTGATATTTTTATTAATTGGTGGTGATTACAAATACTCCCTCCCTTCCTTTTATGTATTGTATTTGTTTTGGACACTAAATTTTAAAAAGAATGAACGAATGATCACCTTTGAAACTTTAATCCCTAAAATATTACTAACTATAAGATTTTCTGATATGATGATTTCTTCTCTATTAATTTATACACCCTACTACTTCTCCATAATTTTTTTTGCTCAAGAAAAGTTTTCAAGAGGTTACAAATATACAACTTGACATCATCCAACCTCAAATGAAAATATTTTTTCATAAATATTATTGACTATTTCCTTCCCCTCTCTACTCCTCTTCTGGGCATTTGGATAGAATTATTTTCTCTATACCCTAATGCTTTTTGTAGGAAGTTAAAGTAGACTTCCATTTGACAATTACCACTCACATCCATAAACCTTTTTGCAGAAGCTACATGGATTTGAATCCTCAAGAATAAAGAGAAAAGGCAGATCTAATTTAAAGTAATTAAGGCCAGCGTGGTGGACTATATTTGTATTAATTAAAGTTGTGTCAAATCATAGCTGAATTGGTATTGATGATGGAGAATATATATGGAACTTTAGTAAACGATCAATCAATTACTAAATTGGAGGATTAGTGAAAGATGGAGGGATTTTTCTTCTTAAGGCGATTTAATTTAACGCCTTTGGACTTGAAACTGGTGGATTATTAAGAAAGATGGAATATAATGGATGAAAATTAGGACGCTTTTGGAGTTTGGGACCAAGGAATCTTGAAAGTACTCAAACATCTAATAATAAGGATAATAACCTTTGTTTGAAGTTAAGAATGTAATTATTTGACCAGACATATCTTATTACTGACTAAAGGATAAAGCATCATTATGTCAACTACTTACTGCAGACAATCTATAATTTTTTTTTGTTTTTTGACGCTCATGAAAATTGTGTTTTCATTCATGCACACAATTTTTTTTCAAGTGTGGTTTGCTAGCAACTAACATATTTTGTCCCAAATTAGTCATGATTATATAGATTGTTATGCGAGACTTTAATTACGTATAATTATACTCAATTAGCATGTGGAATATTATCAAATGTTTCATTAGACCTATTGGTCTATTTTCCCACTTACATGCAAATAGAAATATTCACTAGCAACCCCAAGGGTAACCAAGTTGGTGTAGCAGTAGAGCGCGGGACCGCAAGGTCACGAGTTTGATCCCCTGCATAAACCTTCTTGGTTGAGCCTGTCACACATGGCTTGCCAAGTGTGGTTAATCGGCTGACGTGGTTTGCAGACTATTGCGTCAGTCCGGGGTTTACCCTGTGCACACTCGAGAGAGTAGCAGCTGCGGGTTCCTTCGTGAACAAAAAAAATAAATTATTCACTAGCAAAAATTCATCAAGTCCCTTTAACACGGAGGGCCAAAAGTATGGGAGGCATGTCAAAGCACCATATTATTTGGGGAATGATAAAAAAAAAAAAAAGAGGTGGGTTGGGGGAAGGAAGAGGGATCAAACTCTCTCTTTACAGTATGACACACATTGTATGTGCTAGCCTACACTATCCATAATTCCAAATCCTGGCTATTTGTAAAGATTTGTAATTAGGGATAGAGCTAGAATACCAATTATGAGTTTGATCGAATTCAATAATTTTAATTCAAATTTTGTAGTATTTATTTCAAAAAATTCATTAAATACGTATGAATTATTAATTTAGAATCCAATAACTTACATGGACTTAAATCATGAATTCATAAACTTTAAACTCTAGCTCTGCCTTTAACTATAATAATTATACGTGAATTTTTAAGAATGTTTTGGATTGAAATGAAGAGAGATTGACCTTGTTGAAGAGAAGGGAGAGCATGTTTTCTTTGTTTTTTGATGGATTCGGGAAAAAAATGAATCGGGTTCATTTGATGTTAAAACCTACAAGGCCTTCTTGGGAGTTGGGACATATTTGAATTTGGTTGAAACTTTTCGTTCATGACCTAATTTGTGACTTCAGTTTCATGTTTGAATTGTTAGCACACATTAGCAAGTTAACTTTCCCTATAAGCCAGGAGCCCCGAACATTTAATAAGTTATAGCTAGGGAAAATAGTATATTATGTTATTTATTGAGAAAGAGTTCTAGTTGTATTGACTATCTTATATTTTTTTTAAACAAAAAATTATTGATTATTTAAGCATTGATAAAATTTAATGGTCATTTTGTCCCAATTTATATAGCATCATTTGACTAGGCACATATCTAAGAAAGAACAAAAGATTTTTAAAATTTGTGATCTAAAATAAATGTTATATATTTATGTGGCTATAATTCATTTCATAAAGGATAAAAAGTGAATTTTAAAGTTATTTAAGTTATTTTTAATTATAAAAAGGTGTCATTGAAAAATATGTCACATAAATGAAAGGAGTAGTATTTTTCAACAATTGGTTGTCAACATATATTTTCAATTAAAAGATGCAGCATATTATTTTGTGAATTTAAAAAATTACTCTTTATAAAGTGGAGGAAGAAATTGTGGACAATTGAATAATACAACCACTTTTTGTAAATACAACACCATTTGTGACCAATTTAATACAATAGGTAGATTAATAGTGCCAAAATTTCCCGTCAATCACAAATTGTGAATGATTAAGCAAGAACAAAATATTACAAGACAGTTGACCAGATTGACCGTATCTTACTTATTCACATGTCAGGTATTCCTATCTTATATAAGCAAAAATATTTTATATCCTAGGGAGTAGGACTTCTTAAGCAAAGGTTATTTTTCTAGGATTTATTTTAAAAACGGTTAAAAGTTAAATACCTCCACCGATTTGCTCTATTTTGCAAATCTTCCCATATAAAAAGACGGGGGTTGTCTTTCTCATATCATTCTACGGGCAATTCGTAGGAATGTCTTATTTTGAGGTGGTCTTTAATTTTTGCCTCTCAAATTGAGAATATTTGATTTTTATCCTTCATCTAAAATTTTTGAGTTACGGATTTGAACCCTTGCTCAAGTAAAAATTTTAAAAAAAATTCGCAAAATATAGTTTAGAGTTTGCCTGCAAACTATGCATGAAGACAAATTTTCAAATTCCAACTTAAGGCAGAGTTTGCCTTATCCGACTGAGTTTGCTTTAATATAGCAAATTCTACCTTAGACTGGTAGAGTACCTTAAATGCAGAGTTTTTATTCAGATATAAGACAGAGTTTGCCTTCAGACATAAAACAAATTATGCCTTGCGAATTCAAACTCAATGTGTGAATTATTTTTTGATTTTTGACTGAGCAAATATTCGAATTCGAAATCTTGAGATTTTTAAGCAAGGAAAAATTAAAGATTTCAAATTTGAGGGGTCAAAAATGAAAGAATAGTGCATTTGAAGGTCAATCCGCGTATATTGCCTGGACTCAATAGACTAGCGAGTCTCATAGAAATCAGATAGCCAAAACTAAACCCAATTTCATTCATCAGTCCGAGCCCAAAAACTAGCGGCCCATGGACTCATCCACCGTAGACGGCGGCGCGTCACTTCCATCAGTTGGCACCGACGCAAAGAAACGCCGCGTCTCTTACTTCTACGAGCCCACAATCGGCGACTACTACTATGGTCAAGGTCATCCAATGAAGCCTCACCGTATCCGTATGGCCCACAATCTCATCGTACACTATTACCTCCACCGTCGTATGGAAATCAATCGGCCTTTTCCAGCCGTACCTGAAGACATTCGTCGTTTCCACGCGCCGGATTATGTTGACTTCCTTGCTTCCGTTTCACCGGAGACTCTACATGACCATACACACGCGCGTCATCTCAAACGCTTTAATGTTGGTGAGGATTGTCCTGTTTTTGATGGGCTTTTCGGGTTTTGTCAAGCTAGTGCTGGTGGATCTATTGGGGCAGCTGTTAAGCTTAATAGACAAGATGCTGATATAACTATTAATTGGGCTGGTGGGCTTCACCATGCTAAGAAAAGTGAAGCTTCTGGATTTTGTTATGTTAATGATATTGTTTTGGGTATTCTTGAGCTTCTCAAAGTCCATAGGGTATAAACTTTTACTTTATAATACTATTCTTTTTTTTATTTTTATTTTGTACATGTTGAACTTTGTGCGTAATTTGTTGAAATTGCATTTGATTATGTTAAATATACACAATATACATGTGTATATTGTGTATATTGCTCCTCTCGGTTTCTCTTGATTACCGAAATTAGTGTATACTATTTAGGTAATATTTAGTCTCCTAGTTTAGGTAATATTGTAATGTAATTAGTATTGTACACTTACCATAATTATTGTATTACCATAAATGTAATCCAAATAGAATAAGGTTTTAGGAGTAGAATAGAATGTAACTTGTATAAACAGTCTTTCAATTAATGAAAATAATCAAGAGATTATTTCTTTCATGGTATCAAGAGTCTATGTCCAACAACAAAATTTCTCTCCAATTTTCGTTGTATTCTCGGCCAAAGACCGACCTTCCCCTCGGGTTTGCCATTTATTTTTCCGCTCTCCAAATCTCTCTTCCAAATCCCTCTATCACCTATTGTTCTTTCGTTATGTCTACGTCAAAGAACATGTTTCATCCTGCCCTTGTTGTTTCTAACATCAAGAATTATATCCCTCTAATTCTTGAAATAGAAAACGTCCAATACGCGATGTAGGCCGAGTTATTCAAAATTCACGCTCGTTCGCATCAAGTCATCCATCACATAATCCCCGCGGCTCATAATGATACGGAGGTCCCTAAACGGGAGGATCATCCTAAGTTATGGACAACACTTGATGCTACCGTCCTTCAGTGGATTTATTCTACTATTTCTACCGACCTATTGCGGACGATTATTGAGCCAGACGCTACGGCGATGACTGCATGGGATAGACTGCGTGACATATTCCAGGATAATCAAAATTTCAGAGCTGTTACCCTTGAACAGGATTTTTTCTACGTCAACATGAAAAATTTCCCGAACGTTTTAGTATATTGCAAAAGGTTGAAGGAATTGGCGGACCAACTCCGCAACGTTGGTGTGCCAGTTAGTGAAGATCGTCTTGTTTTACAGATGGTTGCTGGCCTATCCGAGGCCTATAGTGGCGTTGGAACTCTCCTTCGTCAAAGTAATCCTCTTCCGAGGTTCTATTAAGCCCGCTCCATGCTTACCTTGGAAGAAGCCGGTTTGGCTAAAAAGGCGGCTACTAATGCTAGTCTCGTGGTCATGATGACTTCCTCCACTAGTCCTCAAAATTTTGGTAACAATTCGAACCAAAACCGATCACACGGGGGTAGCAAAAATGGCTGGAAAAATAATGGAAAAAATCGCGGGGGCAAACGCGGTGGCCAAAACAATAGCAGTGGACCCCATCCAGGTTATAGTGGCCCACCGACACACTGGTCTCAGCCTTGGGCGTCTGGGCCGTGAGCTTGGACCAGTGGACAGTGGCCCTACGGCCCACCTCCACAACACATTCCAAAGATCTCGGCGATGGGCTTTCCAGCCTCCACGACCCATCGCCCATCGCCCGAAATTCCAGCCCCTAGCGATTCTGACCCGGGGACAGTCTAGTTCTGGGCTTTTTGGGCCCCGACCTCCGCAAGTTCACCACGCAGCTGACCCCACTCAGACCGATATCGAGGCTGCAATGCACACACTGGGTTTGACTCAACCGGACTAAACATTACCTAAATAATATACACTAATTTCGGTAATCAAGAGAAATCGAGAGGAGCAATATACACAATATACACATGTATATTTTGTGTATATTTAACATACACCCGCAGTCATAGCGGGCGGTCTTCGAACGCTGAGACTGTCCCTAAAATCTTCAAAAAGGACCGAGGTAAGATCCTTTGTAAAAATGTCTGCAATCTGATATCTTGACGGGACATGACAGACGCGTACCTGACCCCGAGCAACCTTTTCACTGACAAAGTGAATGTCCATCTCGATATGTTTAGTGCGTTGGTGCTGAATCGGATTACCAGAAAGGTAAATGACACTAATATTATCGCAATAAACCAAGGTTGCTTTTTGAATTGGACAATGAAGCTCTAAAAGTAAATTACGTAACCAACATGATTCTGAGACCACATTGGCTACCCATCGATATTCAGCCTCGGCACTTGAGCGAGATAGCTTTGCCTGATGCTTTGCAGACCAGGAGACCAAGTTGTTGTCAAGGAACATACAGTAGCCAGACGTAGACCGTCTGGTGTCTGAACACCCACCCCAATCAGCATATGTGTATGAGACAAGTGTGGATGTCGATGAAGGATACAAATGCAAACCATAGTCCAGTGTACCTTGAATATATCGAATGATGCGTTTGCGTGCATTCATGTGCTCAATTCGGGGATCATGCATGAATAAACACATCTGTGGACAGCATACGTAATATCCGATCTGGTAAAGGTAAGATACTGAAGGGTCCCTGCAAGACTGCGATAGCGGGTCGTATCCTCGTAAGGGACGCCGGCTGCGGCACCAAGCTTAGGCTTGGTATCAACTGGAGTGGAAATGGACTTACATAATGACATCCCAGCCCTCTCGATGATTTCGGCTGCATACTTCCGTTGTGACAAGAACAACCCATCGGAATGACGAGTGATAACAATCCCCAAAAAATAACTCAAGGGCCCCAAGTCTTTCATAGCAAACTCGGAGCTGAGCATGGTCATGATAGATTGGCGCAAGGCATCGGAAGAGGCAGTCAAGATAATATCGTCCACATATAACAAAATATAGGCCAAGGACGAATCACGACGGTAGATGAACAACGAATTATCTGACCTGCTGTGAGTGAACTCAATAGTCGAAACATAGTCAGCAAACCTTGTATACCAGGCCCGTGGTGACTGCTTAAGCCCATATAAGGACTTCTTCAACAAACAGACATGATGAGGATGGTTGGGATCCCTGAACCCCAACGGCTGATGCATATATATTGTTTCCTTGAGATCACCATGTAGGAAAGCATTCTTGACATCCAACTGATGAATAGGTCATGCCTTCGAAAGAGCCAAGCTAAGCACCGTGCGAATGGTAGCCGGCTTGACCACCGGACTAAACGTCTCCCCACAATCTATTCCAACCTGCTGAGTCTTACCATCACTCACAAGCCGCGCCTTATGTCAAGCAAATGAACCATCTGAATTCTCCTTATGAGTAAAAATTCACATAGACCTGATAACATTAATACCAGATGGATGGGGCACCAACTCCCACGTCTTATTATCAATAAGAGCATTATATTTATTAGTCATAGCAATTTTTCAATTCGGGTCGTTTAAGGCAGACACAGAATTACGGGGCAAGGGGGATTTAGAGACATTCGAATGTAAATTAAAATGTCTTTTTGGTGTAAAAATACCCCGTTGACTACGAGTGACTGGTCTATGACTCGAGGAAGAAGTGGGCGGATTTTGAGAATTTTCTCGAGCTTGACGGATCGCCACAGGCCCAACTAGGCAACCGAGCAGAACTAGACCGCCTGCATTCGAGTGATCGCCCAATCGTTGGAACTGATCCAGTGACGGGAACTTGCGACGGAATAGTGGGGCCAGCGGACAGTGGGCCCGCTAGAGAATTTTGGGTGCGGGATATGTCCGAAAAATGGTGAGTAATATAAGGGGATATACCATCATCCAAAAAATTATACGAATTAGGCTCAGTAGTATGAACTTTAGTAAAGGAAAATTGAGTTTCATCAAAAATTACATGGCGATTAATGATGATTTTCTTGGAGGATAAATCAAAGCATTTGTAACCACGATGATTAAACGGATAACTCAAAAACACACACGGAGTAGATCGAGCCTGAAGTTTGTTAATTGTGGTGGACGAAAATAACGGATAACACAAGCACTCAAAAACCCGAAGATGAGAATAAGGAGGATTCTTATTATATAAAATTTGGAGGGGGAAGAATATGTCAGACATTTGGAAGGAATTATGTGGCCATTTGAAGAGCATGATGCCAAAAATATGGGGGTATGGAAGCATGAATTAAGAGAGTGCGGACAATGTTATTTATGGAACGAATTTTGCGTTCGGCTTCCCATTTTGTGAAGATGTATGAGGACAAGAAAAATGAAAATTGATCTTATTATTAGCACAGAACTCCCGAAACACCCTATTGTCATACTCTTTTCCATTATCGCACTGAATATTTTTTATTTCTCTTTCGAATTGGATTCTAATGAATGCTCTAAATTTTACGAAGATGGAAAACACTTGAGATTTATTTGCAATTGGAAACGTCCACAAAATATTAGAATAATCATCCAAAAAAAGAACATAATACCGATGACCTAACGAACTCAGAACAGGAGACGTTCATATGTCGTTATGAATAATATCAAATGTCTTTGAAGTATGAGAAGTTGAGTCTACAAATGGCAACTTAACAATTTTTCCTAAAGAACAAGATTGACACATTGAAGTACTACTCGTACCCTTACATGAAATAAAACTATTTTTATTTAAAACTGAAAAAATAGAGGATCCCGGATGACCAAGGCGAGCATGCCACAAGGAAGGAGAAATGGCTGCAAAGGCTGATGGCAAGGCTTGACTCGATGGACTGAAACCGGGCGTGATAGGATAAAGATCTCTCCTACTATCACACCTCATGAGAGGACTCCCCGTCTTGAAATCCTTCACAGAGAAACCAAAAGGATCAAATTCAACACTAACGGAATTGTCGGTGATGAATTTTCGGACAGACACTAAGTTTTTAATCAATTTGGGGGCATGTAAAGTATTTTTCAAGATAAGTGGTGGATTGGGGGGAGACAAAGTTTTCTGACCATAACCCTGAATTGGAATAGAGTTACCATTACCGACAATTTTCATTAATTGAAAGACTATTTATACAAGTTACATAATTGGAGAATCCTATTTCTATTCTACTCCTAAAACCTTATTCTATTTGGATTACATTTATGGTAATACAATAATTATGTTACGTGTACAATACTAATTACATTACAATATTACCTAAACTAGGAGACTAAATATTACCTAAATAATATACACTAATTTCGGTAATCAAGAGAAACCGAGAGGAGCAACATACACATGTATATTGTGTATATTTAACAGATTACAGTGCTATAACTCTATGTTTCTGATGCTTAACTCTTTAATTACTATGATTTTTTTTGAAATAATATGTGCATGAATACATTGTCTTCAATGCAAACTGCCTTTAGGTTGTGTTTGGTGTGAACGACAATGTTTTCTAGGAAAACAAGTGGGTTTCTTGCTTATTTTCTAGTGTTCCGTAAGTAAGCAAAAAATGTTATTCCAAGAGCATTTATATGTAATTTAGCAAAACACTATGGGGGCGGGTGGTGGGGGTAGGATGATCAAGAGGTGGGGGTTGGGGGAATTGGGTGGGCCGGGAGGAGATAATGAACTTGGAATATCACTTATCAAACTTGTTTTCCCTCTTTTCCTCATTTTTAAGGAACATGTTTTTTTCCAAAACATTTTGACCAACCAAACATTGGAAAATTGGAAAGCATTTTTTTAAAAATATTTTCCTCCTACCAAACACACCCTTAAAGGTTTGATTTGGTGTTTAATCTGGTTTTCATATATCATTCCCATTTTTTTCTTCTTGTGGTAATATGTATTTCCTGATGGCATTCAGAATGGAGTACATGAATGTAATCCACAATATTGTTTTAGGTGAGACGAGAGACCATCTTGTACAACCTTTTTAGGGAGTGGGGGGAGGGGGAGAGGAGGGTGAGCGGGATAGGACGTCTTCTTGAACTACGGAATAGAAGTGATGATACCATCACGTACTTAATAAGGGTGCTTTGGACTTTCGGTAATAAAAATTTCGGTGTCAATATGGCATGTGGCCCTGCCCTTGTGTGTAAGTTATGGTAAACCATTTTGAGGAGGATGATGAAGCCAACTAAAGGTAAGCATGATGCCCATGATTCATATCCTTGTGGATTGGCTGGTTCAGATTGTAGCATTTGGTGTAACTTCAGAGAAGTGTGCTGTGAAGGGAGTAAATGGTAGGGACGGTCTTTAAGATTAATTGAAGGTATGGAAGCTTACAGATAAACATCTGATTTTGCCAAATCTATTCTGAAGAAATATGAAGAACCTGCTTGTTATCCTTTTATTAGCTTGGACAGATATCCGTCTCTATTGAACCATTTAGCAAATCAAAAGAAATATTGACACTTTACAACCTCAAGTTGCAATCTAGTTCCAAACATATGTGCACATTATTTTTTAAGAACTCTCGTTTTAGTACATCTGTAAAATTTCTAGGAAGTGGAACTTAGTTAACCTTGATCACTTGTTATTTCTCTTCTTATCAAATATATTAAAAATAGAATCTGGATAATTGTAGTGTGAACAACGCTGGTGCACATAATTATAAGCTATAGCTTTGTAGCATCTTTTCCTTTGATTCACTCTTTTGCCTTGATTAGAGCTTGTTCTGAGTTGATCTTCCTCTGAAATGTTGAATGTTGCTCTGCAGCGTGTATTGTATGTAGACATTGATATTCACCATGGAGATGGTGTTGAGGAGGCTTTTTTCACCACAGATAGAGTCATGACAGTGTCTTTCCATAAGTTTGGGGACTTCTTTCCTGGTACAGGGCACATCAAAGACATTGGTGCAAATAAAGGGAAGTACTATGCCCTAAATGTCCCATTAAATGATGGGATGGACGACGAAAGTTTCGGTAGACTATTTCGTCCAACAATACAAAAAGTCATGGAGGTCTACCAACCTGATGCTGTTGTTCTCCAATGTGGGGCTGATTCCCTGGCTGGAGACAGGTTGGGTTGCTTCAACTTGTCTGTCAAGGGCCATGCCGCCTGCCTTAGATTCCTCAGATCCTTCAATGTCCCTCTGATGGTATTGGGTGGTGGAGGTTATACTATAAGAAATGTCGCTAGGTGCTGGTGCTATGAGGTCTCTCTCTCATCTTCCCATCTTGTTCTTTTGCTCATGCTTTTCAGATTCTCTACTATTACTACTATTTGTTTCAGAATATGTGCTAAGTTTCAACTGTTTCCTTTGTTGCAGACAGCAGTTGCAGTTGGGGTAGAGCCTGAAAATAAATTGCCCTACAATGAATATTATGAGTATTTTGGCCCAGATTATACTCTTCATGTTGAACCACACCCCATGGAGAATCAAAATTCACCTAGGGATCTGGAGAAGATCAGGTAACTTGACCATTGTACTACTTCCTGTAGTTTGAGGGGATTCCCATCAGCAGCTGTTACAAATGCTAACCTGATGTGTTAGTTAAACGTCCTTTTCCTAGTGCATTTTATGCATTCTTCAGGCGCTGTACAAAATTATGTTGATTTTCTTTACTTTTTGACTGGCGACATAAGTTGATAGTAGATTATCCTTAATACTGGTCCATCAAGTTGATGCCTCAGTGGTGTATATGAGACAACTTCTGTTATTCTATCTGTAACTAGATTATACTAGTATAATTCATTCCTAATTAGAGCAAGAATATCCGTTGATTCTGTTTATTTTTTGTTAATGATGGGCGTGTATTCACTCTTTATGCATTTGTTTCAAATAATATGCGGAGAAATATATTTCTCTCTATCCATAAGTTCCTCATGTCTTCTTCAAGCAACTGTTAAACTCGGACAATTTTTTCCCTTTCCTTTTTTCTTCTATAGAGTAAATTGACAATTGTTTAGACGTTACTTGACATAAACACTTGGTCTGCAGGAACTTATTGCTTGAGCAACTCTCACAATTACCTCATGCACCTAGTGTGCCATTTCAAACTACTCCTTCCATGACAGAAGTTCCAGAGGAGGTTAGTGGCGCCTTCATAATTAAATTTCACATGTTTAGCCCCCTCTTATTCTAGAATTTTGGATTGCAGAAAGAGCAAGATATGGATCGAAGGCCAAAACCACGGATATGGAATGGTGAGGGTTATGAGTCTGATGCTGATGAAGACGAGAAGCCTAGACAACAAAGTTCAAATAGTGATCTTACTCCAGTAGCATCATCTGACATGCGGTATGGCTTCAAGTTGCATTAAGTTCATTTGTGAAGTTTGAGCATGTGTATCCACTTGGGTCTTTACAGTTTTTGGGAAGTCCTTACTTTGTAAGACTCTGGTATTTGGCTGAATGTTTACTGGTTTGCGCCTTTACTTGTAATGTGCAAAGGGATGTTGTGAGACCAGCCTCAATCAACCGTGGCTTTAGAGAAGATTTTGATTGAATAACACAAATTTTATAGGCAAGATTTAGTTCTTTTATGAAATGAATATTCCCTTCCCTAAAGCTAAAGTGCCTGTGGCTTATGATGCAGGGATGTTGACGACCAAGCCAATGTAGAAGACGACATGGTTAATGATCGTCCCTAGTTCAAAGCTCCTCTACATCTTCCCAAATGCAATGACTGATAATTTTTCTGGGTTGAAAGTACAAGCCAAGATCGTTTGACCTTCCCTTCTCATTAGCAATTGTTCTTCTGTCTTGTGCTGAAAATTTTAACTAGGAAAATGAGTTCTCAGACATGGGAAAATACGTACTTGAAAATGGCAATGGAGTATTGTGGCTGAGTTCCAGTTTTGTGTTTGTTAAGAGATTAACAGTGTAGATTGTAGTTGGTTTTAGATTAGTGATTGATGAGTTAAATGCGCGAGAAGTGAGCGCAATGCTGTCCGTCCTAAATGGACATGTGCACGACAAAGTAGACAGTGCACTGTTTGTTCTTACGGATACACCTGCTGGTAAGATACAATTATCTGTGTTCTGTGAGAGTTATCCATGTAGTATCTGGATTTATCCATGTACTTTTGAGATAATCATAGTTTCATTTCTTGTTTAAACAAGATTATGTTAATCATTTTGGTTCCTTAAATGGAGGGTGGTGATTTTTTATCAATCACTCTTCTAAGTATCATTTAGCCGTTATTAATATCACCTTACTGCTTAAATGTTCAGATAACGAGGCTCTTTGAAACTTTATCAATATACATTACGGGGTGATTTGGTTGTTGATTTGTTGGGTAGAGAGAGTTATGAAGGTATTAGTAATGTAGGATTTAGAGGATTTATTTATTTTATTTTAGATGTCACTCTTTACTTTTTAATCAGTTTCAAAGGGGATAGACATAATTATATATTTAGAAATAATTTAACTCTATGAAATTGATTTATAATCACAAAAATGTCCAATGTTTGTTTTGGACTATAAATTTCTCAAGTCTTCATTTTTTTTAAACTTTGTGTCTAGTCAATACAATAAAATGGGACAGAGAGAATATTAGTTATTTTATCTTCTATCTTACATAAAATAATGTATAAAAAATTTCATAGCTTAGCCTTATACATATATAGTTAGGCAGGATTGTAAATTGGTAACTTACAAATTTACAATCCTGCATAACTAGGGGTGAGCACGGATACATGGTACCTAGATACCCGATCGGAATCGATACTAACGGGTAGGTTTCGGGTAGATATATTATAATAACGGGTAGGTTTCGGGTAGTAAAATTAGGAACCGATCAATGTTGGGTCCGGTTTCGGCAAATAGAGACAGCGTACCCGGATCTGGAATCGATACCCGAAACTTATAAAATATTAAATATTTTTATTTTTTTAATTTCATTATTTTTTAGTTAATAAAAAAAAGAAAAAAAATGGTCATACTAAAGTACACCATTTAAGGGGGGGGGGGGGGAATCCAAATGCAGAACGTCACTTTCACCATCAAGAAATAAATCAAATAATACAAAGTGACAATCATAAGCAGAGAAAAAGCCAAAAGCGGTAGAACACTGAAAACTGAATTTTTTAAACTATGTACTCCTTTAAGTTATTGAAAAAGAAAGTTGAAACGAAAACAAAAGCAAATCTTCAAAACATTCTTGGATATTTGTTCCGAAAGGATTCTTTATGGGTTTTGTGGCACTGCCTTTCAGGGGGATAAGCAGACGTGTTTATTCCTAAACCAAAACTGTTATACGAAGGCATTATTTTGCACAAAAAAACACCGATTCCGGGTACCCGGGAACCTACCCGAAACCGTAGGGTCCGGGTAGGTTTCGGGTAATGATTGTTACGGGTAGGTTTCGGGTAGTAAATTTAGGAACCGATTTTTTACTAGTTAGGATCCGGGTAGTTCAAAAAAGTTAGGGTACCCGGACCCGCTCACCCCTATTGGTAACCACACTCCAAACATGCTAGAATTACTAATTATGTTAGTTTTAGTACATGAATAATTTACTTCTTAACCAACCACCTCATTGCAACAACAATAATAACATGCCCAGTGTAATCTCACGAGTAGGGTCTGGGGAGGGTAGGTTGTACACATATCTTACCTCTACCTTAGATTGTTTCACATAGACCATCGGTTAAGAATAAAGCAATAAATCAATAACAAAGCAGGTCAAATAGGCAAAAGAATAGTAACTATAACAAAATAGTATGTTACGCGAAGAATGAGAGACATTAGATACTAACAAAAATCGAAGGACACGAAACTACAAAGGAAATACTACGACAACAAGTATGAAAGTATACGCTTGGCAACGTTCTAATACCTACTAACCGACTACCCTAATTTTAGTCCTTCACAACCTCCTATTTAAGGTCATGTCCTCAGTGAGCTGCAACTGCGCCATGTTTTGTCTAATCACCTCTCCTCAATACTTCTTCGGCCTACCTCTACCTTCTCTTAAAGCCATCCATAGCCAACCTCTCAGACCTCCGTACTGGAGAATCAACGCATCTCCTCTTCACATGCCCGAATCATCTCAGTCTCGCTTCCCGCATGTTGTCCTCCATCGAGGCCACACCCACTTTGTCCCGGATATCTTCATTTCTAATCGTATCTCTCTTAGTATGCCCACATATCCACCGCAACATCCTCATTTCTGCAACTTTAATCTTCTGAATGTGAGATTTCTTGACTGGCCCAACACTCCGCCCCATACAAACATGGTTGATCTTACCATGACTCTGTAGAATTTTCCTTTGAGTTTTGGTGGCACATTCTTATCACATAAGACTCCGGATGCGAGCCTCCATTTCATCCACCCTGCATTAATACGATGTGCGACATCATCATCAATCTCTACATTACCTTGAATAATAGACTCATATACTTGAAACTTTTTTTCTTTGGGACGATATGTGTGTCAAGCCTTACTTACACGTCTGTTTCCTGCGTCACGACACTGAACTGACACTCTAAGTACTCTGTCTTGATCCTGCTCAACCTGAAAACTTTAGATTTCTTGATTGTTTGAAAACTTGTATTTGTCTTTCCTTAACGTGAACCACTTAAACAATTTACGAGTAGATTTGAAAATAATTTCAATGATATTCCTTGTAAATTTATTCTCAAAAAATTTGCCAAGAACAAAATGCTAAGACCAACATCCTTCTTAGTTTGAGTTAAAAGGGGCATCTTTTTTTTCCTTCTACAAACAACATTTTGGGAGGTACCATGAATTCACTAGCAGCACAAAACTTCAAAACCTCCTTACAAATCCAACCCCCTCTTCAATGCCATTTCCTTCCGTCTTTCCCACCACCCACAATCTTCAAAATCCACCACAAAACTCAAAACCCCATATCCCACAAAATCCAAGCTTCAAATCACAAAAATATCACTCCCACAACCCAACAACAAGAAGAAGAAGATGATGGCATCCCAATTGAACATGTCAAAACCCTAGTCAAATTCAAGTCAAGACACAACTACATCCGAGTTCTAGAAGTCTCTAGAAAAGCCGACCACCCATTAGCTGGTTTCCGCCTTCTTCTTCTAGATGCACCTGGTAACATCCACAGCATATCTCTCCTCTTCAAATCAATCACCAACGCCTATTACGATGTTCTAGCAACTCTTCCTCCAATATTACCACCTGGGCCATTAGGAATTCTCGGGTTCGGGGCCGGGTCGGCTGCAAAATTGATTCTTGAAATGTACCCACATGGTGTTATCCATGGATATGAGCTAGACCCATCTGTAGTTACTGTTGGAAGAGAATATTTTGGGCTTTTAAAGGTTGAAAAAAAATACCCAGATAGACTTTTTATCTATATAAGCAATGCACTTAATGCTAGTGTGAAAGATGGGTATTCTGGGCTTATAGTGGATTTGTTTAGTAAAGGGTGTTTGATTCCTGAGCTTCAGGACCCACTAACATGGGAGAAATTGAAAGGGAAGTTGAAGAAAGGTGGAAAGATAATGGTGAATGTTGGAGGGAGTTGTGTAGAGCCTGAGGATATTAGAAAAGACGGGAAAGTTATAATGGAAGAGACATTAATGGCAATGAACAAGGTTTTTGAAGGAGAGGTTTATGTGTTGAATCTTGGAAATAGAAAGCAGGAAGATAGTAGTGTTGCTATTGCTGGTGGATTGCCTGATTTGGAGAAATGGAGGATGTCTTTGCCTAAGCCTTTGAGGTTTTATGTTGATATGTGGAACAAGTATGATGGATGATGATAAGTTAAAAAAAAAATCTGCTAGCCATATTGTTTTTGTTTGATTTTTTGTGTTGAAAATCAAAGAAATTCTTACATTTGGTCAATAATTTGTACTCAAAGTTATTCCTAGTGTTTTTTTTCACAAGTTCATCTTTCCTCTTTATCAAGTCCTTATGAGATTAGGATTTGCTTTTTTTTTTTTCCTTCTCTTATTTAGCCATTAGAAAGAGAAGAATTATCCTTTTTCTAAACAAATTCTAAATACTGAGTGCATTTTACCTCTTTACTAATTCCCTGAAAGAAAGTTAGTAGTGCTCTTAACTTGCATTTGATCATAGATTTAGATAAGATTCAAATATCAGTTTGGTCATAGATTTGGAGCAGATTTTGAAAATCTGGTTTTAAAAAATTTTCAAAGTTTCAAAAATTGGTCCAGACTAGTTTTTGGATTTTAGGGACTTCCATTCACAAAAACGTTAAATTTTTTCAAAATAAAATGCATATCCAAACACAATTTTAAGTTTCAAAAATAGCAATTAAAAAAACTCAAACTTTCAAATTTCAACTTCAAAATATATGGCCGAACTGAAGATTAGTTTCCTTTTTGGGCTATTAGGTAAGATGGAGAATGATATTTCTACTCTTGCACTTTTAGAAGTTTGGATAGAGATGCTATCTTTTCTGAAGATATGGGCTTTAAACTCCTGCCTAAAGGATCGATGGAGGTACAAAAGAAGAACAAAACGAAATGAGAAGCGGGTTGATAATCGAAATAAGCAAAACCAAATCAAGATGAAACCATAACTAGATTGTAGTAACTTCTAATTTCCCCAAGCCTTCGAGGATGAAATATATTTTCATCCGAAAAGGGTAATATATACCTCCGTTTTATAATTCGATGTTAATTGCCCTCGTTGTTACCCTTTAATATTTATACTGCCATGTCTAACGGCGAGGGCAATTAACATCGAGTATAAGGAGAATAGGTACAACTATTTTTGGATAGTACATGGCTATATATGACCCTTTTTCGTATTTTTATGTGAAACTTACACAAATGATTATACTTTGGTTTTTTTTAGGTATAACTACACTTTTGATAATTACATTTCGTAGATACAGTAAAATGTATTCAAAATTCGGTTGTATTTCAATTTTTGTTGTATTCAAATCAGATTTCGTTGTATTCAAGCCAAATTTCGTTGTATTCAAGTCAGATATTCAACCCACCTGTATTCAAGTCAAATGTATTCATCACAACTGTATTCAATCAGATGTATTTGACTCAGTTGTATTCATTTGTAGCTACTTTTACACTGTATTCAATTTATTATATTTGGAATCGGATGTATTCGAAAACCATGAATACAAAGAAATATAGGAAATATTCAGTTGTATTTAAATTCACTTTATTTATTTGTATACAAAAAAAAAATCTCCTTCAAAATACAAGCAAAAAATACATTAAGAAATATTGAATTTATCACTAAAAAAAATAACGAATACACTCTAATACTCAACAAGAAATAAAATACACCCCCAAACACTGAATTTTACACTAAAAATTAGCGAATACACTCAAATATTGAATACAAGAAATAAAATACACTCCCATATGAGATACAAGAAAATAAAATACACTCCGATTTAAAATACAAAAAAAATAAATAAGCTTGAATTTGAGCGAAAAATGACAAATTGCGTGCAGCAGAGTCATCTGCAAGCTGTCAGTAGGTATTAAAGAGGGCAAAAAGACACTTGTGAAATTGCAGTCATGGGAGAAGCAGAAAGCTATATTTGAGGATGAACTTGTAGTTGAAAAACGACCAGATATGACTGGAAAACTCCGGCGAGCAGTGGTGTCCGGTGAAAAATGACCGAAAAACCTCTGTGAACTGCGGCTCAATTCCCAACACCGTCGTAGATATCTCAAACGATAATTCCCCTTCTTCTTCTTCTTCTTCTTCTTCTACGTCATCATCAATTATGATTGTTATCATTGTTGCCTCCGCCGTCATTCTCTCTATTTCCATTTACCTCCTCCATCATCTGCTCTCCCACCGATTTCGCCGCTCCTCCCCAACCTACTCCACTGCCGAACCAGATCTGGAGGGAGGCGCCGATTGTTTGTGGTGGCCGACGGCGACGGTGACAGTAGCAGATCTATTAGGGATTGTATTTTCTAGCAAGCAGTGGTGTCCGGCGGATTAGGGATCGTATTTGCCTCAGTCAAGAATAAAAAAAATAAAAAATAAAGTATTCTACTTTAAATATATAGTATAGCTATGATAGCTAATTTAAATACGCATTTTAGTTATGCTGTGTAATTTATTTAAACAATAATTACTAAAAGTTAAAATATCCTAGAATTAGCTATGTGATGTAATTATTCCTAGTTTTATTGGTACACATTATCATGCCCTCAGTGTAGTGACTTGTGTTGGTTCGGTCCAAAGGAGGCCGTTGCCCCTCTTTAGTCGAATGGGGCCTCAAGGGAAGCCTAGGTCAGTCCTCATTCATAACTATACTATGGGCCATAAAACGGACTAAACTAGAGTTAGGCCTGTATAAAGTTAAAATTATGGTATACTATACTAATGAATGTGTAACACGTGTTTTTGTACACACAAATCCCACTTAATCATACGTAGTTAAATGATTTATATTCTCGCTTTATTTTTTAACTACTATGGTTAAATTATTTGATTAAACCGCGAGTGTGTTAAATATTTACCCCTCTACAACTAAATTTCATAAGTGACATGCTACTGTCAAGTTTTATCCCCTTTTCCGGTTTCTGCAGAAGAATAAGTGGCTATTCAATTCCTTGTGATAACGTTGAGAAAATTGTTGATACTTCCCAGTTCCCATTCTTGTATGAGTGGCTTATCTCCCCATTATAGGGTCATTTTACGATCAAAGATGTCGAAATTAACTTTACTAACATTATGTGTTGGTGTTCTCTAGTCTATATATATTTGATTATTTGCTCCAATGTTCCTGGTGACATACTTTTAAATGTTACATTAATTTGTTTCTCCCTCCGTCCCAATATGATGTAGTTTGACTAAAGTTTAAGAAATAAATGAAGACTTTTGAATCTTGTGGTCTAAAACAAGTCAAATATATTTGTGTGGTTATAGATCATCTCGTTAAGCGTAAAAGGTAAAGTTCAAAGTCAAATTGTTGTCAAATAAGGAAATATGTCATTCTTTTTTTAACTGACTAAAAAGGAAAGCGTGTCCTATAAACTAGGACATAGGGAGTATTTCTTTGTATTCGGAGTTTAACGTGTGCATTAATTAATTATACAACAACAACAACAACATACCTAGTGAAATCCCACAACGTGGGGTCTGGGAAGGGTCGAGTGTACGAAGACCTTACCTCTACCTTGATAGGTAGAGCGGTTATTTCCGAGAGACTCTCGGCTTAAGACAGAGCATAAACACAAGAAAAGCAAAAGCAAAGCAAGCAAGAGAAACGGTCAGGAAAAAAAATTAAAAGCAATATGAAAATGCTGGTATCAAAAGTGAATAAGCCATGATAGCACATTCCAAAAAAGTAAGCAGTAACTAGCGCATGTAAATAAGCTAAACAAAGTACACTAAAAGACACATATCAACAGATGACAAGCTACAGGGACTATAAAGCAATAATGTGCCTATTAGTATGATAGGCTAAGCAGGCCTACAATAATAACACTACCACTACCAGTTTGCAAGCGTAAGTAGGACTACGCTCGACTACCCACTACCCTAATCTGTGTCCTCCACAACCTACCCTATCTAAGGTCATGTCCTCGGTAAGTTGCACATGCGCCATATTTCGTCTAATCACCTCTCCCCAATACTTCTTCGACCTACCTCTACCCCTCCTGAACCCGTCCATAGACAACCTCCCACACCTCCGCAATGGGCATTTGTGTCTCTCCTCTACACATGCCCAAACCATCTCAACCTCACTTCCCGCATCTTATCCTCCATCGAGTCCACTCCCACTCTGTCCCGGATATCATCATTTCTAATCATATCCCTCCTTGTATGCCCGCACATCCATCTCAGCATCCTCATCTCCGCAACTTTCATCTTTTGGATGTGCGAAGTCTTGACTGGCCAACACTCCACCTAATACAACATAGTCGGTCTAACCACTGCCCTATAGAACCTGCCTTTTAGTTTTGATGGCACCTTTTTGTCGCATAAGACTCCAGATGTGAGCCTCCATTTCATCCACCCTGTCTCAATACGATGTGTGACATCATCATCAATCTCTCAATCCCCTTGTTTAATAGACCCAAGGTACTTGAAGATTCATTTCTTTGGAATGACCTGAGTACCAAGCCTCACCTCCATGTCTGTCTCAAGGTCGCTCCCATTACTGAACTTGCACTCCAAGTATTCTGTCTTGGTTCTACTTAGCCTGAATCCTTTAGATTCCAGAGTTTGTCTCCAAACCTCCAGTTTAGCATTCACTCCGCTGCGAGTCTCATCAATCAGGATTATGTCGTCTGCCAATAACATACACCATGTCACCTCCCTTTGGATTTGTCGCATTAGTCCATCCATCACCAAGACAAATAAGAATGAGCCAAGAGCTGATCCTTGGTGCAACCTCATCATTGGAAAGTGCTCTGTGTCTCCTCCTACTGTCCGTACCCTGGTCTTGGCTCCATCATACATATCCTTGATCGCCCTAGTGTACACCATATATACACCTCTAACCTCCAAACATCTCCATAGAACCTCCCTAAGAACTTTGTCATATGCCTTCTCGTGATAGATAAAAACCATATGTAAGTCTCTCTTCCTTCCCCTATAGTGTTCCATCAACCTCCTAATAAGATGAATGACTTATGTGGTCGAACACCCAACATTAATTAAATTATGAATGGGTAAAAATAATTTGGAAAGGCTAGCTTGCATGATTGTTTGAATATAGGGAGATTCTTTTTGCTATAGGAATTAGAGCCTCTCTGGTGCTAGCTAGAGTTCTATGACCTTGAAAACAACCTATGAGGCTTGTGAAATACTCCATTTAAATGTAAAAGCCTAGAGAGAACATGCATGCATGATATTAAGAGCGAATTTAGAACTAGGTAACCTAATAGGCAAACTGAAGGTCCTAGAAAGGGAAATGATCAGCTAGAGAGAAATATATAGTCATAGATCACAAGGCAATTGAATTGTCAATTGTAACATGTTTACATCTCTGGACGTAGACTTTTTGATGTACACCCCTTTTCTTTTTCTAGCCCTTTGAGCTGTAAAGAGGTTTGGGAAGAGGTACCACGTTGTGATCTTGTATAGGAGCTATATGTGAATAGGAGTTTAGACTACTATCGCCAACAACCGTGGTCCTTAATCAGATAAAGTCTTAGAGTTCGAGTTATGAAATAAATAAATAAATCATTATAAGGAGCGTCTTTTTTAATGGATCTTACGTAAATATATCAAACTTAGTCAGGAAAATATGATTCGTTCAACCTATTTAGGCAAGTCAGTGATCAGTATATTTATTAATTTAACCACTTTGATATGTCAATTCAGCTCATCTAAAAATTAATATATAATATAAAGCTACAAATAGATAATTTTATGTTACATTTCTCTATGGCCAAAAATCTTATTTATCTTTTTCTTAATATATTTTTTGTATTTTACCTTCTATTTTTTTTTATGTATCTTTCTAATAATGGCTCAATAATTAATACTCCACTTCTTCCTATATATTCTCCCAACTTTTTCAATTCTCAAATGCAGTTTCGGTTGTGCATGAAGGAATATGTTACTGCTTTTTATTTCATTGATGATTATGTACAATAAATATAGTGTTACATAATTATTTACTCATTTATAAATTAAGTAACTAATCTTCGTAATTACAATTGGACTACACTTCCTAATTACAATTGAACTGCAATTTTACCTGATATAATGAAGGAATATGTTTCATGCTTTTCATTAATCATTATGTATAATATATATATTGTTACATAATTATCTACCCCTTTACAAACAAGGTAACTAATCTTCCTAATTACAATTGGACTACACCACCTAATTATAATTGGACTACAATTTTACATATGTATGATATTCTATCAGTGCATTAAGTAATGCAATAAAGGGAGGTTTTGGCGCGCGAACGAATAGTAACTCATTTTCATGCTGCAAAATTAAAACGGCCTTTTGGTTATTTTAGGAGTAATTTTTTATTTATTAGCTATATATCATATTTAATAAGAATGTAACAAAGTATACACAATGAAAAGTTTTCTATGCGACAGTTAATACCATTAATTATGAGAAGTTATGAGCCAATTATTAATACTCTTGCCTCCCTATTCCTTCTTCTACAAATTATATTAACTTCTCCTCAATATTTCATGTAATTGACAAATTGTAAGACAAAGGAAGGTGAATCTGATCCTGTAATAGTTGTGGAAAATAGAGCTGATGCAACGAAAGATGTTGCTTTGTTTATGAGAAGTTGAACGTGCTTTTATTTAATCAAAACAAAATAAAAGTGGCAAATTAAGGTGAAAATTGGTAGTCAAAGATTTCAGACGGTATGCTTCATCCTTTCATTTATTTTAGATTCCATGAAATGCCCATATTGTAGATGGCTTAGATACATAAATGAGTTACAAATAAATAAAAATGTAGAAATATTAACACAATGTTTTTCTTGCAAAAGAAAAATAAAAAGACGTTCCTTTATTTTTCTCCCAAAAAACTTGTATAAAATTAGATACAATATATATATGTATCTCTTTCTTCACTATTTCTATCATCTCTTTTTTTCATTATCTTCCCTTTTTTCTCCTTATGTTCCGCCTAAAATAGGCGTAGATATTAAAGAACATCAACCTTACCTTATGTTTTATTTATTAGGATTCAAAAGGAACTCAATACTAATTCTGCAAATGAAATAAAGAGGCGGTATATCAGAAAAATTATAAGACAATACTTATTTGAGTTTTCCCGCATATGTTTACTACTCATGTTCTTTCTTTAAAATATATATTAATATTCTGCCCTATTGTTTGGTTCTTTACGCCTTCTACTCGATAATTGCGTATGATTAAAATATAATATAATTTCCATATTTTAAATATATTTTGCATTAATTTATTTGAAGTAAACACAGTGTCTATTCTTACCTTTATAGGATGGAACCATAAAAACTTAAGTCTCTACTTAAAGAAAAAAAATAGATATTTAAAATAGTCATACTTATCGAGTATACAATCTAAGGACCAGAACTGTACACGAGTCTGTAAATATTATTTTTGATGATTTTTCTGGTCTTATAGGAAATACAATTGAAAATCACACTATAGTTTCAGTAGAAAATGTTTTGATGATTTTTCTGGTCTTATAGGAAATACAATTGAAAATAACACTATAGTTTCAGTAGAAAATGTGCAGGCTGCTGAAGAATCAGATGTTGCCCCAAATGTTGCCACACCCGAAACAACATCTGAACCTGAAATAAAGATCACAGAGGCTAGGGATGAGGAGTCAAATGCTGAATTGCTAGATCAAGTTCGAAGGGACCTCTCATCAAGGATTAAGAAGAATCATCCAACAGGCCAGGTGACAGAGGGAGTTTATGAAAGAATTAAAACAAGAGGGAAAGAATCACTCAACTACAAAGATATGGTAAGGTATGTGTGTATGACTATCATATACCAAGAGGTTAGTCTTTCTTGTTTTATATCTACATTAGAACCAAAAAATATTTTAGAAGCACTCAAAGATAATTTTTGGATTCAAGCAATGCAAGAAGAGCTTGCACAATTCTCTCGAAATGAAGTTTGGGACTTAGTTCCACATCCAAACAATACAAATGTAATTGGAACTAAGTGGATTTTTAAAAATAAATCAGACGAATCGGGAACAGTTGTCAGAAACAAAGCTCGTCTAGTTGCACAAGGATATACTCAGGTTGAAGGAATCGATTATGACGAAACCTTCGCACATGTGGCTAGAATTGAGTCAATTAGACTTTTACTTGCTATTGTTTGTTGTCTGAAAATTACTCTACACCAAATGGATGTAAAAGGTGCGTTCTTAGATGGTTATCTAAATAAGAAAGTCTATGTTGAACAACCAAAAGGATTTGAAGATCCTTACCATCCACACTATGTATACAAGCTCAAAAAGGATTGTATGGGTTGAAACAAGCTCCTCGTGCATGGTATGGTCATTAACTAACTTTCTTCTTGAATTTGATTTTAACCGTGGCAAAGCTGATCGTATTTTATTTATTAAACAACACGGTGTAGATATTATAATTGCTCAAATTTACGTAGATGACATAGTTTTTGGGTCGACCTCACAATCGTACCTAAATTCATTTGTTGAAGCTATGTCATCAACATTTGAAATGAGCATGATTGAGGAACTAACTTTTTTTCTTAGGCTTGCAGCTAAAGCAAAGTGATGATGGAATTTTCATCTCACAGAGTAAATATGCCAAGAATCTAGTCAAGAGATTTGGTTTGGAGAACGCTAAACAAATGAAGACGTCAATGGGTTCGTCACAGAAGGTATGTAAGAATAATGTTGGTGAGAATGTTGACCCAATATTATATCCATAGATGATAGGTAGCCTTCTTTACCTTACTGCCAGTCGCCCAGATATTATGTTTAATGTTTGTTTGTGTGCCAGTTTTCAAGCCTGTCCCAAAATATCCACTTAAATGTCGTGAAACGTATTATTCGATATGTTGCTGGCACATGTGAGTTGGGAATTTGGTATTCCAAAGACACTAATCCTAACTTAATAGGATTCAGTGACTCGGATTGTGCTGGAGATGTGGATGATAGAAAAAGTACAAGTGGATGATGTTTTTATCTTGGCAATAATCTTATTTCATGGTATAGTCGTAAACAACATTGTGTCTCACTTTCAACTGCTAAATCTGAATATGTAGCAGCTGGAAGTTGTTGCTCTCAATTAATATGGCTCATACACATGTTAGACGACTATGGTTTTTCTAGCAACGTTTTAATTTTGTATTAAGATAATTTGAGTGCTATAAATATTTCAAAAAATCCAGTTCAGCACTCACGTACCAAACATATTGATATTAGACATCACTTTTTAAGAGATTTAATTGAAAAATAGCTAGTTAAAATTAAACATGCTGACACTCTTCATCAAGTAGCTGACATTTTTACAAAAGCTTTGGACCATGAGATTTTCTAGTTTGAAGAAATCTCTTGGTCTGTGTAATCTCTAAAAAGAAGGCATTTTTGGTGAATGTCGGCGAAACGTTATCTAACATTTCGGGTGACATTTACCTATGTAATATCACTGATGATTTTTGTTGTTGTATGGTGCATAACTTTTGGTCACTCAAACATGATCATTCATTAAGAATGTGAATCCAATGTGATATCGTTCTCTGCGATGATATATAAATAAATATATATATATATATATATATATATATATATATATATATATATATATATATATATATCTCATAAAAGGGGAGTATCAAAATAAGCAAAGCCTATACAAATATTTGGCAACTGTGCAAAATGGGCAAAGCTCTTGAAAAGATATCGTTCATATTCTATAGGAGTATCAAATGCTTAAAAAGAATTTTAAGAATATTAAATAAGTATTCTTATTTTTTTTGACACGAGAAAAAAATATTCTTTTGTATGTGTTTTATGATTAGATCAAGGAAATGATGGAAAAATGTTACATTGGTCCAGTGGTTAAACTCATTAAAATACGTATAAAATGTCATGATTTGTTGCCAAAATTAAAAATTATTGAGGGATCAAAATACGTGTGTCGTTCAAAATGTTGCCAACATTGTTGTTGACATTTTCATATTGTGGTATTTGCTGGGATGTTGTTCTTAACTGATTTCGGAAAAATCAGATTTCCCCCCTATTTTTATGTCTTGTTTTAATAGGAATTTCAAACTTTAAAATGATAAGACTAAATTAAATTCCTACGTGATGTTTATTTTTTTTATCCCAAAATATCAGGTGTAAGTTATTGTGTAAAATTGAAAAACCTAAAACTAAGGAATTTTTGTTGCCTATAAAAATTTGCCATGTATATAAACATTTCTCTGATTTGCAATTTTTTTTTCATTTCCGATTTTTCCCTAAAAAAAACAAAAATTGGGGGGGGGGGGGATCACACCTCGGGTATGGGTATAACCCTTCCTATCCGATGGAAACACCAAATCAAACTCCAATCACTTTCACAAACCCTAATTCCTCAAAACCCTCTCCTCAATTCTCACCAATGGAAACTTCTCCACTGTCAGAACCCATGTCAGCCAACATTTCATCCAACACTCCTACGAGCATCAGCCCTCCTTCGAACACACCTCAGCAACCGGGCCAATCCTCTTCCTCAAATCTCCCTGAGGATCTTTCTAAAGCAATATTGTTTAAAGGTTTTGATGAACCTTAGATATCAGCTATCCTGGAGATAACAACAACCCCATAGATGTCGATGAAACTGCAGATTTTATATTTTTGGGTAAGAGGCCCAGGTCATCTGCCTTTCCTACTCACCGATCGAGTAGAGTGTTCGAGAAAACAATCCAAGAAGATTCGAGTAGCAAAAGGACTAAATGTGAAACATCTAAACCCACCTACTCAAGCAGTGATAGTGAAAGTACGGACTCAGTTTTCTCTACTGATGAAGAACCATCTGCTTCTATACAACAAAGTATGTCTCAAGAAGAGGAAATCCCTGATGAAACCCCATTGAAACGATTCCTTCCGAAGGGAGTTCCCAGATCTACAAAGTCGAGTGCTGCTCCAAATGTTGCCCCAGATGCCACAATATCTCAGGCAACATTTCAGCCGACATCAGAAGAGACACAAATACCTTCATCCTCCAGCAGTACAGAATCAGAGAGTGCAACCATGTCAGATTCAGATATAGAGGTATCTGTTTTCTCCAATAAATTATATTTTAAAGATAAACATGATAAGTGAGAGTTTTATAAGAATAAAGTAATTAGGCCTGAGAGAGTGTTAGATATTGATTCATGTGCTGAATATGGCTTGGTAGAATTCTTAAAAGATAGACAGCCTATTGGCTCTGTTATTGAAAAATAACCATATGTTGATGAGATAATAAGGTTGTTTTATGCTAACTTAAACTCTGCTATAGAGGATACCTCCTCAAAGAAATTTGGGAAGATATATCTCTATAACAAGATGTATCAATTTACACACTTAATTATAAATCAATGTATGAGACTTGATACTGATGAGAGAATGAGAAATGCAGAACGAGTAACAAAATTTAGGGATACAATGATTGAATACCTCACTAGAGGTATAATGAAGAAATGGATCCCTAGATGTCCAGCCTCCAAACTAACAACTCTATTTTTCACCCTCCATAAAATTGCTATTCACAATTGGCTTCCCTCCTTAAATGAGTCAGTTGTGACATCTGAACAAGCCTCAATGTTGTTTCAAATTGGGAAAGGATTCAAAGTTGATTTAGGAAAAATGATCTTTTATCAAGCGACCAACTTGGCTGAAAATAATTCAACTTTAATCCTTCATTTTCCCTCTCTGATCTACAAAGTATTAACTATCTAAGGCTTTTAGCCCAAGAGAGAAGACACTTTAGGGAAGACTTCTAAGCTTTACACTGTAAACAAAGCAATTTTGAAGAGCAAGAAAAGATTCATCGACTTACCCTGGAAGAAGAAAGCTGGAAGTGAAAATGTTGCTAGAAGTGTCACCAACATTCTGGGTAACACTAGTCCAATACAGTCTACAATGTATACAAATTAGCTTATGGAGCAAATTGTGAAAATCAACTAACAAATTGCTGAGGTTGATGTTGCCAGAGATGCATTGGTATAAACATAGACTATTTTCTGCTTTTGCTTTCTTCACAAAAAGGGGGAGAAACTTCTGTGCAGGGGGAGCAGGGGGAAGAAACTGAAGCTGCACAAGATCGTGAAGCTGCTGCTGCTGCTGAAGAAGCTGTTGATGCTGCGGTGCAAAGAGAAGAAGTTGTTGGAAGGAAAGTGTTGTTGAAGAGGTTGAGGCTGAGAGTTGAAGCTGAAGTCGTTATGCAGAAGTAGATAGTTGTTGGAAGCTGCTGCTGTGTGATGGTCAAGGAGGAAGCTGAAGGATGTTGCTAAAACTTAGCTATAAATGGTTGTTAAATATTTTGATGGATTGATGTGGATATTTGTTGACAATGATTTATTTCTATCTCGGCTTTGTATATAGTGGATGATGTGGGTATATATATGCTTATTTTTTCTAATCTTATAGAATGGTATACACATGTTTGTTTGCATGCTAACACAGGTTAAGGGGGAGCTTGTCAGTAATCACATGTGTTGGACAACTTCTGTGATAATGCACTAAGTCGTTTGTATAGTGTCTAATGTATTTTATGAAGAAAAGTAAAAAAGGGGAGATTGTTAATGTTGGATTTGGTGTTGTGACATTTGACCCAACATATATTCTAAAGGACTGATTTGAATGTATAAAAATGTTGGAACAAATGTCAAAATATTCAGGCCAACATTGTTTTATAACAGTTTTGTCTTACTTCACGTTAAGCAGTAATATTTTACTATGGGGTAAAAATAACTTAGGCTTGGTGAAATGTACCTGTGTAAAATGTGGGAGAAAAAGTCAAAACTTGGGGAAGAAGTCGAGTGAAGAACAAGTCAAAGCTGTTGAGATTTCGATTTCATGTTCTCCAACAAACACACCAGCTTCCCACCTTTCCCTCAACTTCCTCAACTGACCGATGAGCTTTTCTAGGAAGACTCTCTACTATAAATAGAGAGGCCACAACAGTGAATCGATTATCCAGAATTAGACTGCAAAATTACCAAGAGAGCTCTCGGGATTTCAATCCAGAAATCTGGATCACAAGTGTTGCCTGAGTGTGTCGACAACATTCTGTCAAACATTACAATTATTGTTTAGATTCTAGATTAGTTTTGTTTGGGGCGATTGTAATGAGAGGTTGTCTATGTCTACGTAGTTAGATTTTTCAGGCAGAAGTCATCTGCGGCTTCAACTTTTAATTCATTTCCATTTTATATTGTAAATCTGTAAAGAAATGAATTTGTAATTTTGTATATAATATATATACAATACTTCTGGTCATTGACCATCGTAAGTTATATCAACATATAACTTATGAAAATATAAACTTTTGTGTTCTTTATTTTTCCGTTGCATTTCACTCTTAAATATTTTCTGTTTTATCGAAGTGTTGTCACGTGTGTCGGACGACATTATCGCTGACATTCGAAAACAGAATTGGCATTCGATTTAATTCATCTCTTGTTTCTACATTCAATAGCTTTTGACACCCTTCAAGAAGTCCTGCCATTTTTTTGTTTGATATATTATATATAACCATAATAAATAAATAAAAATATATTAGGTAATGAACAAAATTATAAAAAAATAAAGAAAGAAATTAAAACTTGGTAAGAGTTATGCATATTGGGTTATGCTCGTTGTTTAATCCATTTTGACTCAGCCAAAGTAATCTTTGTGCTGATTAATAACTCGCTCATTTATTATTTTAACTTATTCAGATTCAACTCAACCACTTCATTTAATATTTTTAACTTTCGCGGTGGAAAAGGCAAAGTGGAGCCCCAAAGCAGACATCCGACACTGAATGATGCGAACAAATCTGATTTTAGGCTCCTCCTCAATCCCTCAATTAGCTGCGGAGTCAACTCAAAATTAATAGATTAACTTTTGTGCATCTGTGTTTAATTGGAGACAACTAACTGATTCATCCCATTTTAACACTAGTACATTTGTACATGGGGCACAATTACCTTTTTGTTTTGGCCTTTGTTTAATCTGTTTTATTTTAACCAGCAGGTCTAGAAGCTAGTGTGATACTGTTTCTGTAGCTCTCACATGTGAATCACTATCACATAAGTGAAGGTTGTGGACCTCAACTATGTAACAATTGTTCTTTTTTTTTTTTTTTTTTTTTATATATATCCAGCGTCAAACTATTTTTAGATATAGTAGTCCCGTTCCTCATCACTACTATCAGTAAATCGTGGGATGTGCCTGAGTGACCAGGGTTTGAGAATAGAGCAACTGATATCACCTACAAGGTCTTACCCCAGAAGAGAGCAAATTGCTCTCACCAGGGTTCGAACCCACGCTGTAGGCCTCCAACTGAATTTTAAGTTCCCCTCCTTTGTCATCCAGCTATGCCCCGGGGGACTATTGTTCTCTTTTCTGTTTGGTCATACGATGAAAACACGTTTCGAAACAAATGGGAGACTGAACTGATCAGTTGATTTTTGAGAGGGTTACTCGAGCTGAGATTGGTGGGTAAAACTCACAAATAGCACTTTCCAACCCCGCTTAATTGAATAATAATTATTATGAAATTTCAAATTTCACAGGTGAACGTCTACGGCATAATCATGAAATTTCACCGGTGAAATTTCATGATCCTATGACAATGGTTGTTTCTTAGTTACAAGGTTAAATAGTGGCTAGTCGGGCTATTACTACGAGACTAGTTGGGTCAAGATGGCTAAACATTAAAATCATAGCCTAATTCATCCAATTTCTTACTAAAATGTGATTTTTTAATTTAATTATTTAGAATTTATTTAATTATCTAATAGAACCTCTTGCTCTTTGTTATAGCCTGTAGCTATATCATATGTCATGTAACACATCAAGCAATTTTTTCTTTAAATATTTTAACAAGATTTTTCATTGATCAATTTAGATTACATATTTGGCCTAAATTAGCCAAACTTAAAAGTGGACGAAAGTGAGCGGGGTCAAAATCGATTAAATTAATAAATAGGTGGATAATTAATATATTCAAATATATAATTATTTTTATGAATTAATTTTGTCACCCTAAGCTCATCTATGAGAGACAAATGCAAGAAGCTATTGGAAACAAATAATGTACTGCACATTGTACATATAAAATGTACAAAATATGAAGCACATCTATCAATCAATCTTTGTTTCGGTTGTCAACATAAATGTGAGAATTATATTCTTTGATTATTTTATATCAAAGATGTAGTAAATATATTAAGATAGTAAATAACTAAATATACACCTATCATATACAAAATATACTTAAAGATTATGCAATATTAACAAATCACCAATATTATATCAAATATTTTATCACACCCCCGCAATCGAAGCTGGAGGTCATCGTATGCAGAGACTGTCCCGAAAATCTTTAAATAGAACCAACGGACGAGCTTTTGTAAAAATATCGGTGATTTGATAGCGTGACAGGACATGTAAGACACGTACTTGTTCACGAGCAACCTTTTCGCGAACAAAGTGAATATTAATCTCAATATGTTTAGTGCGTTGATGTTGAACCGGATTCCCTGAGAGATAAACCGCACTAACATTATCACAATAAACCAATGTCGCCTTCGGAACAGGATAGTGGAGCTCCAGAAGAAAGTTTCGTAGCCAACAAGATTCAGAAACCATATTGGCAACTCCCCGGTATTCGGCTTCGACACTAGACCTAGACAAGGTAACTTGCTGTTTGGAGGACTATGAGATCAAATTGTCAACAAAAAAGACACAATAACCAGACGTAGAACGTCTAGTATCCGGACATTCACCCCAATCTGTATATGTGTAAGAAATGAGAGTGGTTGTCGAAACGGATATATATGCAAGCCATGATCGAGAGTGCCCTGAATATATCGCACAATGCGCTTGAGAGCATGCATGTGATCCACCATCAGGTTATGCATGAATAGACAAATCTGTTGCACATCATAACATATGTCGGGCCTCGTGAAAGTAAGATATTGCAGGGCTCCTACAATGTTGTGGTAATGTGATAGATCAGCATATGACGTGCTAGAAGTAACATTCAACTTTGATTTAGTATCAACCGGAGTGGACGACCTACATGAGGACATGCCAACTCGTTCAATGATCTCTTCTGCATATTTCTTTTGAGACAAAAATAAACCACCCGCATGATGTGTTACATCTATTCCCAAGAAATAACTCAATGGCCCTAGATCTTTCATAGCAAATTCTGAGCTAAGAAGAGACATGATAGACTTGCGAAGAGCATCAAATGAAGCAGTTAAGATTAGGGGTGGCCAACGAGGCGGGTACGGGGCGGGTCCGACGGGATGGGGGTAGGGCGGAACTGGTCCTTCGACGGGACTGGCAGGATCCGCTGATGTCTCGTCCCGTTCCCGGTCCCGTCAGAAAAGAGGAACGATATTATCGGGTTGGGGCGGGACGGGGTCGGGTTTTTTCAATTTTTTTTGCACTTAATTTAAAAAAAATAACATATATATAAACACCTCAATAATTGAACAAGATAATGTAAAAAATTATCCCAAAGATATTTTTGTGCCTCTTATATTGTTTAATAGAAATATAATTTTTTTTTGTAATACAATTGTCAAAATTGCAATTTTGTGATGTTGAAAGTTACAAATAACATAGTAAAATTGCAAAAAAAATTACATATTTAAAAACACATTTTCTAGTTTCTTTATAATTTCTTGTGGTTCTTCGGTTGGAATTGGTATTTGTTGGTCAAATTGCTCGACGTCGCTTCCACCTCCGTCAGATAAGATTTCGTTGTAGTTTTCATCTTCTTCATCGTTGATCTTCGGTTGACCGCACCTTCTCCGCTCGTATCTAATCTCTGAATAATACTGCAATTTCCAAGCTATCTCCCGCTAATGAGTGTTTGTGCTCTCTTATTTGAAATATGCCGGTAGAAAAAGTACTTTCAGACGCTATTGATGACGCTTGAATGTTCAACACATCTCGGGCCATCTTTGACAGTGTCGGAAATGTCTTCTCATTCTCCCTCCAATTTTTCAGCAAGTCTTCACGTCCTTCTTCATTGAGAACTGTTTGGTACGGTACAACACCCTGTAAAACAAAAAGATCAAACTCGCTAACTTGGTTAGTAGTGTTACCACTATACATTCTATGTCTAAGGCTTTCAATACTAGCCGCAGAAACGACATGTCTTTTTTGAGGTTGTGTTGAAGAATAAGAAGATGGTATGAAAGCCGGTTGGTTGCTAGCACTTTCTTGTTGGTAATGCCTAAATATTTTTTTGCATTCATTTTGTATGCTAGACAATACTTCGTCTTTAGTTTGTTCAATAAGTGGTGAGTCATTTGGATTTTTTGGAGTTGGAGGTGGAAATATTGTTATACAATTATAAATAGTTTGAATTAGTGCTTTACAGCCGTCTATTTTAATAGTCGGATTTAATACAATACCAATAATATAAATAGTGGGAATATGAATAATTTTTTTTTTAAATTGATAAACATTTTTTAATAGGTGCCTTATAAGCTGAGTTTTCCATATATTCACTAAGTAATAAAAATATTAGAGCTATATAAAATAACATAGTTGAAATAGTAGGATAATATATATCGAAAAATTCTTTTGTTGCTTGAAAAAATTTCTCTAGAAATACAATAAGTTCTGAATTTTTTCCCAATCGTTATCTATAACCATATCAGTTGGATTTCAATTATGGGCGTTAAAAAATAAAGTTATAAGTCTTCTATAATCATAAGCAACAAACAATTGTTCGTATAAAGAATTCCACCTAGTCGCTACTTTTTCGGGAATTTTTCTATAAGCTAGTCCACAATCGTGACAAGTTTTTTTATATTCTTTTTTTTGTTGTATTCTATTACTTCTAAAAATAAAGTTTATAGCAAATTATATTTTATTAAGAATGTCTTCAAAAAGTGATAGACCATCATTTACAACTAAGTTATAAATATGACACACACATTTTATATGAAAAAGATTAGGAAAAGATGGAGTTAAAATATCTTTTAAAAGTCTAATAGCATAATTATTAGAAGAAGCATTATCTAACATAACAATCATTATTTTATCAGTTATACCATAATAATCGCAAACTTGATGAATATTTTCTGCAATAAAATTTTCGGTGTGCAAATCATCAATATATATGTACGCTAAAATACTTTTTTGCATAGACCATTTATAATCTATCCAATCACATGTTACCATTAAATAATCATGGCCATTAGTACTACAGCCTATATCAGTCGTGATAAATACTTTACCAAGAAAATGATATAAGGATTAACGTAAATACTGTTGATATTCATGTGCAAATTTAAATACATTTCTCCTAACAGTTGATCTAGGAAAACCATTAAAAGGAGGATTATACATATCTCTAATGTAATGAATAAAATCAGGAGAGGAAGGAAATGAAAAAGGCAAACCCTCCACCGCAACTAATTTTGTTATTGCTTCCCTATCTCTATGTTTATCGTATTTAGGCCTACAATTCCCCCCGTCATAGGGTTAATTTGACCATGTACTTGGTCCGGGATAGTATGTGAATCTTGTCCCGACTGAGAGGGCATTGGCGCACCCAATTGTTTAGCTAGGTATTGGTCCCACCTAGCTTTGTGAAAGTTTTGTACGTTTCTCAGTAAACCTCCCGTCCCACCCTGACCTTTTGCCATTTTAAATTTATAAACATTTTTACAAATTTGACATCTAACTACTTGATTCTCTTCATCCCTACCTAAAAAAATCCATGCATCTGATTTTAATTTTCATTTTATTAGGTCTCGTCTCATACTAGGGGGAATAGGAGGCGTTCCAGTTTGAGGTGCACTAGTGGGTGTGTCATCTAGATTATCTTCTAAATTAAAGTCTGATTGAGTTGTAGAAAATATCTCGTCGTCTAAATCTAATGTTAATTCAGGAAAAAATTCAGTTTCATGATCTATATGTGTGTAATCAACCAAATCATTCTGTCTAGGAATAGGATGACTAGAATAAGTACCCCTGCCCTTGTTACCCCTATTAGAAGAAGCACCCTTACCCTTAAACATACCTCTTAATCCTTCCATTTTAATTATGCTAATAAATAGTTAAAGATAATGAAATTAAGTGCGCTAATTAAATAAAGTAACACTAATAATTTAAAGAAGGAACGAATGTACCAAACGTCGACGTAACGTCGACGTGTAATCGATGTTGAAAATTGAAACTTTGCTCGATGGATGATCCTCAAGCTAGTTGTCAACTTCACTCCCATTTTTTGAACTTCGATGTAGTTATAAAAATTACAAATGAATAAATAATATTTAATATTTAGTAGACAATGTAGACTTGTAGAGAGATAGATTGAGAGATTAGAGAGATTGTATGAAGATTTGTGAGAAAGATGAAGAGAAAATGAAGTATTTATAGTTGAAAAATTAGGTTAAAGTGTAAATATATTAACTTATGGGTTAAAAATAAATATTAATAGGGTAGGGAGGTTGGGGGAGGCCAAAAATGGTCGTTGCACAATAGCCAAAATATAAAATGATCATTGTGCAATGACCATTTTTTGCAAAAGGGAGGGATCGGGCGGGATTGGAGCGGGTCAGGCGTAGCGGGACTGGGGAGGGATGGGTCCGGGCGGGACGAGCCCAGGTCCCGTTCTGGTTCGAGTCCCGTTAACGATTATTATTATTTCTTTTATAGCGGGGTAGGGGGCGGGGTCGGGTCGGGACTGGACCGACCCGCCCCGTTGGCCAGCCCTAGTTAAGATAATATCATCCACATACAAAATGATGTAAGCTATATCATTACCGTGACGGTATATGAAGAGAGAATGATCAGACGTGCTGTTAGAAAACCTAATAGTAGAAACATATTTTGCAAACCTCTTGTACCAGGCCCGAGGAGCTTGTTTGAGCCATACAAGGATTTCCTCAGTAGGCATACATAATTAGGCTAAGTGGGGTCTCTGTAACCCATGTGATAGTACATGTACACCGTTTCATTGTGTTCTCCGTGCAATAATGCATTTTTCACATCAAGCTGATGTAGATGCCATGTCTTAGAAAGTGTCAGACTTAGTACAGTACAGATAGTTGCAGGTTTGAGCACCGGACTGAAAGTCTCACCGCAGTCCACACCAACCTGTTGAGTCTTTCCATCACCTACAAGACGGGCTTTATACCTTTCAAATGTACCATCAAATTTTTCTTTATGACAAAATCTACATAGACCGGAATCACATTAACATCAAGAGGACGAGTCACTAAATCCCAAGTCTTATTATTAATAAGAGCATTATATTCATCATCTACAGCCATTTTTCAATTCGGGTCATTAAAGGAAGTCACATGATTATGAGGTAGAGGTGATTTGGTAACATGGGTGTGAAGACCGTATTTTTTGTTTGATTTGAAAATTTCATGTTGACTATGAGTGACTGACCGTTGGGCCGGAATATTCACAAATATTCTTTCTGAATGGCTGACTTGTGATGTAATATTCACAAATATAGTATGGAAATTTTCCGTACCATATTCAACCACTATATAATATTCACAAATCACCAATATTATATGAAATATTCTATGAATAAAGTTAGACGTGGAAAAGAAGCAAATAGGGCAGGTGAATATTATATGGCAGAGATGTTTGAGAATTCACATCAAGAAAAATGGGGATACGGGTGAGTGGGGAGGTTCTATTCATGCCCCTACCACCAAGTTCAATTCTGATGTTCCCTTGTTTCTTTATGGATTATTAATCAGTTGTAACTGACTGATTCTTTGTTTCTTTTTGTTTGGATATTTTTGATGTTCCATCATCTCTCGTATATACTGAATGCTATGTATTGCTTTTCATTTCCCTTTTTTTTTTATTGTTACTGCTATCATTTTTATATTTTTTTTTCAGACTGTTTTGAACAACTTTACTCTGCTCCCATATGAATGCACATTAATCTAAGAAAATCCAAAAATAAGGAGCAAGGACTTGATTTGATCACGCAACTCAAGTATAATACTAGTATAGAATGTTGAAAATTTACTAAATGTGGAATTAAGTATATCTCATTATTTATGACTCAAATAATTGGAGGCCCGCACGTCGGAAACGTCGTTTCCACACACGTGCACACATAGTGTCAAGTATCGCAAATTTCATTAGTGAAAAATATATTGGTACGTATGTAATATGTTTGAGACATAGAATTCTGGATGATTATTGGTCAAATAACAAAGTATTCCACGTTGGTAAACGAATGAAAAAGTGTAAGATGAAACGAGTCGGATTTCGCCGCGGAGCCGTGGAGGGTCGCGGCGCCACACCGTCGGAGCCGCGGTGCTAATTGGTTGGCCATTCACTGGAGCCGCGACACTAATTCACAGAGCCGCGACTCTTCGGAGGCAGAATGCTGCGATGGAAAGTTGGAAAGATCTGACATTTGGGCTGGTTTTGGAGCATTGATTCTCCATTACTTGGCACATGAATTCAGCCATTATTTGGCTGAATGTAACCCCTCAATCAAGTGCAATTACATGGCTATTGAAGACCATTAGTTGGATAGTTGAGGGGTCTTCTCCTTACACTATAAATTGAGCCTTTGGCTCAATTGAAGAACACTACACTCAACACTCAGAAAATACTCCAGATTTTTTGAATTCATTTTCTTCCTCTCTAGCAAAGTTACTATACTCAAAGTTCTTCAAGAGTAACACTTGAGTTTCCTTTGCTCATTTGTTAAGTTGATGTTGTATCTTGGGAGACTATTGCCCAATACCGTAAAAGGAGATATACGGGGCAATCTCGTCTTAAAGACAGAGTGCCATCACCCGACTCAGCAAATCACACAAGCAATTTGTTAAGTTCTTGATTTTCATTTAATTGTAATATTTACTTTATCCTTTCTTAATATTGTAATAGTTACTTACTTCCTGTTCCCTGCAACAATTGTATCCCAACAATTTTAAGACAAGATTTTGTTGTAAGTACCTAGAAAGATGACTGGAAGAGATCAAACTGCTTCTGATTCTGCTGCTGCTACTCAAGGCAATCCATCTGCCTTCCCCACTGCTCAAGGCACCCCTAATGTCTTTCCGGTTGCTCAAGGCTCATCCAACACCTTTACTGCCGCTCAAGGGAACGTTGTCGTTCCTCCACCTGCTGGATTTCACTATAAATGCCCTGAAAAGTTTATGGGCTCAAACTTCAAGAGATGGCAACAGAAGATGCTATTATATCTGACTGTTATGCGAATGATACGTTTCCTAACAGAAGATCCTCCACAAGTTGGAGATGAAATGGACCCTTCGCCTTCTGAAACGGCTGAAGGGGTCCTAGGTATCCATGTCATTAATGGCATGAAGATGGTTCTTGATGCATAGAGTCATAATGATTTCATGTGTAAGAATTACATATTGAACTGCTTGTCAGACACTCTCTACACGGTGTATTGCACCATAGGCACTGCCAAAGAGTTGTGGGAGAAACTGGAAAAGAAGTACAACGCACAAGATGCATATACTAAGAAATTCATCGTTGGCAAATTTCTGAAATTTCAAATGGTGGATAGTAAAACAGTGATGTCCTAACTCCAGGAATTCCAAATGATTCTACATCACCTGGATTTGGAAGGGATGAAACCAAATGAGCAGTTTTTTGTTGCATCACTGATTGAAAGGTTACCACCTTCGTGAAATGAGTTTATGAGTTACTTAAAACTCAAGAAAAAGGAGATGACATTTGAAGAACTTATTATCAAACTTCAAATTCAGGAAAATAATAAGAAGGCCTTGCCTAGGGGTAAACAACTCGCTGAGGCAAAGGCAAATCTGGCTGAGGCCAAAGGGAACCCAAGCAAGAAGCGCAAGTTCCAGAAAGACGGCAAGACCGAAGCAGCAGATAAGTTCAAAGGAAACTGTCACCACTGTGGGAAACTTGGTCACATGATCAAGGACTGCCGCAAGCTCAAGACTGATCAACAAGAGAATGCCAAGGCTAAGGGCAAGGCACATGCTAACGTCGTCAAAGACCAGTTTCTGGAAGACATGATTGAGGAGTTCTCAGCGGTGGTGCTAGAAGCAAACCTTGTTGAGAATTCCATGCAATGGTGGATGGACACGGGTGCTACAAGACACATCTGTTCCAATAGAGATGCCTTCTCCACTTATACACCGGTTACAAAAAAGAAGCTGTTCATGGGCAACAACGCTTCCTCTGACGTGCTGGGGGTAGGAAAGGTAGTCCTGAAGATGACTTCTGAAAAGGAGCTCACTCTGAAGGAAGTGATGCATGTTCCTGAGATTAGAGGAAATTTAATTTCAGGTCATTTATTGGTTAATGCTGGTTTTAGGCTAGTGTTTGAGTCTAATAAATTTGTAGTCACTAAGAATGGAACATTTGTGGGAAGAGGATTCGTCTGTGAAGGCCTATTCAAAGGTAACGCCATGTCTATATTACGTACAAGCAATAATATTGAAGCTTCTTCTTACTTGCTTGAGTCCTCTAATTTATGACATCATAGATTAAGACATGTCAACTATAAGTCCATCCAAGGGTTGGTAAAGTTGGAGTTGTTGCCGTCTATCGACGTAAACCCTCAACATAAGTGTGAGGTGTGCGTAGAGACAAAACTCACAAAGCTTCCTTTTCGATCTGTCGAAAGGAATACCGCTCCTCTAGAACTTATTCACACAGATATATGTGATTTGAAGTTTGCACAAACTAGATGTGGGAACAAGTACTTTGTGACATTCATTGATGATAGCACAAGGTATTGTTACCTTTACTTATTGAAAAGTAAGGATGAAGCCTTTAAAGCGCTCTGACGTTACAAAGCAGAAGTTGAGAACCAACTAAGCATGCAGATTAAATCCATTCTTAGCGATAGAGGGGGAGAATATGTAGCGCTATTTGAGGAATATTGTGCCCAATCAGGCATTGTTCATCAAACGACGGCTTCATACTCACCTCAATTGAATGGTGTGGCTGAACGTAAGAACCACACATTGAAGGAAATGATGAATGCCTTGCTCATCAATTCCGGTCTTCCCCAAAACATGTGGGGAAAACTGTCCTTACCGCTAATACGATTCTTAACAGAGTCCTACATAAGGGTAAGGACAAAACTCCATATGAATCATGGAAAGGAAAGAAACCCACCTATAAATATTTAAAGGTGTGGGGTTGTCTGACAAAGGTCGAAGTACCCAAGCCAAAGCAGGTCAAGATTGGGCATAAGACTGTAGATTGCATATTCATCGGATATGCAAATAACATTAGTGCTTATCGCTTCGCAGTGCATAAGTAAGATATTCCAAATATCCACGGGGGTACAATCATGGAATCAAGGAATGCTCAATTCTTTGAAGATACCTTTCCTAGAAAGGAAAAAGACATAACCTCTCGCAAACGAAGTTATGAACAAAGCTCTCAGGAACCGGGAGTCATTGACGGTCCAGATCTAGTGGATCTCGAAGTTGCTGAATATCTGGAATCTAGTATTCCAGATTCTCAGAACTTGGAGACTCCAGAGATGGAACTAAGGCGAAGTAAAATAGCCAGGAAAGATAAATCCTTCGGTCCTTACTTTGTATCTTATATGGTTGATGATGAACCAAGTACAATTGCTGAAGCATTGTCAACTCCAGAGGCACCGCTCTGAAAAGAAGCTATTGAGAGTGAAATAGATTCCATTCTGCATAACCATACTTGGAAGTTGGTTGATCTTCCTCCGAGAAATAAATCATTGGGTTGTAAGTGGATACTCAAACGAAAGTATAAAGCAGATGGGTATATAGATAAGTACAATGCCAGGTTGGTAGTCAAGGTCTATCGGTAAAATGAAGGCCTTAACTACTTTGACACGTACTCCCCGGTGTCTAGGATGACGTCCATACGAGTATTCATTGCGATTGCAGCATTGCGTGACCTTGAGATACATCAAATGAATGTCAAGACAGCCTTCCTAAATGGTGATTTGGAAGAAGAAATATATATAGAACAACCCGAGGGGTATGTGGTTCCAAGGTAAGAGAAAAAAGTTTGTCGGCTTGTCAAATCTCTGTACGGGCTAAAACAAGCCCCGAAGAAATAACACGAAAAATTTGATAGTACTCTACTATCGAAGGATTTCGCCATTAATAAGTGTGACAAATGTGTCTACATGAAAGGTAATTCTGACTCGTTCGTTATGATATGCCTGTATGTAGACGACATGTTGATCACATGGAGCAGTCCTAGCATAATTCTAGAGACTAAGAACATGTTGAAACAATGCTTCGACATGAAGGATATGAGTATCGCAGATGTCATCTTAGGGATAAAAATCTCTAAGACGTCTGACGGACTGGTCTTATCTCAGTCTCACTAAGAACATGTTGAAATAATGCTTCGACATGAAGGATATGAGTATCGCAGATGTCAACTTAGGGATAAAAATCTCTAAGACGTCTGACGGACTGGTCTTATCTCAGTCTCACTACATCGAGGATGTTTTGAAAAAGTTCGAGATGTTTGATAGTTCGCCTATAAAGTCACCAATGGATAGAAATCAAAAGCTTGATAAAAATCGTGGTGCACCCATATGGCAGGAGCAATATGCATAGGTGATTGGTAGTTTGATGTACATAACAAACTGCACCCGACCTGATATTTCTTATGCAGTCAACAAGCTGGCTAGGTTTACCCATAATCCGAGTAATGATCACTGGAAGGCGTTGAATCGGGTACTACAATACCTGAAATACAAGCTAACTTACGAGTTACATTATTCAAGATATCCAGCTGTACTAGAGGGGTACAGTGATGCAAACTGGATATCTGATATAGAGAACACCAAGTCCACCAGTGGGTATGTATTTACAATTGGTGGTTGAGTTGTGTCTTGGAAATCCTCTAAGCAAACTTGCATCGCCCGATCCATGATGGAATCGGAGTTTATCGCTTTAGACAAAGCAGGAGAAGAAGCTGAGTGGCTTCACGACTTCTTAGAGGATGTTCCTTGCTGGAACAAACCCGTACCTTCTGTAATGATCCACTGCGACAGCCAGTCGGCTCTAGGAAGGGCACATAATTCTATGTACAACGACAAGTCTCATCATATTCGACGGAGACATAAGACCGTTAGGCAGCTGATCACCACGGGTATAATATCCATTGATTACATAAAATCAAAGAAAAACATAGCAGACCCACTGACAAAGGGCTTACCCAAGGATTAAATGTTCTGCCTGTCTAGGGGAATTGACTTAAAACCCAAAGTATAAGGACCAATACGGTGGTAACCCAACCTTACTGACTGGAGATCTCAAGAATTAGGTTCAATGGGAAAACTAAGCTGTAAAGGTTCAGTTGAGCGCTTCGGTGGAAGCATGAGCACTTCAGATGGTGATTTCTGTAAAGAAACACAAAATCCAAAGTCGTTTCCGCGATAGACTATAAGTGCTATCTGCAGTGTGGGTAAATGTTAAGCTTCCAAAACTTTTAATGATCCTTACCGGTTGAGGTTAGGTTTGGAGAAACTTTTAATGGTTCCTAACACTTGTAAAGTGGGGTATAACATGATACCTTGTAGGAGATTACCTATTTGAGTGCGAGGACATGCCACCTTAAATGAACGCACTTAAGAATCTAAGAAGTGTCCACGATCACAGCGGACAAAACATTACGAAGAACTGAGTAAGGAAAGTTGTTGTGTTGGTACCATTGACTTGGCTTACACTAAACACTGATGGTTCAAGACATCACGTTTACCGCGCAGTAAGTAAGTCAGATGGTATTCAACTATGGAAGGTTCAAAGTGTATGCTACCTATCCAGATGCGACATCGGTCCGCTGAAAGATTACTGGAAAAGGCACCAAGTGTGCGCGCCAAAATCTCTTTCAAGAGGGGAATGTTGGAAATTTACTAAATGTGGAATTAAGTATTTTCCATTATTTATGACTCAAACAATTGGGGCCCCGCACGTCGGAAACATCGTTTCCACACACGTGGACACGTAGTGCCAAGTATCGCAAATTTCATTAGTGAAAGAGATATTGGTACGTATGTAATACATTTGAGACATAGAATTCTGGATGGTTATTGGCCAAATAACAAAGTATTCCACGTAGGTAAACGAAGGAAGAAGTGTACGAAGTGTAATATGAAACCAGTCGAATTTCACCGCGGAGCCGTGGAGGGCCGCGGCGCCTCCCAGGCAGCGCCGCGATGCTAATTCACAGAGCCGCGGCGCTTCGGAGGCAGAATGCTGCGACGGAAAGTTGGAAAGATCTAACCTTTGGGCTGGTTTTGGAGCTTTGATTCTTCATTACTTGGCACATGAATTCAACCATTATTTGGCTGAATGTAACCCCTCAATCAAGTGCAATTACATGGCTATTGAAGGCCATTAGTTGGCTAGTTGAAGGGTCTTCTCCTTACACTATAAATTGAGGCATTTGGCTCAATTGAAGAACACTACACTCAACACTTAGAAAATACTCCAGATTTTCTGAATTCATCTTCTTCCTCTCTAGCAAAGTTACTATACTCAAAGTTCTTCAAGAGTAAAACTTGAGTTTCATTTGCTCATTTGTTAAGTTGCTGTTGTATTTTGGGAGACTATTGCCCAACACCATAAAAGATGATACATGGGGCAATCTTATCTTAAAGACATAGTGTCATCACTCGACTCAACAAATCACACAGTTCTTGATTTCCAGTTTATTGTAATATTTAGTTTATCATTTCTTTCTATTATAATAGTTACTTACTTCTCGTTCCCTGCAACAATTGTATCCAACATAGAATGGTGTGCTCTCGAATAGATTGGTTTAGAAAGTTCATATCGAAATCACATTTTCTTAATCTAGTAAGAGTGGTTGACCTACTCAGACAGGTTGACTCCACCGCCTATAGTCAGAAGCCCTTATAGCAAGTGCTTGCTCTATTTATCCTATTGGGATTGGAGCAAGGTTAAAAGAGATGGATTCCTTCCTTCAATGCATGATTCCACCAGGGCGACTAGGATACCCTTAGAGTCGAGAATCTTTCGGAAACTTCTCTATTTATATGAGGCAGGAGTGAAGTCTGCATACACTCTACCCTCCCCAATTGTATCCTCTCTCGCATATTATTGTAGTCCAGACATAATATCAGAATATGAATTGACAAGGTGATCAAAACCTTAAACTCTTTCAACATGCCACTTATCATGGATGAATATTGGGATAATATGTATTGCAGCAACCACCACTAAAAGGAGAGGATAACGACGTTTTGTGGAGTATTTGCGTCATCGGTTTACTAGCCATTCCAATTTGAGCATAAATAGCCGCCGTTTTGCTAATTAAATATTTCAAAAGGAAATATAAAAATAATTTTAAGAACAAAACTTATGAAAATAATAAGAGAAATTTCAAGACTTTTTTGTTCATTTAAAGAATTAGATTTATATAAAAACTAGATAATTTGATAATTGTATGCAAATTAATGGTTAAGAGTCTCACATCAGAAAATGAAATGGGAACATTGACTCCTTATATAGACTTGGACAATCCTCATCCTACAAGTTAGCTGTTGGGGTTGAGTTAGACCCAAAATTCATTCTTTACATGATATCAGAGTCATACTCATTCTAATTCTTTGTTCGCCGATGGTGGGCCCCCAAAATATGAACTCCTTATATAGACTTATTGATCCTTAAATAATAAACATCAAAATGCAAAATCACAAATTTTGACTTTTTGTTGAATTTCTGGACACCGGAAGGGGAGAAAGAACAAATGTGTGGTTGAATTTCCTATCATCTAATTACTCATAATTTCATACATTACAAACTTGAGAAAAAAAACTTAAATGGCACTAAAATGTCAACTTTTAAAAATAAAAAAGAACAAATGGGTAAAAGTAAATTTAAAATTGTATTTGTTGTGAGAGAGCTGCTATTTTCATTTTTTTCTTCTTCTTTACTTCTCTTTGTCAAAACTATTACAGGAAGTGATAATATTTTATTTGTACTATGAATGAACAAATTAGATGGGATGGATGTAATAATCAGTCCATCCTTAATTAGATATTTTGATTTTGCGTTTTAAGACTTTTAGTTTTTATAGCGTCTATTTGGACATCACTATTTAACATGTATTCAATTTTTAATTTTTTTTTGCACGTCTAACCACTTTAGAAACTTTAAGCATGTAATATTTTTATGTAAAAATGACTGAACTTCATGAGAAAATACTTAAACTTCAAGCAATAAATAGCTGAATTAGACAGAATTTCAACCACATATTACTGAAGTTCAACAAAAAATGCATGAAATTTAGGTAGAAATTAATGAGTTTTAGCTGTATGAAACTTCAAACATTTTGTTTCAGGTTTGTCGGGACTAATTTCAAACACCATCGGGAGTGGAGCTAAAGTATAATTTACGGTTTGGCTGAATTCAGTAACGACTTTGGTGCAAACCCTATATTTATTTTAAGAAATTCATTGAATAGTGGACCTGTCCAAAGCTCGGGTCGGACCAGGACAAGTGGCTTTTTTTTCTGCTTGCCCGACCATGACCCTGTTTTATTTTTTAATTTTCAGACCGTGGCCCTGACCCTTTGGGGACCCTACGGGTCACGGGTCGGCCCTGACCCGCTATACAAAACAAAATAAAATAGTAAGTAAACACTGCAATTCTACCCAATCCGTTATCCAATATAATTTGTCACTAATTAAAATTACAACAAACAAAAGCGTGAAATCATTAAAAATTACACCAAAAAGAACTGAAGCAAATTTCACATTTTTAGCTGTAAATTCATAAACAAACAAGAGGCAAGTACAAACCAACATCACGATAATTCATCAACATCATTATAAGCATCATCATCGTCATCATCATCACTAGATTATTCTTCGTTTGTCACTTCACCTATATAAGTAAAAAATAAATATTCATAAAATAAAAAATAATAAAAATTATATTAAAAAGACACGCGGGTCGGTAATCGAGTCGGATCAAGTGGGTAAAACATTCTAATCCTGGACCGACCCTACATATGATCGGTTCCCCGCTTTTTCGGGTCAGGTGGCTCACGAGTCAGATATAAGCTGACCCTGACCCTGGTTTTTTCGGGTCGGGTTGGGCGGGTCCCCGACCCGATGGACAAGTCTATTGAATATATACAAATTACTAATTTAGAATACAATAACTTAAAAGAACTCAAATTTCAAATTCATAAACTTTAAATTCTGACTCTATTTTTGAACACCGCATCTCTAAAATTATTACGAAATGAGTTGCAAGCATATATAACTTAAACATTGGGGTATCTATCCGCTGCTCCCTCCTCCCCCCTCTCCCCGGGAATGGAGAACCAATGGTAGAAAGTGTTTTTTCTTAATGGGAAAAGGGTCAAATTTGCCCTCCAATGTTTCCTTATGGAATAACATTGCCCTTCGTCAAACTTTGAGATCAAATATACCAAACTTGTTAAATTTTTCCTTGAATGGACGGATATGTGAACTGGAATGCCACGATCGGATCCACGTAGACGCCACGTCGGATCTAGCATCACCGCAACTGCCCTCTCCTCTCCATCTTCTCCACGCTCCCCCCCCCCCCCGATCCATCGGACCACCGCCACCCCACTGCTTTCAGCTACTTCTTTCTCCATTTTCAGCTACTTCTTTCTCCGGCCATCTCTATCGACGTCTACCATAATCACCACCTCCTCTTGCTTCTTCTTTTTCTTAAGATCCGACACTGCCGCCTTCTCCGTCAAATCCGACCACTAGCTTCACCACTGCCTCCTTCCCTTTCTTGATCCGGTCGGACACCATAAATACTATCAAGTTCTTCCTCAAATTCGTCCTTTACATATTTTCCATTTAGCTACCAATTTTCCGAATAAATTCCAGACATTAACAGGATACAAAATTTAAATTACATATAAATCTAAATTTTCAAATTTGTAGTTTTTTCAAAAGAGTTGAGAGTTGAACCTGCCATGGATAAACTTCATCTGGATATTAATTGGAAGGAGCAAGCAAAGCAGTAAACAACAAGATCTGAAAGAGTATTATTTTATTAACTATGGCAACTAATTTTATTTTGTGTGTTTTCCATGTCAATTTTTCTCACTGAAAGCATCGGCTATCACCTCCACGGCTACACGGCCTCCGGCCATGGTGGCGGTGGTACGATGGATGGGGGTGGAGAGGAGAGGGTGGTTGTGGCGGTGCTGGATCCGACGTGGCATCCAACTCACATATTCGTTCATCCGAGGACAATTTTAATAAGTTTGCAAACGTTTATGTTTGTTCTCAAAGTTTGACGCAAGACAATGTTGTTCCAAAGGCAAATTTGACCCTTTCCCTTCCTTAATTAATGGGCTGACCACATTCTGTTGGGTATTACAAAGGATTGCAAGAAACGGAAATTACAAGTAACTGCTTAAGTAAGAATTGAAATTACAATTCAACTAGAAAGCTGGAAATTACAATATAACAATGAAACCAAAATTACAATTTATGTTGAACAATAAGACCGGAAACTGCTTTGATTTTGCTGAGTCGAGTGTGGCACTCTGTCCTTAAGACAATATTGCCCCGTATGTATCCTTTATACGTTCCGGACAATTCGTCTCCCAAGATAAAACAGCAATGGAACTATTGAGCAAAGGAAACTCAAAAGCTACCGTGAAGAATATTGAATAACGAAATGATGCTTGGAAGATTAGGAAGAAACTGCTTTGCTTTACTTTCTGCTTTGTGTAAATTCGTGTATGTCTAGTGTGCCTCAACAATGGTGTAAGGGGTGTTTATATAGGAGGAAGAGGGGCTGTTTGACTGCCTCCATAACAGCCATTATTGGCCAAATAATGACCATTATGGAGGTAGTAAAGCCTATGGGTGGCAGTGGTAGGGCTCGAAGCGGGCGGGTCTGGCGGTCGAGGGTCGGGTCGGGCGGGACGATCCGGTCGGGATCGGGACTAGCGGGCCTAGCGGGGTCGAATGCAGGCGGGACTGCTCGATCCGTCCGATCCCGATCCGTCGATATCGAGGCGAAGCGGGCGGCTCGGGTCGGGCTCAGGCGAAGCGGCGGGGTCGGGTTTTCCTTTTTTTTTTTAAATAACATATGTATAAAAAACTCAATAAACAAAACAAGATAGTGTAATAAAACATCCCAAGGTCATTTTGTGCCTCTTATATTATTTAATAGACATATGATTTTTTGTAATACAAATACAATTGTCTAAAATCTAAATTGCAACTTTATGGTGTTGTCCAAAAGTTGCAAATTACATAATAAAATTGCAATTAAAAATTACATTTTCAAAAAAATCTGTTCTAATTGCTTGATGATTTCATGTGGTTCTTCGGTTGGAAAAGGGATTTGTGGATCAAATTGAGCCACGCCGCTACCACAACCTTCGGTTAAGATTTCGTTGTAGTTTTCATCATCTTCTTCGTTGATCTCCGGTTGACCGCACCTTCTCCGCTCGCTCGTATCCAATCTCTCAATAATACCGCAATTTCCAAGTCTGTCTCCGCCAATGAGTGTCTGTGGTCTCCTATTTGATATCTGTCACTGAGAAAAAGCGCTTCGACGCAGCTTGATGACGCTTGAATGTTCAAAACATCTCGAGCCATCAATGAAAGTGTCGGAAAGGTCTTCTCATTCCCCTCCAAAGATTTCAAAGCAAGTCTTCTTGTCCATCTTCATTGATAACTTCTTGATACGATGCAGAACCCCGCAAAACAAAAATATCCAACTCGCTAATTTGGTTAGTAGAGGTACGGCAAGACATTCTATTTCTGAGGCTTTCAATACTAGCCGCAGAAACAACATGTCTTTTGTGAGGTTGTGTTGAAGATGAAGAAGATGGTATGGTAGCCGGTACGTTACTAGCATTTTCTTGTTGATAAAATCTATATATATTTTTGCAGTGGTGTTCTACGCTATTCAACACTTCTTCTTTAGTTTGTTCAATAGGTGGTGGGTGATTTAGATTTTTGGGACTTGGAGGTGGTAGTACTTCTATACAATCGTAAATAGTTTCAATTAGTGATTTAGTACCGTCTATTTTAATAGTAGGATTTAATACGTAACCAATAATATAAATAGAAGGAATAGGAATAAAATATTTTTTATTTTGACAAACATTTTTAATAAATGCCTTATAAGTTGGTTTTTCCATATATTCACTAAGTAATAAAAATATTAGAGTTATATAAAATAACATAGTTGAAATAGTAGGATAATATATACCGGAAAATTCTTTTGTTGCTTGAAAAATTTCTCTAAAAATACAATAAGTTCGGAAATTTTTTCCCAATCACTATCTAAAATCATATCACCGGCTTTTATTATGAGAGTTAAAAATAAAGTTATAGGTAATTTATAGTCATAAGCAACAAGGAGTTGCTCGTATAAAGAATTCCACCTAGTGGATACTTCTTGTGGAATTCTTCTAAAAGGTAGTCCACAATCATGACAAATTTTTTATATTCTTTTCTACGTTGTACTTTATTACTTTTAAAAATAAAGTTTATAGCAAATTGTATTTTACTAAGAATGTCTTCAAAAAGTGATAGACCATCCTTTACAATTAAGTTATATATATGGCACGCGATTTTATATGAAAATGGTCCTGGAAAAGATGGAGCTAAACTATTTTTAACATTGTAATTGCGTAATTGTTATTAGAAGCGTTATCTAATGTAATAGTCATAATTTTATCGGTAATTCCGTAATAATCGCACACTTGATAAATATTTTCTGCAATAAAAGTACCCGGTGTGCCTATCATCTATATATCTATACGCTAAAATACGTTTTGCATAGACCATTTATAATCTATCCAATGACAAGTTACAGTTAAATAATCATGGCCGTTAGTACTACGACCTATATCAGTCGTGATAGATACTTTGCCATTAAAATGATATAATGAAAAACGTAAATATTGTTGATATTCATGCTAAATTTAAATACATCTCTCTTAACAGTTGACCTAGGAAAACCGTTAAAAGCGAGGATTATATATATCTCTAATGTAATGAATAAAACCGGGAGATGAAGGAAATGAAAAAGGCAAACCCTCCACAAAGAACTAATTTTGATATTGCTTCCCTATCTCTATGTTTGTTGTATTTAGAGCCTACAATTCCCCGCCATAGGGTTAATTTGACCTGCAGATTGGTCCCGGGACGATGTCGTGATGTGAACCTTGTCCCGATGGAGCGGGCGTTGCGCACCGGTTTTGAAGCCTGGTATTGGGCATACCTAGCTGGATGAGCACTTACTACGTGTCTAATTAAACCCCGCCCCACCGTGACCTTTTCCGCTTTTAAATTTTAAAACATTTTTACAAATTTTACATATGGCTACTTGATTCTCTACGTCCCTATCAAAAAATGTCCATGCATCTGATTTTAATGGTCGTTTCTTTGGACCTCGTCTCATACTAGGGGAATAGGAGGTATTTCAGTTGAAGGTGCACTAGTGGGCGTGTTGTCAGCAATATTAGTGGGTGTATCGTCTAGATCATCGTCTAAATTAAAGTCTTGTTGAGTTCCGTAAAATAACTCCTCGTCTAAATCTAATGGTATTGTAGGAAAATGTTGAGTATCAACAAAATCATCCTGTGTAGGAATAAGATGACTAGAAGAAGTACCCTTGCCCTGGTTGCCTCTACTAGAAGAAGCACCCTTACCCTTACCCTTAAACATACCTTTTAATCCTTCCATTTTAATTATGATAATAAATAATTAAAGACAATAAAATTAAGTGCTCTAAATAAAATAAAGCAGACAATAATAATTTAATGAAGGAACGAATGTACCAAACGCCGACGTAACGTCGACGTGTAATCGAAAGATTGAAAATTGAAACTTTGCTCGATGGAAGATCCTCAAGCTAGTTGCCAACTTCACTCCCAATTCCCAAATGAATTAATAAAATTGAATATTTAGCAAACAATGTAGAGAGATATATTGAGAAATTAGAGAGATTGTAGGAAGATTTGTGAGAAAGATGAAGAGAAAATGAGTTATTTAAAGTTGGAAATTTGGGTTAAATTATAAATCTAATAACTTATGTGTTAAAATTAAATATTAAGGGGTAGGGGTTGGGGGAGGGGCCCTAAAATGGCCGTTGGCCAACGGCCATATCTAAAATGGCCGTTGGTGCAACGGCCATTTTTGCAAAGGGTTAAGGGTCGGTCGGGTCGGGCTCGGGGCGGGCTCGAGGCGGTCTCGGTCCGGGCTGGGGCGGGCTCGGTGCAGCGGGACGAGACATCGCCCCGCCCCGAGTTCGAGTCCCGCCCCCGGTAAATTTTTTTTTTTTTTAGAGCGGGGTCGGCGGACCGCCGGGTCGGACGGGCTCGGGCCGGTCGGTCGCCCCTACCACCGCCACCTTTAGTAAAGCCACCAAATAAATGGAGAAAATTGCCAACGGATTGGCCATTAGTGGAGGTGTAATTCACCAAAATAAATGGTGAATTGAGTCCGAAACGTTTACGCTCGACCGTAGAAATTCGATTTTCAAAACTTGAGGACCAAATCGTACATCTTGAAACTTCAGGACCAAATCAGACATCTTGAAACTTCAGGGACCAAACTGCACATCTGAAAGAATTCTGGTCCAAACTGCACATCTGAAACTTCTGGGATCAAACTGTACTTCTGACAAAGTTTTCTGGCCCAAAAAGATAATATCAGAAGGCCCACAGCCCACGACCCGTGAACCCGTGAACCCGTGGACCCGTGGACCCGTGGACCCGTGGACCCGTGGACCCGTGGACCCGTGGACCCGAGGACCCGAGGACCCGAGACCCGAGACCCGGAACCCGGAACCCGGAACCGGACCGGACGGGCGGGCGGCGGCGGCGCGCGTGTGGTCTTTCCTTGAACCGAAGCACATCTAGGTCCTCCCTCCTTTAAACACATGGGATACCCCATGGGGTCCCAAACCCCAAACACATTTCGAGTCTTATATACACAACAATTCTTTCTTCCTCTACCGATGAGGGAGAATTGAACACAACACCACACTTTCCATGCTTCAAACACCTCACTTCGTGAACCAATATCTCTTTCATTTCTCAATGAAATTTGACGATTCTTGGCCCTACGGTTATCTACGTACTTAATACATCATGCATGTGTGAAGAACCGGATTCTCCAACATACGTAACACTAGTGTTTAAGCCGTTAAAGTTGGTCGGTCGCAACTCCCGCCAAAGGCTAATTTCCAACAATCCCCTCTTGAAAGAGATTTTGGCGCACTCACATGGTGCCTTTTTCATTTCCAAAGAATATTTCAGCGGACCGATGTTGCATAAGGAGAGGTAGCATCGCTTTGAACCTTCCATAGTTGAATACCATCGGACTTACTTCATCAGCGCGGTGAACGTGATGTCTTGAACCGTCAGTGTTTAGTGTAAGCCAAGTCAATGGTACCAACACAACAAATTCCCTTACTCTCTTCTTCGTAATGTTTTGTCCGTTTTGGCCATGGACAACGTCTTGGATTCTTAAGTGCGTTCATCTTGAGGCGGCCCGTCCTCGCACTTAAATAGGTGGTCTCCTACAAGGTATCCTGCTATACCCCACTTCACAAGTGTTAGGAACCATTAAAAGTTTCCCAAAATCTAACCTCAACTGTTGAGGAGCATTACAGGTTTTGAAAACTTAACCTTTACCCACACTGCAGATAGCACTTAAAGTCTATCGCGGGAACGGCTTAGGATTTGGAGTTTCTTTTCAGAAATCACTATCCGAAGTGCTCATACTTCCACCGGCGATCAATCAACCTTTACAACTTCGTTTTCCCATTGAACCAAATTACTGGGATCTCCAGTTCGTAAGGTTGGGTTACCACTGTATTGGTCCTTATATTTTGGGTTTTAAGCCCATTCCCCTAGACAGGCAAGCCATCTGATCTTTGGGTAAGCCCTTTGTCAATGGGTCTGCTATATTATCCTTAGACTTGATGTAATCAATGGATATTATACCCGTGGTGATCAGTTGCCTAACGGTCTTATGCCTCCGTCGAATATGACGAGACTTGCCGTTGTACATAGCATTCCGTGCCCTTCCTAGAGCCGACTGACTGTCGCAGTGGATCATTACCGAAGGTATGGGTTTGTTCCAACACGGAACATCCTCTAAGAAGTCATGAAGCCACTCAGCTTCTTCTCCTGCTTTGTCTAAAGCGATAAACTCCGATTCCATTGTGGATCGGGCGATGCAAGTTTGCTTAGAGGATTTCCAAGACACAGCCCCACCACCAATTGTAAATACATACCCACTGGTGGACTTGGTGTTCTCTATATCAGATATCCAGTTTGCATCACTGTACCCCTCTAGTACAGCTGGATATCTCGAATAGTGTAACCCGTAATTTAACGTGTATTTCAGGTATTGTAATACCCGATTCAACGCCTTCCAGTGATTATCACTCGGATTACGGGTGAACCTAGCCAACTTATTGACTGCGTAAGCAATATCAGGTCGGGTGCAGTTTGTTATATACATCAAACTACCGATCACCTGCGCATATCGCTCCTGGTATACAGGTGCACCAAGATTTTTATCAAGCTTTTGATTTGTATCCATTGGTGACTTTATCGGTGAACTGTCTAGCATCTCAAACTTTCTCAAAACATCCTCGATGTAGTGAGACTGAGATAAGACCAGCCCGTCAGACGTCTTAGAGATCTTAATCCCTAAGATGACATCTGCGATACCCATATCCTTCATGTCGAAGCATTGTTTCAACATGTTCTTAGTCTCTAGGATTACCCTAGATCGCTTCCTGTGATTAACATGTCGCCTACATACGTGCATATCATAACAAAGCGAGTCGAGTTACCTTTCGTAAACACATTTATCACACTCATTAATGGCGAACCCTTCGATAGTAGAGTACTATCAAATTTTTCGTGCCATTGCTTCGGGCTTGTTTCAGCCCGTGCATGAGATTTGATAAGTCGGCGGACTTTCTTCTCTTGCCCTTGAACCACGTACCCCTCGGGTTGGTCCATATAGATTTCTTCTTCCAAATCGCCGTTTAGGAAGGCCGTCTTAACATCCATCCGTGTATCTCAAGGTCACGCAAAGTCGCGATCGCAATAAATACCCGTATGGATGTCATTCGGGATACCGGGAGTAGGTATCAAAGTAGTCAAAGCCTTCGTCTGGCCGATAGCCCTTGACTACCAACCTGACCTTGTACTTGTCTATAGACCCATCTGCCTTGTATTTCCGTTTGAGTATCCACTTACACCCCAACGGTTTATTTCCCGGAGGAAGATCAACCAACTCCCAGGTATGGTTGTGCAGAATGGAGCTTATTTCACTCTCAATAGCCTCTTTCCAGTGCGGGGGTTCTGGAGTTGACAACGCCTTAGCAATTGTCCTTGGTTCATCATTAACCATATAAGCTACAAAGTCAGGACCAAAGGATTTATCCTTCCTGGCCCTTTTACTTCGCCTTAGATCCATCTCTGGAGTCTCCAAGTTCTGAGAATCTGGAACACTAGATTCCGGATGTTCAGCCACCTCGAGATTCGCTAGATCTGAACCATTCAGATCCGGGCAGTCAAGGACTCCCGGTTCTTGAGAGCTTTGTGCATAACTTCGTTTGAGAGAGGTTATGTCTTTCTCCTTTCTAGGAAAGGTACTTTCAAAGAATAGAGCATTCCTTGATTCCATTATTGTACCCTGGTGGATATCTGGAATATCTGACTTATGCACTAAGAAGCGATAAGCACTACTGTTATTTGCATATCCGATGAATATGCAATCTACAGTCTTAGGCCCGATCTTGACCTGCTTTGGCTTGGGTACTTCAACCTTTGCCAGACAACCCCATACCTTAAAGTATTTGTAGGTGGGTTTCTTCCCCTTCCATGATTCATATGGAGTTTTGTCCTTACCCTTATGTGGGACTCTGTTAAGAATCATATTAGCGGTAAGGACGGCTTCTCCCCACATGTTTTGGGGAAGACCGGAATTGATAAGCAAGGCATTCATCATTTCCTTTAATGTGCGGTTCTTACGTTCTGCCACACCGTTTGATTGAGGTGAGTATGGAGCCGTCGTTTGATGAATAATGCCTTCTTGGGCACAGTATTCCTCAAAAGGCGCTACATATTCTCCCCCTCTATCGCTACGAATGGATTTAATTCGTAGGCTAAGTTGATTCTCAACTTCTGCTTTGTAACGTCGAAACGCTTCAAAGGCTTCATCCTTACTTTTCAACAAGTAAAGGTAACAATACCTTGTGCTATCATCTATAAATGTCACAAAGTACTTGTTCCCCCCTCTAGTTTGTGCAAACTTCAAATCACATATATCTGTGTGAATAAGTTCTAGAGGAGCGGTATTCCTTTCGACGGATCGAAAAGGAAGCTTAGTAAGTTTTGCCTCCACGCACACCTCACACTTATGTTGAGGGTTTACGTCGATAGACGGCAACAACTCCATCTTTACCACCTTTGAATAGACTTGTAGTTAACGTGTCCTAATCTATGATGCCATAAATTAGAAGACTCAAGCAAATAAGAAGAAGGTTCAACTTTATTTCCTTGACGCAATACGCATATGGCATTCACTTTGAAGAGGCCTTCACAGACGAAGCCCTCACCACAAATGTGCCATTTTTAGTGAGTACAAATTTATTTGATTCAAACACTAGCCTAAAACCAGCATTAACCAATAAAGGTCCGTAAACTAGATTTCTTCTAATCTCTGGGACGTGCATCACTTCCTTCAGAGTGAGTTCCTTGCCGGAAGTCATCTTCAGGACCACCTTTCCAACCCCTAGCACGTCCGAAGAAGCGTTGTTGCCCATGAACAGCTTCTTGTAGGAGACCGGAGTGTACGTGGAGAAGGCATCTTTGTTGGAACAGATGTGTCTTGTTGCACCTGTGTCCACCCACCACTGCATTGGATTCTCCACCAAGTTGGCTTCTAGCACCACGGCCGAGAGATCCTCAATCATGTCATCCAGGAGCGTGTCCTTGACGACGTTAGCTTGAGCCTTGCCTTTCGACTTGGCTTTCTGTTGTTGCTCAGTCTTGAGCTTGCGGCATTCCTTGATCCTGTGACCAGGTTTCCCACAGTGATGACAGTTACCTCTGAACGTCTCCGCTGCGGGGGCTTTGCCGTCTTTGTGGAACTTCCGCTTGTTGCTTGTTTTCCCTTTGGCCTCAGCCAGATTCGCCTTTGCCTCAGAATGTTGTCTACCCTTTGGCAAGGTCTTCTTATTATCTTCCTGAATTTGCAGTTTGATAACAAGCTCTTCAAAGGTCATCTCCTTTGTCTTGAGTTTCAAGTAACTCATAAACTCATTCCACGAAGGAGGTAACTTTTCAATCAGCGATGCAACCAAAAACTGCTCGTTTGGCTTTAGTCCTTCCAAATCCAGGTGATGTAAAATCATTTGGAATTCCTGGACTTGGGACATCACTGTTTTGCTGTCCACCATTTGGAATTTTAGAAATTTCCCAACGATGAACTTCTTAGTACCCGCATCTTGTGCGTTGTACTTCTTTTGCAGTTTTTCCCACAGCTCTTTGGCGGTGCCAACGGTAGAATATACCGTGTAGAGGGGTCTGCCAAGCAGTTCAGTATATAGTTCTTGCACATGAAATCGCTATGATTCCACGCATCACGAACCATCTTCATGCCGTTAACGACATGGGTACCAAGGCCCCCTTCACCCATTTCAAAGAAAGTAAGAGTCCATTTCATCTCCAGCTTGTGGAGGATCTTCCGTAAGGAACCGGGCCATGCCCATAACTGTTAAGTAGAACAGCATCTTTTGCTGCCATCTTTTAAATTCTGATCCCATGAACTTTTCAGGGCGATCATGGTGGTGTGAAGAAGAGGGGGGAGCTCCAACAGTCGGGAAGGCAGCAGTGTTACTGCCTTGAACAGGAGCCGCAGCAGCAGCAGTGAAGGCGGAGGGGTTACTGCCTTGGCCAGTAGCGGCAGTGGGGAAGGCAGCAACGTTGCCTCGAGAGGCAGCAGCAGCAGCAGCAACATCGGTCATATTTCCAGCCATGTTATTGCAGTTACCGTAAGCAAAATATTGTCTTAAGTTGTTGGGTATTACAAAGGATTGCAAGAAACGGAAATTACAAGTAACTGCTTAAGTAAGAATTGAAATTACAATTCAACTAGAAAGCTGGAAATTACAATATAACAATGAAACCAAAATTACAATTTATGTTGAACAATAAGACCGGAAACTGCTTTGATTTTGCTGAGTCGAGTGTGGCACTCTGTCCTTAAGACAATATTGCCCCGTATGTATCCTTTATACGTTCCGGACAATTCGTCTCCCAAGATAAAACAGCAATGGAACTATTGAGCAAAGGAAACTCAAAAGCTACCGTGAAGAATATTGAATAACGAAATGATGCTTGGAAGATTAGGAAGAAACTGCTTTGCTTTACTTTCTGCTTTGTGTAAATTCGTGTATGTCTAGTGTGCCTCAACAATGGTGTAAGGGGTGTTTATATAGGAGGAAGAGGGGCTGTTTGACTGCCTCCATAACAGCCATTATTGGCCAAATAATGACCATTATGGAGGTAGTAAAGCCACCAAATAAATGGACCCGTGACCCGAGACCCGAGACCCGAGACCCGAGACCCGGAACCCGGAACCCGGAACCGGACCGGACGGGCGGGCGGCGGCGGCGCGCGTGTGGTCTTTCCTTGAACCGAAGCACATCTAGGTCCTCCCTCCTTTAAACACATGGGATACCCCTTGGGGTCCCAAACCCCAAACACATTTCGAGTCTTATATACACAACAATTCTTTCTTCCTCTACCGATGAGGGAGAATTGAACACAACACCACACTTTCCATGCTTCAAACACCTCACTTCGTGAACCAATATCTCTTTCATTTCTCAATGAAATTTGACGATTCTTGGCCCTACGGTTATCTACGTACTTAGTACATCATGCATGTGTGAAGAACCGGATTCTCCAACATACGTAACACTAGTGTTTAAGCCGTTAAAGTTGGTCGGTCGCAACTCCCGCCAAAGGCTAATTTCCAACACATTCAACACACCCTAATTTTAAGTTTTGATTTGAAACTAATATTTGTCTATGAAATCAGCACAAATCTTCAATTTCTATTTCAAATCTCAAATTCTTGAAGAAGTATGTTCAAACTTCAAATTGTGATTTCCATTTTTTTAAAATCTAAAACTTGATCCATAAGTTTGTATTTTATTTTATAACAAAGACTCACGTTTGACTTGAGAAAATTTTTCATACCATATTGAAGTATTATATTAAAGAATATCTAATTACGTCTATTGTTGATTTTTCAGACTAGTGGATCTTTGTAAAATTATATGTATTTGAAAGTTTGTAATAACATCTGATTGAAAGTATTTATTTATAAAAGGAAGACAGAGATATGCGATTTATTAATGTGACGCCTTAGGATATTCTGATACTTTAATATTTATGAACTATGTTTTACTCATGTGGTAAGATTATACAAGAGTTGGGAAAATTTTGATAGTTTTCACAAATTGTAAGATTTTCATGTTTATGAGAGAAAAATACAACATAAAAAATTCAAATTACATCTCGATTTTTTTTTTCAAACTTCAAATTAACTTGAATTTGAAATTATGTCCAATCAGATTAATTACCTTGTCATGTGATGGACACACTGATAGATCAAAGGTTCAATGAGGATGGTTAAATTCCGAGTAGTTATCACTTTAGACTTTAGAGCAAAGATTTAAAATAATAAGAAGAGTAAAAAGGGACGGTTCTGGGTATAAGAAATCTATATTTCCATTTCATATTCGAGGTGAGACTCTTAACACGAAAAATTAGTGATAATGTAAGTATTTGGTAGTAGCATAGGCTGCCGCTACTGGGGAGTACACTCAAACCCAAAGGTGATTCTTTGATGATATCGAGACGACAATGAATTTACAGATATGATAGAGTTGATGTAAACACTGCTGATTCAGATTATTATTTTTTTAAAAAAGAGCTTGTGAGTGTTTGACGTACATCAACTGGGGCTGAAAAAATGAACCAAATATCTGTTTTTTTTTTATATCTAGCTTTCTGGTTACGTCAGATTATTTCTGGAGATAGTATCCCCTATAAGGTCCTACTCCAAAAGAGAGCAAATTGTTAGAGAGCAAATTGCTCCTACCAGGGTTCGAACACACGCTACATGCCTCCAGTTAAATTTTAAGTTCCCCTCCTTTGCCATCCAGTTATGCCCCAAGGGACAACCAAATATCTTTCTAGTAGCAACAACATGCTATGGATTTAACCATGTATCCTACTTTTGGTTTATCTAAGTGGGCGTTTGGATATAAAAATTGTGAAATTTGAAAAAAAGTTGAAAATGATATTTGGAACTCGGAGTTGTTTTTGGACATGAACACAAATTGAAATTGTTTTTGAATTCAATGAGTGTTAAATATACACATGTATATTGTGTGTGTATTGTGTATATTAGTCTCGGTTTGGCTCTCGGGTTTGGCACCTTTGTACCGTGTAATTTATGGTATATATTTAGTATCCTAGTTTAGGTAATGTTGTAATATAATTAATATTGTACACTTACCATAATTATTGTATTACCATAAATGTATAGTTAGTATCCAAGTAGAATAAGGTTTTAGGAATAGAATAAGAACATGATTATCCTATTATTGAAATATGAAACTTGTATATATAGTCTTTCAATTAATGAAAATAATCAAGGGATTATTTCTTTCATGGTATCAGAAGTCTAGGTCTTAAAATCATCTCCCCCTTTTTCTTCCTCTTGGTCGTCGACCACCAGTGCACAAAGCCGAGACCAAAGTTTTTCCGCAACTTGTTCTCGGATTGGTTGATTCCGATGGTACCTCTACTTCCCAAATTTTTCTCCCAAAATCCCTCAATCACATATTGTTCTATCAATATGTCTACATGCCGGAACACGTTTCATCCTGCCCTTAGAATTTCTAACATCAAGAATAACATCCCTCTTGTTCTTGAAATAGAAAACGTCCAATATGCAACATGGGCTGAACTGTTCAAAATTCACGCATGATCGCATCAAGTCATCCATCACATAATCCCCGCGGCTCCTGAGGATACGGAGGTGCCAAAACGCGAGGATGATCCTAAGTTGTGGACGACTCTTGATGCCACTGTCCTCCAGTGGATATATTTCACAATTTCTACTGACCTTTTGCAAACGATTATTGAGTCTCACGCTACGGCACATGCAACTTGGGATAGACTGCGTGATATATTTCAAGATAATATAAATTCTAGAGCTGTTACTCTTGAGCATGATTTCTCCCACGTCAATATGGAAGATTTCCCTAACGTTTCAGCTTATTGCAAAAGATTAAAGGAATTGGCGGACCAACTTCGCAATGTTGGCGCGCTAGTTTCGAATGATCGTTTGGTCCTCCAAATGGTTTTCGGCCTCTCCGAGGCCTATAATGGTGTTGGAACGCTTCTTCGGCAAAGCAATCCGCTTTTGCAATTTTATTAGGCTCGTTCTATGCTTACTCTCGAAGAAGAAGCAGGCATGGCAAAAATGGCAGTTACCAGTGCTAGTCCCGTAGTCATGATGACCGAGTCCATGGTGTATCCTACATATTCCAACAACTCGGGCCAAAACCGCAACAACGGTGGCGGAAAATATGGTGGAAATAAGAAAAATAATGGCAAGAACCGCGACGGCAACAACGGCGGGAGCCGACAGAATGGTGGTGGCGGTAGGGGTCCTCGCGGTGGTTAGCGGCAACATCAGCAATTTTTGGCCCACAGTGGGCCCCAATGCAGTGGCAGTGGGCCCCACAACAGCAGTTTGGGCCCAACCAATTTTCCCCACAGCAGCAGTTTCGGCCCAGCCAATTCTCGCCCAACTAGCAGTGGGCGGCCCAACAGTAGTCCAGGCCCAATTCGGCCTGGTCCACATACAGTCAGCAGTCTGGGTCGAGACCGCAAGCAAGAGTGCTTGGGCCTCGGCCCCCGCAGGCCCATCACGCAGGAGCACCCACGTCTACAGACATCAAAGCCACTATGCACACGTTTGGTTTAACTACCCCGGACCCAAATTGGTATATGGATACCGGTGCCACTACCCACATGACATCCGATTCAGGTACGCTCTCGTCTTATTCCAATTTGAGCAACCCTCGCGGCATAATTGTTGGTAATTGTAATTCTATTTCAATTCGTGGTTATGGTCATAAAACTTTGCCCCCCCTCATCCACCTCTTATCTTGAAAACACCCTACACACCCTCAAATTGATTAAAACTTAGTCTCTGTCCGTAAATTCACTACTGACAATTCCGTTTCTATTGAATTTGATCCATTTGGTTTCTCTGTGAAGGATGTCAAGACGGGGAGTCATCTCATGAGGTGTGATAGTAGGGGTGATCTTTATCATATCACATCCGGTTCTGGTCCATCGAGTCAAGCACTGCTATCCGTCTTTGCAGCCATTTCTTATTCCTTATGGCATGCTCGTCTTGGTCATCCGGGGTCCTCTATTTTATCGTCATTAGATAAAAATAGTTTTATTTCATGTAAGGGTACGCGTAGTACTCTAAATTGTCAATTTTGTTCTTTAGGAAAAATTGTTAAGTTGCCATTTGTAGACTCAAATTCTCATACTTTAATGCCATTTGATATTATTCATAGCGACTTATGGACGTCTCCTGTTGTTAGTTCTGTGGGTCATCGATATTATGTTCTCTTTTTAGATGATTATTCTAAGTTTTTATGGACGTTTCCGATAGCGGAAAAATCTCAAGTTTTTTTTTGTCTTCCTAAAATTTAGAGCATTCATCAGAACCCAATTCGACCGAGAAATAAAAAATATGCAGTGTGATAATGGCAAAGAGTATGACAATGGGGTGTTTCGGGAATTCTGTGCTAATAATGAGATCAATTTTCATTTTTCTTGTCCTCATACGTCTTCACAAAATGGAAAAGCCGAACGCAAAATTCGTTCCATAAATAACATTGTCCGAACTTTATTGATTCATGTTTTCGTACCCCCGTCTTTTTGCCATTATGCTCTCCAAATGGCTAACTATCTCCTTAACATAATTCCTTCCAAAGGTTTGACATATTCTTCCCCACTTCAAATTTTATATAATAAAATTCCTTCATATTCACATCTTCGGATTTTTGGGTGTTTGTGTTATCCGTTATTCCCGTCCATCACAATTAACAAACTTCAGGCCTGGTCTACTCCGTGTGTGTTTTTGGGTGTTCCGTCTAATCATCGTGGCTACAAATGCTTTGATTTATCCTCTAATAAAATCATCATTAATCGCCACATCATTTTTGATGAATCCCAATTTCCATTTGCTAAAGTTAATACTCCCGTGCCTTGTTCGTATATTTTTTTGGATGATAGTATATCCCCGTATATTATTCAGCATTTTCGAACGTCTCCCGCACCTAAATTTCTCCAGCGGGCCCACTGCCCGCTGGCCCCACTGGTCCGTCACCCACTTCCGGTCCCAGTCCAACCACTGGGCCAGTTCCTGTGATTGGGCCAGTCCAGCCCAATTCTGGAACTGGTCCAGTTCCTGCTCCAGTTTACCGATTTGGGCCAGCAGGCCCACTGCCTGTTGGCCAGTCCGTCCCGAGTCCCAAAAATTCCCAAAATCCACCCGCCTCTGCCCCGAGTCATGGACCAGTCACCCGTAGTCAACGGGGGGTTTTTACACCAAAAAGATATTTTAATTTATATTCTAATGTTCTTAAATCACCCTTACCCCGAAATTCCGTGTCTGCATTAAATGACCCGAATTGGAAAATTGCTATGACCGATGAATATAATGCTCTTATTGATAATAAGACGTGGGAGTTGGTACCCCGTGCATCTGGTATTAATATTATTAGGTCTATGTGGATTTTTGCTCATACGGAAAATTCAGATGGTTTATTTGCCCGACATAAGGCGCGGCTTGTGGGTAATGGTAAGACTCAACAGGTTGGTGTTGATTGTGGTGAGACGTTTAGTCCGGTGGTCAAGCCGGCTACCATTCACATTGTGCTTAGCCTGACTCTTTCGAAGGCATGACCTATTCATCAGTTAGATGTAAATAATGTTTTCCTACATGGTGATCTCAAGGAAAAGTCTATATGCATCAGCCATTGGGATTCAGGGATTCCAAACATCCTCATCATGTCTGTTTGTTGAAGAAGTCCTTATACGGGCTTAAGCATTCTCCACGGGCCTGGTATACGCGGTTTGCAGACTATATTTCGACTATTGGGTTCACTCACAGCAGGTCGGATAATTCATTGTTCATCTACCGTCGTGGTTCATCCGTGGCCTATATTCTGTTATATGTGGATGATATTATTTTAACGGCCTCTTCCGATGCCTTACGTCAGTCTATCATGACAATGCTCAACTCTTAGTTTACTATGAAAGACTTAGGGCCCTTGAGTTACTTTTTGGGGATTGATGTCACTCGTCATTCCGATGGGTTATTCTTATCTCAACGAAAGTATGCAGCTGAGATGATCGAGAGGACTGAGATGTCATCCTATAAGTCCACTTCCACTCCAGTTGATACTAAGCTCAAGCTTAGTGCCGCAGTCGACATACCCTACGAGGATCTGATCCGCTATCGCAGTCTTGCAGGGGCCCTTCAGTATCTTACCTTTACGAGATCGAATATTACATATGCTGTCCAACATGTGTGTTTGTTCATGCATGATCCCAGAATTGAGCACATGAATGCACTCAAACGCATCATTCGGTATATTCAAGGTACACTTGACTATGGTTTGCATTTATATCCTTCCTCGACGTCCACACTTGTCTCGTATACGGATGCTGATTGGGGTGGTTGTCCCGACACCAGATGGTCTACGTCGGGCTATTGTATGTTTCTTGGCAACAACTTGGTCTCCTGGTCTGCGAAGCGTCAGTTGACTCTATCCCGCTCAACTGCCGAGGCTGAATATCGAGGGGTAGCTAATGTGGTCCCGGAATCATGTTGGTTACGTAATTTTCTTTTGGAGCTTCATTATCCCATTCAGAAGGCAACCTTGGTTTATTGCGATAATATTAGTGCCATCTACCTTTCTGGTAATCCGGTTCAGCACCAACGCACTAAGCATATCGAGATGGACATTCACTTTGTCCGCGAAAAGGTTGCTCGTGGTCAGGTACGCGTCTGTCATATCCCGTCAAGATATCAAATTACAGCCATCTTTACAAAGGGTCTTCCCTCGATCCTTTTTGAAGATTTTAGGGACAGTCTCAGCGTTCGAAGACCGCCCGCTATGACTGCGGGTGTGTGTTAAATATACACAATATACACACAATATACATGTGTATATTAGTCTCGGCTTGGCTCTCGGGTTTGGCACCTTTGTACCGTGTAATTTATGGTATATATTTAGTGTTCTAGTTTAGGTAATGTTGTAATATAATTAGTATTGTACACTTATCATAATTATTGTATTACCATAAATGTATAGTTAGTATTCAAGTAGAATAAGGTTTTAGGAATAGAATAGGAATAAGATTATCCTATTATGAAAATATATAACTTGTATATATAGTCTTTCAATTAATGAAAATAATCAAGGGATTATTTCTTTCAATGAGTGATTTAATTTAGAGTAGAAATTGTGAAAACAATTATTCTTTGGAGTTTTTTAAATTCTGGAAACTTCAAATTAAAATCCGAAAAATTATAACAATTTTATGCCCAAATAATTTTGCGGAATAATATTCTGAAAAAAAGTAAAAAATATTCATACCAAACCGACATAACTACTGCAAACTCAATACCATACTCTCTCTCTGTGTGTGCATGCACTGGGATAGAGCAGCCAATATAGTTTCAGGTTCTGCAAAACCCAGCTTTTGTTTAGATTTTATATTTATATTAAAAATTTATGTTTAATAGGTAAATAACCTATCGAGAATTCAACAAACAAAAATAATTATCCTCCAAAGTTCATAAACTAAAACTACTATTCGTCTATGGGACAAAAGAAAGCTATTATCCTCGTGAAAAAATAGTTTTTTGACTTATAAGTAGTATGTGATTTTTCTTCTTGTTGTTTGGCCAAGCGCATCTTCAATATTTTCTGCACTCTCAACTCCAGCAATCCCTAATATTGAATAAATATTTTGCAATAGGTTTCTGGGGGGGGGGGGGGGGGAGAGAAGGTATGATCTTTCAAGAGGTTGAAGAAGTGAAATTAACCCTTGTGGATTTCCAAATTTCTAGCAATAATGATAACCTAGTAAAAATGATAGGAGTAACTAACTTATATCTTACTGAAAACCCTATGCATGAGATTATAAGAATACCTCTATATATGGATTCAAAGGTTATTATGAACTCTTCCTGCTATTTTACATAAGATATTTGGTTACAGGACTATAAAAAAAGTCAATAATTTCCATATCCTATACTCATCAAGTTGCTTTATTAAATGTACAGATTAAATAAGCTGATGAGAATCAGCGGTGTCTTTCAGCTAGAAATTTACATAAGGAGCTACTTGAAATCCAATTCTAAAAGTAAAAGATTTAATTAATTCTTATTTCTATTTATTTTCTTTTTTATTGAATTTTATTTTACAGAATAAACCTAAACTAAAACTAAACTGAACTAAATGAAGCTTATCAATATCCATTGCTTTTTAGATCGTTCTGCAACACGTTTTGAACAAAACAAAATTTGAAATTCCATTGGACTCGACTGGAGTAATGTATTATAGGACAAACCCTTGCAACATATTAGGTAAAAAGAAAAGCTGTCCATATGAACAAAAGCTGAAATGAGACATAAACAAGAAATTAAATACATGCCCTAATATAGGATCCACTTACCTACATACTCAGTGCTGGTGAGAATCTCCTTTTTACAATGACATGAAATAATTTTTTAGCACTTCTATAGTAACCATAAACAAATCCAACAAAATAGGACACTTCATATTCTTAAGGTCAATAATAGTTACATAAAGAGAAGATATAGCAGCCATAGAGTTGCCTCCATTTCTTAGGTCATCTCTGAATATGACACAATATATCCATAAAATACTTTTTCCTAGCAGCACAACTACTAAAAGCCTAAAATTCCCCAAATTTTAGTCATACTTAATGGCCTAGCTAGGAAATCTCATGTGAGGAGGGCTAGCTAGAAAACCATAGCACTACTACTACTAAATAGTAGTAGTAGTAGTAGTAGTATTTAAAAAGCACACAATATTATTTGAAAGGTCCAAGAAACGTGAACCCTCCATAAATTAGGCTCAAATATTTCCTCCTCCTCCAGAATGGTTTTGATCATTCCATGATGAAGGAGGATAAGAGAATGGATAACCTCCTCCATGATCATACCCCATTCTCCTACTAAGTGCCATGTTATGAAGTGATGATCCAATTTCTTGAGGGCCACTTAATGGTGCTGATACGTCATTGCAAGAAGCATAGCGAATCAAATCGGCGTTAGCCGCGTCGAGCTCCTTCTGGAGGTGCTCCACTTGCCTATGGAGGAAGGTGATCTCGCTAACACACCCATAAACGGGATCCCTCACTCTGGCCTCGGCTTCATAGGCCAGAGTGTTCACGGCATCCTCCCTCTGATGAGGAAGCAGCTCGTTCAGAAGCTTGGTCACATTGCTGGCCCCAAAGATCTTGTGGACATTGGCGAATTTGTGTGGCTCCTCAGGTGGGAAATAAGGCTCAAAGATGCAACCAGGCAGACACTTTCTCCTAAGGAATTTGCAGGCAGCACAAGGGGAACTGTAGCAGCTGGATGAAGCCATATTTGCTAGCTAAGCTGCACCAAGTAAACATCAAGTAATTAATTTAAACCCTTCTTTCAATTGTTTTTAATAAACATCTTAATTTAAGCTATGTATTCTTTTAACAATTGATCCACTTATTATACTTTTTACTATAAATTCAAATTATAGTCATGACTTCCCCTTAATTATTTCTAACCTAATTTTAAAACTTTCTCCAACTCAGGATTTTCCTGAAATTCTTTTGTGTGTTGAATTAATATGTAACCATCAGAAAATCTGAACACACCTAAAATTAAGAAAACAAAGGAGGAGAAAATATCTAGAGTTATATATGCCTTCTAATTCTAGTTTCATCAAGAGTAAAGGACAAAAAGGAGGAGAAGATATATTGAGCAAATTATTTTTCTTGTTCTATCTTCTCCCCGGAAAATTCTTTAACTTCTTTTTCTTGATCTTCTAATTTCTTTTTCTTTTTAATGGCTGAGAAGAAAGAAGGTGAATGTTGGAGAAACAGTAAAATTATCTCAGTGTGACTTATAAGCCACGAGTTCGAGCCGTGAAATCAACCACGGACGCTTGCAGCAAGGTAAGCCGCCTACATTACACCCCTCGGGGTACGACTTTTTCCCTAATCATGTGTGAACGGCGGATGATTAATACACCGAGCTACATTCTTAATGGCTAAGAAGGAATTCTGCATGGTTTTTTTCATTTACTTTCAAGAATTTGTCTTATCTAATATCATCCAGCTAGCGAACAACCACTAGAATAATCGGACTTGTTGAATTTGTTGAGTTCAGTTATATATAGTGTGTTAAATTAAACATAAGATCTGAAAAATACAGTTCAAGGAATATATACATTTTCTAAATGTAAATGAAAGAACAAGTAAACCCTAGATCAAGTACTATGTCACATATTGAGTTGTATAGAAAGGGAGTATTAATTTAGTGGACTTTGTCAAAAACTTTTAAGAAAGAAAAGTTAAGTCTCGCAAAAGGAATTAATTTTAGGGTACAAAAATTACACACAACAAATTCAAACGTTTGTGACTTTACCTGTTTGTGTGATCTAGGTTTCTCTGATGAGAAGAATGAAAAAGGGAAGTACCTTTTTTTCCTGAGAAAACTGGTTACTCTCTGGTTACAAAGTAGTAACAAAAAGAAAGTTCTTTACCACTACTATTGATGAAGCCACTCAAAAGGGAAACCCTAATTGCAGAAGGGGAACTTATGAAGCTTTGTCCTTAGCAAATCCAATATAGGAAAAGTTGTGGATAACATATACTGATAGAGAGGAGGCGGCAAAGAGCATAATTTAGTGATGGAGAAGGAATGAAGGCAAGAGACAAAAAGGCAATAATAAATGGGAGGTACATAAACATTATGATAAAAAAGATGACTATGGCCCTCTTTCGAATATTAATAGTAGTAATAATTTCAAAGAGCTGTGAGGTTGTTTCCCATTTTTACTTCTACGCTTTCATTTCCTCCTGCTCATGCACTACTCAGTGTCAGTGACAACTGTTTGGTCCGGAGCTACGGATAAGCAAGAATATGTAAAAATAAAACATTAACATCTAAAGCAATTTAAAACAGTTTCTGGATGTTGCCTTCAATGTTGTGTCAACATCTGAGGCAACATTGTGATAAAACAGTTATAAACATTTATAGAGTAAATGCAGCGGAAAAGTAAAGAGACATAAGGTTTATATTTTCAAGGGTATATATTAATATATCCCTTGATGGTCAATGACCAAAGAATTGTATAAATTATATACAATTACAAATGAATTTCTTTTTACAAGATCGAACAATAAATACGAAAAAGAAATTACAAACAAAAGTGAAGTCGCAGATGACTTCAGCATAAAGTTAAAAGATCTAAAAAGACAAATACAACATCTTCATTACCATTGCTTGAAATATAAGCTTGATCTAGAATCTGAGCAGCAGTAGTAATGTGGGACTAGATGTTGTTATACTACTTTAGGCTAAGTGTGTTGATCCAGTTTCTAAGGTGAATATCCGAGAGCTCTCTTGGTAATTCTTCTTGTTCAATTCTGGATATCGATACTCTGAAGTTCCCTTCTATTTATAGTGTGGAACTTCCCTTGAAATCCTCACTGGTTGGTTGCGGAGGCTGAGTAAAAGAAGGCTTCAGCTTGGACCGGTTCTTGCTCTTTCAAAAGATCAACGTTCTGGACTTGGTCTTCACACTGCTTCCTCTCCAAGATTTGACTGTTTCTTTTACCACGTTTTAAACACATCATCATTATTAACTTGCCTAGGTCATTTTTTATTCACAGTAACACAACCTGTTTTGGCCGGAAGAATAGGCAAAATCGTTACAGAGATGTTGTCAGGAATGTTGTCACAACATTGCAGGCAACATTCTTATTTTCATAAGATGTTGTCCTGAGAATTTACAGATGTTGTCACAACATCCATCCAACATCAACAACAACCAAAAAATTCTAAATATATACGTATGTATATTTCATGAAAGTATGTATGTCCTAGAGACAATAATTATTAGGGATAAAACATACTTGAACACATTCGTATTATTAATAAGATTAATATTTATGACATTTTCAATTATTGAATTATTATTTGATTGTTTATAATTATTCACTAATGTGCATCCCTTGATCTTACGTTGTCATTAATAGAGTGAAATATTAATGATAGAGTGTAACTCTTAAAAGGCCTTGACTAATGATCATCGAGAATGGGATATCGATGATATATTATAAGTCGACATGTGGTCTGCATCACATTCTTAGAGAATGCAGTATGTCTCACCTGCTACAAGTAATGGTTACTAGTGATGGACACATGAATGCTTTTGGAAAGTATTGGTATACCCTGTTGATAAACTATTTGTTATACATGTCTAAAGTGTTATCAGCATGTGGGATATAAAAGTCCTTTGACTTGAGGTCAATACGCACCTTGTTTACAGAGTAATGTACTTTGACCCTGTCCTATTCTTAAACTCCTTACAGGATAAGACGTGGCTTGTGTTGTTATGATGTAAACTAAGGTGTTAGTTGAGCCAAGAATATGATTCATTCCTCGATTAGATATTCGAGAGAGCACTCAACTTCTCAGTGATATTAGGTCGACCAAGTCATTGACCAATGCAAGAGACATAGTTGTCGACTAATATAGATGAGATAAAGTGATCAAGCCATTTGGATAGACACATGACAAATCCTAAGCTTGATCGAGTGTGTCGCGAATGAAAGGAATTTATTATCTCACATAAAAGTTATGTTTGCTGGATTCATGCAAACGTACTTCATATATTGAGTTCGTCGTACGACGCAGTCTAGGAGTTTCGTATGGACCTTAATTGGATTAGTATCGATATATGAAGGCCTATAGGGTCATACTATGTCGATTGTCTCTTCGATCTAAGGGTATATTGAGAAAGTACTAAATATTCGATTTGGAATCGAGATATTTAAATTGATAATAACTATGAGATAATTTCTATTAGATGGAAATTATTTAATTAAGTCAAAATTAGATTTTGGATTTAATCAAATATGTTGAATATATATTAACGAAACGGGAATGAAAAAGACGTAAGGCGCTGCGGCGCCGACCCGGCAGTGGGCCCAGTCAGACTAGCCCACTGCACCTCGGTTATTGGGCCAATCTTAGAGAACAACCCTAATTCATTTCTGACCTAATTGTAACTATAAATACAACACTAAACCATTGTTATTATACATTAATTCCCATAAGCAAATTCTAGACTTAGAGTCTAGGATAAAACTCTCTCAAACCTCTGCCAAGATTTCCTGGCTTGAGGAATATACCGTAGGTACATTCGCGTGTCCACCCTTTAGTAAACACTTCAGTTATTACAACATGTAAGTGTTCTTGTTTTATGTTACATATTTTGATTGTCATATAACCATACCAGAAGAAATTGTTGGGGTAAGTAGAATAAAATTTTAAACTTCTGTTGTGCCTACTTATGTATTTTGAACCCAACAAAACCCTACAGTGGTATCAGAGTACATGCTGGTTCAATGGTTATATAATAATTGAATAATATAATAATATGGGTTAAACATAAAATTGGATTAAAACAAGACTTCTTGAAATCCTACATATCTTGACTGAACAGTTAACCTTTTGATGTCACCCTAAATTATCACCTACGCTAAATCGAGGAAGTCATTCCGTTCTAACTCAGACTAAGCTAAGTGCAGATAACCGGTCATTGGGAACATGGTGCACGACAAAGAACGGGTAGGAATAGATGATGGTTGATATGTGCGTTATTGATAATGATAGGTGATGATAAAAGATCTGTGATCTAATCCATAAGTTGGATTTAGGATTTGGACGATGTTTAGAAAATCAACACGGAAACGTTCTGCCAAGACGTCGGTACGGTGGCCCTATGGTAGGGCGCCGCAGTGCCTTCTAGGGTTTCGAGGCGGCACCGCGATGCCAGTCACGGTGACAGGCAGGGGTCGCGGCTCCTATCCGAGATCTGCGATTAAAAGCTTTATTTTAAAATTCTGGACAGGAGGCGCTACGACCCTAATACATTACAGAAGTCGAAAGGCTTCTGCCTTTCCAGCACCGCGACGCTAATGCATTGCAGAAACAGAATTTCATCTTCTGTCTCACTGGCGCCGCGACTCTAATGATTAGCGCCGCGGCCCCCACCTATCTAATTTTTTTTTGTTTTCAGAGTTCAGAATGTTTAAACCACGATTATTATTAAATAATGTATTATTTGATAAGTATACTGTTTGTGTGCTAAATGATTGTCATTTAAATTACCAACCTCGTCCGCGAGTAATTATCTGGGAAGACGGTGCCCAATATGTGTTTAAACCGCAAAATATCATTCTTGGGAAGGCGGTACCCAATGTGCGCTTAGTTTTGCATGATAGTTAAGATGCTATATTTGATATAGCATGCTAGAGTTGATCTTGGTTAAATCCTAAATTAAAATGTTCCCCAAAATTTAATACAAGTCTCATTTAAAATGAACGCGTCATCCATTATAATTGATTGTAGTGCAAATTCTTTTCGGCGAGATCAATATTTATGCCACAACATTTGCTCTAAGTCTACGAGGACTCAGACTCTTTCACAGATGCATGTTAAATGTAGAAATGAGTGATAAACCTTCATGAGTATTTACACCATAGTATTTGCTCTATAAGGCAAAGCTCACTTAGATACATAATTGTAGTCGTATAACGGTGTTGACTTACTAGGCTGTCTTGGCGCCACAGTGTCGGACAAGCTGAAGGATGCATATCGATTATTTAGAACATTCGGTCAAACAAGAGTTACAAATTGTTTGTAATTGGTTTGGAGACCTACTGGGTTATGCTATTAAAGTTATCAGCCATAACAAACGCGGAGATAGCATGAACCTGGATCTTGGCCCATTATGACCGTATTTGATATGAGTCTGTATTATTCTATAGGGTCGAAAAGTATGTTAAAATAGTGGGAGATAATTAAACTAAAAGGCATGTTAATTAGTTAACCAATGTGTTCAATAGAAATTAAAATTAGAGTTTAAATTTCAAGTTTATCCATTTCTTCAGACTATATAAAATGTCGAATCTATCACTGAAAATGTTGGTCGAGACAAACCAGTTGACTTGAGCAAATTACCCTGACTGGTTTAGAAGTCTACGATTGGTGTTAAGACTAGAAAGAATTGAGTATGTGTTAGACACAACGTTCTCCACAGTCCATGCTGAAGATTCTGTTGAGTATGCCATGTTTGACAAGGTGGCTTATCAGAAACATCTAGACGATGCTATCTCAGCACAATGTGTAATGTTTCCTCCATGACTGTGGAGTTACAGAGGCAACATGAAAACATGGGCCGCAACGAAATGCTAGAACACTTGAAGAGTCTCTATGACTCACAATCTCAGACAATGGAGTATGAATTGAGAAACATTTTCAAGTGTAAGCTGAACGATAGGGGTCAAGTGTCAGCATATGTTCTGAAGATGATTGGGTTGATAGAAAAGTTGGCTTCGATTGGAACGAAGCTGCCTATAAATATCTGTCAATTTGATCATGAATTCACATCCTGTTTCATTTGAGAATTTCATTGTGAACTTCAATATCAATGGGACCAAGGTGAGTCTTCCCGAGCTTCACAACATGTTGAAGACTTTTGAATTATCTACCTCTAAAGGCAAAGTTGTGCTCATGGTGGGCTCATTTGGCAAGTTCAAACATAAGGGTAAGAACATGCAGAAGATAAAGGGTAAGGCAATTGCTGCACCCACAGTTTTAAAACTTAGATGAGGTGTTCAAAAGAAGGAAAAAAATATCTATGGATGTATGCCTCAACTGCAAGAAAAAGGGGCACTGGAAGAAGAACTGCACAACTCCAGGAGGAGGTAAAACACTAGGTGCTTCTAACTCTACTAGACAAGGTATGTTTGTCATTGAGATAAATATGTCTATAAGTAACTCTCACTGCTGGGTATTGGATACCTCTTGTGGCTCACACATTTGTAATATGTGCAGGGTCTGATTGACAGGAGAAAGGTTGGACCTTAGGATGTAGACATGCGCGTTGGAAATGGAGCACGAGTGGATGCTGAACGCGTGAGAACTTATAGACTAGATTTACCTTCATACTTTTGTTTAGAACTAAATAATTGTTATTGTGTTCCCCTCATTGACGAGGAATATTATTTCTTTCCCAATGTTAGACATTGAGGGGTTTTCCTCTTTTATTGCCAATGACAGTTATGTACTGTCTTTTTAATGGTTTTATTTGTGGAAATGCTCCGCTTGTGGATGGTTTGTATGATCTAAACTGTAGTCATGAAATTTTCAATGTGCAAAATAAATGAGCTAAGATAAGTAATCCAAGAAACCCCACCTACTTATGGCATTGTAGACTTGGTCACATCAATGAATCAAGGATAGCAAGATTAAGAAAGTTAGACTACCTGGAACCATTTGACTTGGAGTCTTATGTTAACTGTGAATCTTGTTTGAGAGGAAAGATGACCATTAAACCACTTTTTAGGAAAGGTGTGCAAGCCAAAGAAGTGTTTGAGTTGGTCTATACTGATATATGTGGACCATTTTTCAACTCAAGCTAAGGGAGGCTTCGCTTACTTCATCATTTTTACAGACGATTTCACAAGGTTTTGGCATGTGTATCTTATGAAATACAAGTCTGAAGCCTTTGAGAAATTCAAGGAGTACGAGTCAGAAGTAGAGAAGCAACTTGAAACAAGTATCAAGACCCTTCGATCATATCGAGGAGGTGAATACTTAAGTAAAGAATTTCTGGATTACTTGAAGCTTCATGGAGTCTAATCCCAATGGACACGTCCTGGAACGCCACAAATGAATGGTGTTGCTGAAAGGAGAAATCAAACCCTATTAGATATGGTTAGATCTATGATGAGTTTCTCAGCTCGACCAATATACCTTTGAGGTTATGCATTGCGAAGCTCAATTTATATTTCAAACAAGGTATCTTCAAAGTCAGTAGAGAAAACTCCATATGAGATATGGAATGGCAAAAAGCCAGCACTTAAACACATGCGACCATGTGGTGTCCTACATATGTAAAGAAGATGCTTACTGACAAGTTGGAATCCAAAAGTGAGAAATATTATTTTATGGGGTATCCAAAGGAAACTAAGAGATACTATTTCTATCTTCCTGGAGAACATAAGGTCATTGTTTCCAGAATGCAACTTTCCTTGAAGAAGACTATGTCTACAAGGAACAGAGCTGCAATAAGATAGAACTTGAAGAAATTCAAGATACCACAGAAGTCGAACCCTTGTCAAATGACCTAGACAAGGATTCAGTGGGAGTACTTGGTGAAGATTGGGTACTTAGAGTACACCCTTCAGGTAGTGGGAGTGTTGTGAGAGATAGTGCAGAAATGCAAGGCTCTCATACATAACTAATGGAAGATGATACGATGGTTGTACATCATTCCATCCAGTAAATATATGAAAATGACATTCCTGAAAGCTCTCAAAGTGGTGGATTGTCCAGCACACAAATCCCTTCTCACAATCATAATACAATAAATACTGAAACGTAGAATAATCAACTCCGTAGGACCACTAGGATTCATCGTCCGCCTGAAAGACTTAATCTCTTTGTTGAAACACACAATGAGATAGATATTCCTGATGACGATGAACCTACAACCTACAGCGAAGCTATGTTAGACATAGATTCGCAGAGATGGCAAGAAGCCATGAAATTTGAGATGGACTCAATGTACATCAATCAAGTTTGGAACTTGGTTGATTTGTCAACAAGGGTTAGACCCATATAATGCAAATGGGTCTTCAAGAAGAAGATTGATGCATATGGCAAGGTACAGACTTATAAGGCAATATTGGTGGCTAAAGGTTATAGTCAACGACCTGGGGTCGATTATGATGAAACATTTTCACCTGTTGTGAAAGTTAAGTCAATTCGAATTTTGCTTGCAATAGCCGCATACTATGATTATGACATTTGGAAAATGGATGTTGAAACTGCCTTCCTCAATGGTAATCTAATTGAGAATGTGTATATGATACAACCTGAGGGTTTTACATCCAAGAATAAGCCCAAAGAAGTATGCATGCTACAGAAGTCCATTTATGGACTTAAGCAAGCCTCAAGGAGTTGGAATATTTGTTTTGACAAAGCAGTCAAATCGTTTGACTTTGTTAAAAGCAAAGAAGGTCCCTGCGTTTATAGTAGACGCAAAGAAGGGAGTATTGTCTTCATTGTTATATATGTAGATGTCATATTAATAATGAGAGATAATAAGACTCTCATGCAATCAGTCAAGGAATGGTTATCCATCACATTCATGATGAATGACTTGGGTGAAGCCTGCTACATTCTTAGAATTAGGATCTATAGAGTTAGACCTAATAAATTGTTAGGGCTGTCACAGTCTGGATATGCATTCATTTTTAATGGTGGAGCAGTGAGTTGGAAAAGGTTCCAAGCAAGAAACCACTGTTGATTCGATGACTGAATCCGAGTACATTGCTGGATCGGAAGCTTGTAAAGAAGTTGTCTCGATATCTGAGTCCTTAAAAGAACTAAGGGTTGTTCCAAGTGCCACTTATCCAATAACGATTTATTGTGACAATACTGGTGCGATTGCGTAAGCTAAGGAACCAAGATCAACAAACAGAAACAAGCATGTACCAAGAAAATACCATATACTTAGGGAGATGGTGGAGACTGAAGAAATAAGATTAGACTATGTTCCCACAGATGATAATCTAGATGACCCACTTACTAAACCATTAAGCTTAGTTAAGCATAATGGTTATTTTGAAAATACAGGTATTAGATACATTAGAGATTGGCTCTAGGCCAAGTGGGAGATTGAAAGTATGTATGTCCTAGAGACAATTATTATTAGGGATAAAACATACTTGAACACATTCGTATTATTAATAAGATTAATATTTGTGACATTTTTAATTATTGAATTATTATTTGATTGTTTGTAATTATTCATTAATGTGCAGCCCTTGAGCTTATGTTGTCATTAATAGAGTGAAATATTAATGATAGAGCGTAACTCTTAAAAGGCCTCGACTAATGATCATCGAGAATGTGATATCGATGATATATTATAAGTCGGCATGTGGTATGCATCACATTCTTAGAGAATGTAGCGTGTCTCACCTGCTACTAGTAATGGTTACTAGTGATGGACACATGGATGCTTTTGGAAAGTATTGGTATACCCTGCTGATAAACTATTTGTTATACATGTTTAAAGTATTATCAGCATATGAGAGATAAATGTCCTTTGACTTGAGGTCAATACTCACCTTGTTTACTGAGTAATGTACTTTGACCATGTCCTAAGCTTAAACTCCTTATAGGATAAGACGCGACTTGTGTTGGGTGCATTATGATGTAAACTAAGGTGGTAGTTGAGCCAAGAATAGGATTCATTCCTCGATTAGATATTCAAGAGAGCACACAATTTTCAAAGTCGTATTATGGTGGTGAAATTGACCGTGAACTCCGGCAGCCTCAATGTCCTTATTGTTGATCGGGGTTTATAGATCAGATCATATTCGCTTATTATGACTAACCATTTTGATAGTTGACTCATAAGATTCTCCCCCTGCAATAATACCTACAACGGGGTGTCGGTCACGATAATTACCGAATGACATTAGAAATATGGTCACAGATTTTGTGTGGCAGTAATGAGGGCCATGGCCAGCTTTTCCATGCTCGGATATTGTAACTCAGTCCCGATCAGCATCTTACTGGCATAATATATGGGAGCTGCTCTTCCCTTTCTTCTCGTATGAGGGCAACACTGGTTGACACAACTGAGATAGTCACATAGGTGAGTATTCTTTTTTTAGGCTTGGCCATTACATGAGGGCTAGCTAAGTAAGCTTTTAGGTCTCACAAGCTATGATTACACTCTTGTATCCACAGGAAGCGATGATCCTTTTTCATAAGTTTGAAAAATTCATGACACTAATCTTCAATCATGATATGAATCTACCCAGGGTTGCAACATTTCCGGTCAGCCTTTGTACCATTTTGACGTTATCCAACACATCTGGAATTGACTAGATATCTTTCATTTTATCAGGGGTCATCTCAATACCGCAGCTGGAGATGAGAAAGCCAAAAAACTTCCCAGACCTAACTCCAAAAGCGCACTTTTCTGAATTTAGCTTTATGACATCCAAGACATCGAAGGTTTTGGCCAAGGAATCCAAGTGAGTTTCAGCCTCTCGGGACTTGATTAACATGTCATCGACATAAACTTCCATAGTACGACCAATTTGCTTTTCGAATATTTTGTTCACCAACCTCTGGTAAGTGGCCCCTGCATTCTTAAGACCAAATGGCATTACGTTGTAACGTTATTGTGCTTAGTCATAAAATATGTCTTTCCTTGATCATCTGAGTGAAGGCTGATCTGATTGTACCCGAAGTACGCATCCAATAAGTTGAGCAACTCATGTCCGACCGTAGTGTCTATCGTTTGATCAATATATGGCAAGGGAAATGAATCCTTAGGGCATGTCTCATTCAAGTCTTTAAAATCCAAGCATATTATGAATTTGTTGAGTTTTTTTAGGGACCACCACCCGAGGAAGTGATAAATACAAAATATAGGATATTACAATACGAAGACATGGGAAGTAGGTCAGAAAGAAGGAAGAAAGTATACATGTGTGGCTGCATGAGCTCCGGCATTAAGCAAACAGTCATCAGAAATCCTCCCCATTTTCTCTTTATCCCTTTCACTCGCCAAAGGCCGCAAGTAGTTGGCCATCCCTACTAGCCTCGAAAGAAGGTTGCATTCCCGAGGTACGATCAAATGACTTTTTGGTAAAATGTGGGATTTCAGACCGGGGTAATATAAGTATCCACTAGCCATGACTCATGGGAGATCCGCGGGCCCTCGCTACGTGCTCCCATATTTTGACCCTCAGTATGACCCCTAGGCATGGTACCTTGACGGGTGGGGACTCGTCTCTGAGATGCTGAAGTAAGGGGAGCCCGTGATGATGATGAAACGCAGGGGATATGAGTTGAGCCCGGAGCCATGATGATGAAAGGCAGTATCCTCTTATCTGCTAGCATCAGACGTCAAATCAATGGCTACTAGAGGAGTAGCTTGTGTAGCTGGGGGCGGCTCCAGGGCGTCTCGCTCTCCAACATCCAGTCTGATCTTTTTAACCGGGGGAGGAGAAGAAGGAGACAATGATCTTTTGGTTTTGGCAAAATTTGCAGCCTCTGGGCCCCGACCCAACTGTGAAACAACTCTTTTAATTTGCTGAAGGGTCACATCTAAATACTCAGGAACCTCCGCGTGCGCTCGGATAGATGTTCCCTTCTGAATACCGTGGTTTTTCCCTTTGTAATTATGCTTCAGTGTAATCTCTTGCCATGTCCAGAGGGAAGAGGGTGCGTAGTCCAAGATCTTCTGGACCCATCAGGCTGAACACAACACGGGCTCCGGAGTTCACACTATGACTAACGGAAGAAGAAGGAAGATAGTCAGATACGCTGATTAAGGAAGGTAAAACAATAAAGGCAAGCCTAAACAGAGTACTTACAATTAAAATTCCATCACTATGGGATAGGCGCCTTTGGGGGCTTGACCAGATCGTCCATCACGATAATGACGTATCTCTCCATCCACCCACGATCGGAGTCATTATCAGTACTACCAATCAACACGTTTTGGCCACGACGGGATAACTGAATAATCCCCGCTCTAAAAATATTTGGAGAATATATGTGAATTAAGTGGGCTAGGGTAAAATCCTCTTCCACCTGAGAAGAAAGGTATCTGAGACAAGCAAACGTCCTCTAAAAAGCTGAACCAACTTGCGCCAGGCACACATCGTATTTTCAGCAGAATTCTAAAATCACATGATCGAGAAGCTTGCCCAGTTGCAAGAAAAATGGATACGTATTCACGAAGGAGTATCCATGGTGATAGGAAGTAATGTTCTCCTCTTCCCTTGGGAGAAACACTTCTATATTACTCCAGCCATAGTCTACCTGTACTCGACTAAGATAACGGGCAGTCACTATGGATTTGTATGAGCTTGCCGATCGAGACCGTTCTGACTCTACAGAAACCGGGCGCTTCCAGATATCCTTTAGAGAAGACCAACTACTAGGAATATAGGCATCGGTCTGTTGAAATGAAGAAAAAGCCCTAGTTTCTTCTTCCTCGACATCCCAATTGTTGTTGGAAAAGAGTCTAAGATAGGAACCTTGTGGATGGGGACGTCTGAATCACCCCTAGCCAGGCTCCGAGCCCGTGTGGTGGCATCACCGACAACTGAAAAATCCGAAGACATGGTAATAAAAATTAGGTTAAGGAAGATAAAGGAACAACGAATAGTTATTTGAAATTTTTTGAAGAGTGGAGTATCAGATGAGCAAAAGGAATGAGCGGAATCCTTATGGGAAAGGCAGTACTTAGAAAAGAAAATAAGGGGTATTGATTGAAAAGAAAATCAAGCCATCATTACGACGTCCCTTCCCTAGAAAGAGTATCAACGGATGTGTTACACATGTAAGGTTGATAATACACGGGTAGAAGAGCATTAAATGCTATGGGAGGGCATGTAAAAGGAAGATGGACAACTGAACCGGTGCACTATTCCCAAAGGACACCGTGTTACAAGCGAAGATTGGCGGTTGACATGCTCTTCCACTTCTCGGTCCCTCGAAGCTTGAAAAGCCCAGAAAGTCGGGGACTACCTGTATTGGGTAAAAATGCATCCGGAGGCATTAAGCGTATACAAGAAGATTAATGACTTCGAAAACCCCAACAAATCTCCACATCTGTCTTCCACTCCCAACAACACCATCAACCTACCTAGATCAGAGTGTCGTCAGTATGCTTACGCTGCCATAACTCTTTACGGTCATAATAGTCTAAGTTTTATCTTATATATGCGAGACTTAGAAGAGAAGAAAGACACATTGTATTCTCTCTAAGATCACACTTGTAATTCAAATCTCTCTTAAGCTAATACACCATTCTCAGCTTCGGCTCTTGTTCGATTCATAGCTTATTTTCAGATCTAACTTATCAGTTTTCTTTATTTGCTTATCATTATACTTTTACTTGTGTTTTAAATCTCACATATCCATAATCTAGATATCAGTCCCTGACTCATTCAAAAGGTTCTCCAGATCGGATAGAACATACTTGTCTTTAAACTTTTAAATACAAATCTCTAATTGTATTTTTGGTTAGAATCATTTTCACCGAAAAATAAAATAAATAATCTTAGTTATTTAGTATTCAAATCTTAATACGTTATCTTAACATTCTTATATGTATTAAGATTTAGACATCTTAATTTAAATCCAAAAAAAACTAGTTGGAGAATAATTAATCATCTTGCAATTTGAAGGCTAATTTATACGTTCTGCATCATTGGTATTCTGTTAAAAGCAAATCATTATCGTATATTGATTCATCTTGCTATTTGAAGGCTAATTTATACGTTCTGCATCATTGGCATTCTGTTAAAAGCAAATCACTATCGTATATTGTTGAACAATTATTTGCTGACAAATGAACTTTTACCTTTTACGAACGAAACTGTGCAGTACTAGTCAATGATGTCACTTACCGTGTGATAGCCGTGATCGAACTTCATGACATGTTCTTGGATCGGTAACAAACGACACTTTTTAATAGTGTTGCATAGTAGAGTTACATTGGAACACCACTTTAGTTAGCTTGACATAATAGAAAAAAGAGGGAAATTTTATAAAAGTATAATTCGCTGACTTTCGTTGCAAAAATATAGTCCATAATTTATATTGTAAACTTTTAGTTCAAAAATATTTTTATACACATATATATTTGTATATAAAGACTGATACATTATGTATATATGTGTATAAAAGTATATAATGTGTAGGTATATACACTAAAAAAAAATATAAATATACAATATACTGTAAAAGACGCACTTATAAATATTTACACATATTTATACACAATTATATAATATTATATAAATGGGTATAAACATAGATCTGATCCAAAGAAGGTTTGGGGGGACAAATGAACTGAGTTTCGCCGTAATCTTCTTCGTCGGCGGCGAAACTAGGTAGGCTTTTCGTTTTTTGGTTTGGTGGCAGTGGCGGAGGTTGTAGGTTTAGTGATGGTGCCATTGGTGGTCTTAGTGGCGGTTTCATCTTCGTCGCCGTCGTCTCCGCCACGACGGCAGAAGTTTCGAGATTTGCCGGACATGACTTGGTGCCGGCGATGGTTCCACGGTGGGGCGAACATGAAGAAAAATAAGAACGGGTAGAGAGAGAGGAGGGAGTAATTCCAGTGAGCTTCACTGATGTGTTAGTTTTTGTAAGATTTAAAATTGTGGGTCAATTTTGGTAGCATTGTTATCCTAATTAATATACAATATAATTAATCCTAAAAAAGATCATTAAAAAAATAAAATTTGGATAATTAATGGATTTAAAAATGTATAATATAGGCATGAAATAACTAATTGTGTTATCTTTAACATACGTTTAAAATAAAAGGAGTGTCACGTAATAATAATGTCACTAAGACAGACACATGTTACAATTTAAATCCAAATTGGAGTTTTTAAGTTCTATATATGCTCACAATGTAAAAGTATCTAATCACTTAAATAATTAGAGATGAATATCATCTTTAATAAATACGGAGTATTAGTAAGTGTTAACTGACAAAAATGTTAACTTATGTAATTTATCATACTCCTAATTTATTAAATTACAGTGATCAGGTTTATATAAGTTAGAGAAATTTACGCTTTTTTAGTCCCTCAAATATCATCAAATTTCAATTTTAGTCCTTATAATATAGTATATCTAAACACATTTAATATCCAATTAAGTAATATGTACACTTTTGATTTCTTACTTGTGAATCTTCTAAAATTTGACGAATTATTAACTTTTGATTAAACCATTTAACAAGTCATGTATTATGTTAGATTTATAGTGTTACTTCATATTATGTTAATATTGTTATAAAAATAGTCTAAATATCCAATATGAATGGACCGAAAACACATATCTCATTCACTTAAAATTTAAATATAGTTAGTGAAGTAAAATTAGCTTTACCAATATATGAAAGATCAAATGTGCTAAGTATTAGTATGTATTATCCCTAATTGAGTACCGTGTAACAGTAAGATGATAATCGAAAACACGTGCTTTACCGCCCGGTTCCATCTCAAAAATGAAACAGCATCACCACATATCAATCTTTTGTCATTCTCGACATCTGGGGGAATTAATTAACCCATAGGTAAATTAACTTTGTGTTTTTTTTTCTTCACGACAATTCTACATTTGCATGATTCATCAGTGTACAATATTACGTTGTATTTTTGGGTCATCATCAGGTGGAGATCAATGGCGGGTGCCACATCCGCGCTATTTCTTCTTGATATGAAAGGCCGATGCCTTATAAGTCGCGACTATAGAGGCGATGTTACTGCTCAACAAGTCGATAAATTCTTTACTAAGCATCTCGAGAAAGAGGTACGTTGTACATGACCAGGTCATGTCAATCTTTTCTGTATCGTTTTAATTTTATTGTTCCAATTGTCTTGACCTTTCATTTTTCCTGTTTATTTTCTCTCTGTTCTTACTAGCTAGCAATGATTTAGTAATTATGCATTTGTCATGTACATTTGGTGTAGTACTTGTGAATTACTATCATATGATTGACATTATTATACTAAGTAGCTTCTGATGACTACTTTTAAATTAATCAGACTGTATCAATTACGATTAAATTGGTTTATTTTGAAAATCCACCGAGTGTGAGAATTTTAAATGATGTTTCACAATTTGTCTGACTTTACTACATACTATTACAATTTCCCCCTTTTTTCTTTCTTATTAAATTAGCTTACTCTTCCTTTAAGCATAACATGCCTTAGTTAATTTCTTAGGTACAATAAGTTGATGAAGAATGAGAAGTCTTTTGGTCTAGTTTGTTTGGCTTTTCCTTTTCACTGTTTCTGGAACATGAATTTGGTAAAAAAAATGACAAATAATTAACTCATGATTTGCATGAGGACGCCTTTTATGACTTTCAAGGATGGGCAAGAGTAAACCTTACCCCTAACAATCTCGGCCACCATTGCGTCTGCCGTGCAGTCGGCTAACTCTGAGTCGGACTCATCCGCTTCAATGATGGATACCAAGTGGGAGCCTCGATTTCGGCTGGATCTTCTCCGCTCCTTCTCCTAGACGTACTGTTCTATTTGGCTAGCCTTTTCGGCTAACTGCCTCAGGTCAGAGCAGGATTGTCCCACCAACTTCTCCTTTAACTAAGGGTGCATGTTGTTGATTATCATGTGGGCACACTTAGACTCGGGGAAGTGTATGGTATATTTCCCAGCCTTCTTTCCGAATGTCTCGATAAAATCGGCAGCCAATTCATCGACCTGCTGCTTGAGATTCGTTAGATCAGTCACAGTAACCTGAGGTTGGGGCCAATAGAACCTATCATGGAAGTAACCCTCCATGTCAGCTCAGCTCTGTACGGAATCAGGAGCCAAAGAGGAGTACCATGCAAAAGTTGTTCCCGTTAGAGAGAGAGGGAATAGCTACAACTTGTGATACTAATTTTGGACAGCCTCGCCGCATTGGGCTGTAAGTCTAATGATGTGCTCGATAGTGGATTTGTCGTCTTCTCCATAGAAGATGGCAAACTCTTGTGTTTTGAAGCCCCTTGGCAATCCGATCTACCCAATCGGGGTAATGCTTCTTATAAACAGGTCTGTCCAAAGGTTTCAGTTGGATACCGAAGTACCTCCGCATGGTATTAGCAATAATTTCCAGGTTTATCAGTTGTGACGTCCCCTGCCGATTCTCGACTGGATTCGGCTGGTAGGCGTTCTGCACTGGCGGCCTCCATTCTGCACTTTGTTGGACAGGTTTTAAAAGGTTGTAGGTGGTCTGCTGGCCATTACCAATAGGTGGGGTAATGCCCCATTGCTGTTGTTGGGTATGGCTACCAAAGCCTACAACCTGAGCTCTTGGAACGACTAACGGAGCCTAAGTATAAGGTGGAACAGTATTTCATGGCTGCTCTCTTTGGACGTCAGTCGTTCTTAGAAAATTTACGCTTTCTGGAAGGTATGGATTGGGTACTGGCAATGACTGCTAGAATGGTATTCCACTGTAAACAACGTCACCAGATAGCCGAGCTAAGTCATAGCCAGGGCCGGCTGCCAATTCGGCTGGCCAACAATGTTCGCCTGCATCGTAGGGCCGTTCGTAGAAACGTACGGCATAACGGGAGGCAATCCAAAGTGTCCTAGAGCCTGAACTGGTCTCTGAGCCATGTTGATCTTCCTATATTGCAGACTCGCTTGGTCGAGTGGCACATTTTTCCCCCCAAGGTTCGGCGGCGACCATGCAGTGTGTTGGTTGCTAGGCGATTGGGCTTGTGTTCCTAGGTGCACTACCGGCTGCACCTGAGTGCCACTAGCTGATGCACATGCGGCTGAGGAACAACACCGGGAGTCACGGTCTCACGCTGAACAGCACCACTCATCAGAGGAATAGCAGAACTAGCCGAACATTCTCCTGGGTGCATTCGATTGGTTTCCATCTCCCTCGCTTGCTGAACCTCATTATGTATCATCAGCTTCACAATGTCAGCCAACTGTTTAGAAACTTGGTACATAATATCGTGGATGCCCAAGTCGATCCGTTGTCTAATAAAAGACGTTGTCATTATGGTTGGACCTTCAGATTGGCTAGATTCTTCCACAACTTGTGTTGATGGAGGAAGTTGAAGTGTATCAACCGATGTAGGCATACCCGAGGAGAATGCTGGTTCGTTGTCCCTTCTGGGAGAATTTTGCTTAGGATGTGGACTGGACTCGGGGTTCATTTTCTTACCGGACCTTAGGCGCATACGCCAAAAATGATCCTGACCTGGAGAATCAAACTTTGTTATTAATTCACCTATAGTCCCACTGGGCGTGCCAAATTTGTTCTCGCCTCGAATTTTGTTCTCTGCCGTTTAATTTGCTGATGAAATCGGGAGACAAATTGATTCCTTAACTTAAGTGATTCGGGCTGGAAACGGAACTTTAATTTCCAGCAATGGGTTCCCCAACTACTCCAGAAAGCATTAGGACGGTGGTATGAGTAAACTAAGAGGTAAGAAACATGAATGCAGTTGAGTACAGTAAAGTAAATGATAAAATGAAGTAAACGAATAAAGATAGAAAAAAATGAGTTGTTTGATTGATTGATTGTGTCTTATTTACAAAGAATGATCCTATTTATAGTACAAAAAAAGAAAAAAACTGTACAACATGGTTCCCCCATGTCAACCATCAGGTAATCCACTAAGTTCAATGGCCGACTATGGGGGAGGTGGTGCCGATTTTCTCGCCCTCTACTCCTCTTGCTCGGATAATGACCCTTTCTTTTAGCTGTTGTTGGCCGTTACCGCTTCTAGGGGTCCGAAAACCCTTTTGACTTGGTCGTTGAGGCGTCTGCATATGAGTGAGTCCCAGTCGTACCTCTAACTAACAACTCGGCTAAGATGCCTTAGTAGCCGATGAAGTTCTTGTAGTCGAGGGCTAGGAGTAAATTCGGCTATGGAATAGTTCGGTTGTCACTGAATTCGGCTAAACACTTAAATTGCTTTTGAGTGTTAACACTCTGAAAGCGTAGTTTGCTTCATATTTTTTTTTTCATCATATCATTATAAATGAATTCCAACTCCTAACTTATTCTTTTCAAGAAGGCAAAGTAAATGGACTGTGAGATTAAATTCTCAAGCTATTAATTTTGTTCAATCTACTTACAATAGGATGACTTAGAATCTCATGGACCAGTATGCTACGAAAATGGCGTGAACTACATGTTTATACAGCACAAGAACATTTACCTGTTGGCAGCATCGAGGCAGAACTCTAATGCTGCTAGCCTCCTTTTCTTTCTACATCGTGTAGTTGATGTAAGTTGGTCCAACCAATTACTTTAAAGAGTGACTGAAGTGAGAGGTTTTCTTACTATCCGTATTTCCTTTTGGAGGTTTTTAAGCATTATTTTGAAGAACTGGAAGAGGAGTCTCTACGAGATAACTTTGTTGTTGTGGTGAGTTTAAGGAACACGTTCTAATGATTTAAGGTTTTAGATTATGGTATAGATTAACTTACAGACTCATCCGATAACTATATGTCAGTATGAATTGCTCGATGAAATGATGGATTTTGGTTACCCTCAATATACCGAAGCTAAGATTCTCAGTGAGTTTATAAAGACGGATGCATACAGAATGGAAGTCACCCAGCACCCTCCAATGGCAGTGACAAATGCAGTTTCCTGGCGTAGCGAGGGTGTATATTATAAGAATAATGAAGTATGGCCTTAATCTTTTTGCTTTACTCTTTCTACTTCTGCTGTTAGTTTCACTCCTGGTTTGAATATCACACTTTTTTACTTTGTCTTCTCAGGTTTATTTAGATGTGGTTGAACATGTTAACCTCCTTGTCAACAGCAACGGCCAATTAATACGATCTGAAGTTAATGGAGCGTTAAAGATGAGAGCTTATTTGAGGTACTTGGTTACAAATGATGCAATTTTAATAAATACTGAAGACTTGTTTCAAGATCTGTGATGAGGATAGGAGGAGAGTAGTGCTTGCTTGTCTGTTCTGTTTCGGTGATCAACAGATGAGAACTTTCCTATAGTTGATCTTATTTCATGAAACTTCCAATTTCTTCTTCTTGTTATTTCTTTACACTGATAATGTAGTTCGTGCTGTTGGATCTATCTTTGCCACAGCGTAAAAGTTATTTTGTTCCCCCACGATTATACAGGAAATGTACTTACTGAAATGCAAAAGAATGTGTATACTCTTGCAATGATCTGTTTTGCTATGATAAAACATTGTTTTTTTATATCTTGCAGTGGCATGCCCGAGTGCAAGCTTGGGCTTAACGACAGAGTACTATTGGAGGCTCAAGGTCGACCTACCAAAGGCAAATCCATTGATTTGGATGATATCAAATTTCACCAGTAAGCATATCTACTAAATATGTCATTAGCTAGTCTGCTAAGTGACTGCTTCTTCAATATGCTGTATAACTCAGTAAATGAATTGCTCACACCACCATTGACCCGAGCTTACTTTACTTCCAAATAGTAAACGTCTTCTGTCTAAACCATTTAACGTGCATATTCAGGTGTGTGCGTCTGGCTCGGTTTGAAAATGATCGCACAATATCTTTTATACCTCCTGATGGATCATTTGATCTGATGACGTATAGACTCAGTACTCAGGTTCAGTTCATCTTCTCTGTTACAATGTTCTCATTGTAGTGTCAAGTGTGCCTATGGTTATCCTTCTTTGTTAGTTGAGTCGGACTAAAAAGTTCATAACTTTACTTGTAATGGATTCAGGTGAAGCCACTGATTTGGGTGGAAGCTCAAGTTGAAAGGCATTCAAGAAGCCGGGTTGAGATGTCTGTCAAGGCCAGAAGCCAGTTTAAGGAGCGTAGGTAGCATTCTTCTCTTTTCTCACACAGGGAAGTTTAACTTGTAGAAGTCATCTGTTTCAATTTTCTCTCTCTTCATTTATATTCCAGCTATCTATTTTGTGTTTAATTGTTATACTAGTCTTTAAGCTTTCTCAAGTTGGTGAACAAATTGGTGTTTTGGAAATGTTTCAACTGAAATGGCTAATATATATGGCAGCACTGCTACGAATGTTGAAATCGAGTTGCCTGTGCCATCTGATGCAATGAATCCCAACATACGAACATCAATGGGATATGCTACATATGCTCCTGAGAGGGATGCAGTGGTATGGAAAATCAAGTCATTCCCGGGTAATAAGGTACAGATTGAGCAAAATGATACGTCTGTAATGTATCCATTTGATTGTCTACTGGTTTATCAGTCAAATTTTCATTATTGCACAGGATTATATGCTGAGGGCAGAATTTAAACTTCCAAGTGTAATATCTGAAGATACACCGCCTGATAGAAAAGCTCCAATCCGAGTTAAGTTTGAGATACCATATTTTACAGTCTCAGGAATTCAGGTAATTTTATCTTAAACTTGTGGAGCAAAAGTTCCACTTTCCCCCTTGATGTTGTGTTCTGAATTAGAATTTCATGATTCAGCATATGACCATATTAGGTTTTTTGCTGGTATGTTAAAAGTCACTATTGCTACTTTATACTCCTATAATAGAGTTTCCTTATACCATTGAACTTGCTGTTTCAACTACTATATAAAGTACATGTTGACGTTTTGGGATTGAGCAGGTTCGTTATCTCAAAATCATTGAAAAAAGCGGATATCAAGCTCTTCCATGGGTGAGGTACATAACAATGGCTGGCGAATACGAACTCAGGCTTATATGAGCAGGACTATCTTTGTGGCACTACACCGTCAACTGCTGAAATCTAAGCTATTTTGGTAATATCCACTCTTGTGTAGCTTCTTATATTTTCATCTAGGAAAAAGAAAATATGAACTTCCTAGAAATCCTTTCCCTTTTTTACAAATTGGTGTACATGTTTTCGACCAATCTTTATTTGGGTTCAAACACATTGAGGATGTATTTGCATTAGTGGTTACACTGAACTAGTGCAATGTCACAGATTTGAGTCAATAAGTTCACAAATACAGATATATACATTTTTGCGTACAGCACTCTGCACCACTTAAGTCTTACAGAATATCTATGCCTACAAAAAAGACTCAACTCTATTCATGGAGTGTCCATAGAGCTGACAAGGGACAACCTTTGAATAAATTCGTCATACTCTTCCTTATGGCTTATCAAACTGATTCTCACGTATTTTTTGCTTGAACCAAAATGCGTCCCACTTCTGGTCAAAATATTGTGTTTCCGCAGGAAGCTTTCACAGTCGTTTACGGCCTTTTCACATTTTAACCATGCAAAAGCTGAAACGAGGGGAAGGAAATTTGATTAGTATCATAGTAACCAAAAAAATAGTAGAAAAACCAGATATCGCTCAAACAGTAAAACTGAAATTACCAGGTTGTGTTCCAAATGTCTGACCACTAAAGTTGCATTTTTCAACAGGAAAGTCGGGTAAACTAAATATTTGGCCTTTGCTGACCGCTGATATCAATTGTCTCCATCGCTCTGCCATTTCATTGTAGCCATAATGGAAGAAAGGTGTAGCATTGCCAAATTTCTCAATGTCCTCGTAGGTATCAGCAATAACATCAACGATTTTAGCAGCTCGGAGCTGTGAATCTTTAGAGACACCAATGCTGCTGATCTCTATAAATTTAGTCATCTTCTTGGCAACTTCTTTATCTTTCACTAGTGCCCACCTACAGTTTTGATGAATTGTTGTTACTCGCATACCATTATAATCATAGTTAATTAATGCAACCAAACATGAGGAGGTCTTTATTTTTGGGTCACTGGTATATAATCCAATGAGAAGAGTAAAAACAAGATGTGCATCAATTCATTCAGACTATGAAATTTTTCTTTTAATTTGGTTAAATTCTTACTCGAGAAACAAAGATTCTAGAGTCTTGTGAAAGTAGTTTAGATGGAATGGACAAACTAAAGTTGCTAAAATTATTTCCCCTGTATCATTTGAATATGACAGTGTTTGATTAGATACGGAGTTTAAGAAAGAAAGACTTTTTACATATACCAAAGTACTCTTGGAACTTGTGGTCTTAAGCATGTCATAATATTTATATGGCCATAAGAGCATGTTGTTAAGAGTAAAATGAGAAGTATAAAGTAAAGTGTTTCCAAATATAGAAAGATGTTACTCCATTCTTTTTGGAATAGAGTAAATAAGAGACCCTGTAAGTCAGTAACATACCCTATACGTATCCCAGCATGTCCAGTGCATTTGGAGAGTGTGAACAACATAATGTCACCGTCTGCCTGAAATGAGATCGGAGTATACTGGGGCCAATAGTAAGCTAGGTCATGCACCAGTATTCCTCCACTGCCGTTAACTACAGCTTGCCTGATTGATCCGTCAGGATTATTTGGAGAAGTCACAAGCTCAATGTAAGGCTCATCTTCGTTAAATTTAGAGGTATCGCCTTTCCACTTGTAGAGCCCAGATTTCAAGCAATCAATGATCAGTGGATACGACTGCAAGAAGTTGAAATATTAGAACTTCTGTCAGATGTGGTAATACTGCTGGAACTAGTCAAGTTCCTACTCTTTTTGGTATTAGCAAAGTTAACACTAGTGGCTTGAACAAATTATATAAATTCAGTTGACTGAACTGGAAGTGTTTTTTTTTTATGTTCAGGCATCCTGACTTGAATGCTAAGTTCCTTTATCCCGTCGACTACCAAATTGAGAGTGGGAATCCATTAGAACATAATTAGAGAAAATGAGGGAATGATTTGGTTGTATATAATTGTGCAACCAATACACATAATTCTCCAAATTGCAACATCTTAATTAACATGAGATATGCTTTAAATGGGAAGGCATGAGTCAATGCTTTAATTTGTTTAGGAAAATCTTGTTGAAGCATATGATTGTAATTAAAGATAATGGATGCAAAGGGAACAGTGACAGCAGGGATTATGACTTAGAGATCCCAATATGTCAACTTGTAGGAGAAAAATTAAATACAAGAAACTTCAAAATTTAAAAGATTTGTTTGATTAGTTCTAGGAGCAAATGAGTAGAAAAAGCAAGGTAATAATCTTAAGAAATATGTTCTGAACAATGTTGCTTCTGCAGGAAGCTATTACTGAAAGAGGAGAAATTAATTAGAAACATGAACCTCTGTAAATCTGAAATAAAATATAATTCTAACGGTGAAAACGAGGTTGACTTGGTGTGGATTCTAGTATTTACAAATATATCCAGGACTCTGTCAAATGCTGCCAGTCCTGCTATTATTAAAACACAACCTGAAATTTTGTTATTTGCTTAATCAGCTGTAGAGTTGGATCCTGGATTTGAAGTTTATGATTCCTATAGAGACCTCAAGTTAATCTATAATCATAATTGAGTTCATAGTAAATAAGTTATAGATAATTAGTAGATTTCTTAATATATATAGAGAGAGAGTTTGGGCAGAAGCTACTGAGTGCACATGAACCTGTAACCAGACCTCTAGATCCGCCCCTGTAAGCTGTATACAAAGCCGGTACGCAATGCTTTCCATGTCATGAAACCCACTGGAAAAAAACCATAATCTGCATTACTCACCGAATAAAATGGGGCAGCAGATACAATACTCATTGGCTCTGGTGCATTGGATGGACAGAGAGCATATAACACAGCCTGAAACAGTTGTGTAGATCCGGTTCCAACTACAATGTGATGGTTTCCGGTCTGAGCATTACCGACTAGATTGTGCAGTCTAGTTACTGCATTTGCAAAGCCTGGCTCCAGAAACCAGCAATGGTTCTTGGTATCAGAAAAATAACTAATGGATTGCCAACCTGATAAAACAAGTGTCGTTTTGTCTCCCATTTGCTTCCAGTAGATCTCGTACATGGTCGGATCACCACTGCAGAGAGTGTAATAAGACATTCAAGCTTCATACCGTAATTCATATTAATAAAACACCACTTGCTTTCTTAAATGGACCGAAAGATCCCTCTTTTCCCTTATGAATACAGTATCATATGTAGATTTATCATTTCAGCATAGATTTCAGTAATCACATTTACATAAAGGATTTCAGAAATGTAACATAATGTACCATTACAAGGTGGTGCAATCTAGACAATAGTACTTTCTGCAACATCACTTAATATAAGATTAGGTGAGGCGGAGTTATGAGTCTTTTCCATTATAGGAAGGAATAGGAAATTTACGTTGAATCGATGGGTCAAAATACGGAGTTTTCTGCCTCACGAGCGTCGCGGCAGAACTGCCTAAAATATAAGTGCCTCATTAAGGATATCTAGTTTAGGTAGTAACATAAAAATGGCACAAAGACTTGGTAAATGCAGACATATGACTTGGGGCGGCAAAATGGGTAAAAAAATATGGATAACCGCCCTACTCAACTCATTTAAAATGGGTTGGATGTCCAATCCATTTAAAATATGTCCAACATGGGTCAACTCATACTATTCATTTAAAATATGGGTAACTTAATAGGTGAAATGAATAAAACCCACAACTTTAGTAAAACGAGTTTCTTAAAAATAAAGAAAAATGACTTTCTTAATAACATTAGGGAAAACAAGTCCACAAATGTCATTTCATCAATCACCCCACCACCCAACTCACCACCCCTATCCCCTCCAAAAAGAAGTTTTTTAAAAAATTTTAATTTTTTTTTGTTTTGTTTTCTACACCACTCACCCCACCCCCACCCTCCAAAAAAACTTATTTTTTCTTTAAAAAAAGTTTTAAATTTTTTTATTTGATTTTTACACCTCCCTCCCCCCACCACCCCTTCCAAAAAAATTATCTTGGTTTTCTACACCATTCATCCACCCCCTCCCCCTCCCCCCGTGTATCCCTACCCTTTCCGAATTTTTTACTTCATATATTTTATTTTACTTTTATAAAAATTTATAAAGAATGAGAATTTTGCGTGGTTAAATTTGGTGTGGACGGGTGGTGGGTTGTGGTTGGGGGGGGGGGGGGTTAAGAAAAAATTTTCATTTTTTATAAAAGTAAGAATATATAAAGTAGAAATTTGGGAGATGGGAGGGGGGTTGAGAGGGGCGGTGAGGTTGGGGTGGGTGGTGGTGTGGGATAGGATGAGTGAAGATGAAGTGCATTCGAAGGTGGTGGGGGTAGGATTTGGTTGGGGTTTGGGTGGGGTTTGGGTGGGTATTTTTTGAAAAATGTTTTCTTGGAGGTCATGTCATTGGAAAACTTAGAAATTCTATTCTTCCCTCAATTGTTGAGGTGCAACTATGTATTAAGGATTGAATTTGTGGACAAGAAGGTAAATTAATTTTCTCCATATTAGCTATATGAAATCAACATCTTTAAACTAACTTTAGATAATACGGATAAATATGAATATCCATATTATCCGTCGAGTTAATTCATTTTTATGTTTAACCCATGTTCGACCCGCCCCGCCCCGTTTACCACCGCTACATATGACCCACAATACATTCAGGACAAAGTAGTGCATCCACCTTTCCCAAGTAGTGCACTTCCAAATTTTACGGTTCCCAAACTTTTAGTCTTTTAGATATTCTCAAAGGACAATAGGGGTTCTGTATGTAGACCCACAAGAATCTAAATTATACTAGTCTAAAAGTAATTTCCAGCCAAAATGATAGCATTGGAATCCAAAATGACTACCAAATAAAGATTGTACTATACAAGCAATACTAATAAAAAGTATTGGGAAAGTGTTTTTTGAGAGTCATGCAGCAAGTATAAAACACAAGAATACTGATGATGTCTGGTCAATGAGAGAATCAAGGACCACCATCTATGGCGGTGTGCGAGGTTCGTGCATAGCAGCAGAACTTGGTGCATTATATACAGCCATTTCCAAGCCTCCATCACTCACTACAGATAGAATCCACCCCCACTAGGATGAAATAAACAAACAAAAAACAGAACAAACGCCGAATGCCTTCTGTACGTCAGGAAAGTATATCATACCATCCCTCTCTCACCACTGATGACGTTCATCACCGGCAAGAACACAGAGATCGCCAATTTTTTTTGTCTTGGCTTGACAACAATTATCTTTTGAAAAAGAAAAATACTAGGCTGGAGAAGCATGCTTGGAAAATTGCCTGATTATCATTTATAAAAATATGCATTAAATGGCTTAATGTAACCATGAACTGCAAACAGTTTTACATTGTAATAAGTTCAATATAAGAAATTTTCACAACATTAGTTCACATTTAACTATTATAGCGGTTAACTATCTTTCTTTTGGATGACATGATAGTGTAGAAAGTCAGGCGTATATAACTTGAGAAAAAGAGAGGTTGGAACTTACTGGTCCAGATTGATGTACTGATCTTGCAAATCAATTGAGTGACTCGAATTCTGCACACTATTTGCAGGCTTAGTAGTAGCATCAGGAAGCATTTTCTTGACCACCCTCACCTCATTGGGGCCAGACCCTCCAGTCCATTCATGTCCATCATGCAGAAGCTTCAACACCAGCCCAGCATTGATAGCTATAGAGATGATAAGCAAGTGTTTTATTGCTGGCATGAACTTCTGGTTCCTCATAAGGCTGAAGCCCGTATTCTTGTGCAAAGGGTATAGTGAAGACTCTCTGTATGCTCTCTTCTTTGTGAAATGAAGATGGTTCAATGGTTGGTATTTATAGTGGTTAAAGGTGGTTATTTTTAAATAACCATGGTGGTATCAATTTGGCGCACTATCACAGATACCTCGATTAATTACACAAAAGTAATATCATAGGTATCAAATAACACCATCCCCTAAGGCTTGAACCCTTAATTTTCAATCCAAAAAGATTGTCCACTTTTCATATTAGTTGATCTAAAAAAGATTGACACATTTATATATTTAGAAATAATTTAACTTTATGAAATAATTTATAATTACACAAATATCTATTTATTTTGAAACACATTCCAAAAAAATTCTTTATTTTTTATCTTTTACCCTTTGTGTCAAGTCAAATTAAGATAATCTTTTTTAGAGGAAAGGAGTATTAGTTTGACTTCCATTCCACTGGTAAACGAGAGCATAGTGAGAAGCTGAAACGTAACTCAAGCTAAACTACCCACTTCCAGAGTTGACCCTTAATTTAAGTAGGTGGATTCACCACTATCATTATCTTAATTTTTTTTTTCTTTTCAAATTTGCCACATGTAGACTGACTTGATTTTCAACCAAGACTAATTAGTCTTTAAACACCGATTAATAAACACGTTGTTCTTGTTTAATGTCAAGCAATGATGAAGATTTGATTTTTGATTTTATTCCGTACTTATTTCCTAAAGCACATCACCTACATTTCTGCAATTAAAGCTAGCTGGTGACTTTCTTCTGTTTAATTTGCCCAACATTGATTGGAATATCAATATTATGATAGCCCAGAATTATAATTAAGTTGTCCTATCAGGAGTAAAGGCCTAGTACTGCTGTAGGCCTTGACTCTTGAGGATGATTAGCGGCTAGCCACTAATGAGATGGTCCTTCTCATCAGCGTGCCAATTGCATAGTGCCATAGCCACTGTTATTGAAGTTCCCTACAGTCAATAATTTGACGAATTTTCCCTACTGGGCTCTTGCCACGCGCTGCAAAAGCTTTTTTCTTCTTCATGAATTCACTGCTAGTTAACAACAAGGGGTCGTTTGGTAGGTAGGAAGATGTTTAGTTATGTTAGGGAGTTTTTTTTATACTGTTTTGTGGTGTATTAAAAATAATATTCATTGCATAATTTTTTCTTAAATTATTTATTTTCAAAAATCCTGTTACATTCTTTAGCTTTGAGCATGTATTAATAATCTTGAATCTTGATATTGTAATACTATGGTTCGCTATGTATTAGTTAAACATAAGATAATATCAAATAAGATGTACTTCCTCCGTTCTAAAAAAATTGGCCTAGTTTGATTTGCACGGAGTTTAAGAAATAAAAAATTATTTTTAAAATCTATGTCCAAAACGAATCTTAGATATTTGTGTGGTTATAAATGATCTCATAAAGTTAAATTGTTTCTAAATATAGAAAGATGTCAATCTTTTTTAGACAAACTAATTAGGAAAGTAGGTCAATCTTTTTGAGACAAAAGAATTATTAAATACATAAATTTAAAAAGTGTACAATACAAAAAATTAGTAATATCAAAATTAATACATATATTATTTTCTCTAATACGACTCCTTATTGTATTATTTTAGTATTGAGTATTTGATCCCCTTTTTTATTGGGCCACTTCCTAAATGGATGGGACTATATTAAGCCATAGCCGTAATATATAAAAGTTTGCAAGTTTAACTATTTAGCAACCAACTTCATAAATAGACTATCGAACTTTGAAAGATTACGTCTAAAGTTTGGCAATCAACATTTTAACGTAAAATTTAAATTGTCAAAGACCAAACTTCAAATATGTATAGAGTTTTATATATATATATATATATATATATATATATATATATATAAATTGAAAATAGTTTTTCAAAAATTTGTACAACAAAAATATTCATTTCCGTTAATATTTTTAAACTTTTCAATAGTGTCTACTTGATTTAAATTTAATTTTTATATTCAAAATTTAAGATCACTTTTTCAAATTTGCAACATCGGCGATTTTAATGTTGAATGCTCAAATGGTACGAATGTAAATTTTTTAAAAAAGGTAACTAGGCCTTAAATGAAATCATGCAAATAGGTTAGGGGTGTAATTACTCCCAAAAATGAGAAACAAAAGGTTAAAAGAGGAGCAAAACGGCGGGAATTTGCAGAACCTACACAATCTCCATTACCCTAAGTTTGTTTCTGCAAAAAATTGAGTATAAGGTGATTAATTAATACTCCATAAATGGCCTTAAAGCTTATTGAAAGAGGAACCCATGAAGCTGAAAACCCAATTGAAGTATCTCTTAAAGAAGCTTTTGAGTTTCTTAAACCCAAATTAAACCCCCCATTTACCTTAAAAGTCCTAACACAAGAAGAATATTCAAACCTAAATAAAGCTATAATCTTTGGCATTTTAACCCAACCCCATTTGGCTAATCTTCATATTAAGCACCTACATGCAATTATTATTGATGGGTATGGTTTCTCTACATGTATGCTTATCAAGATTGTTGATGAATTGTATGTAAAAATGCTTGACTCAGTGAAAATTCAGGTTATATGGGTTACTAAAGAGATGTCGAATGTATTAGCTATAGGATTTGATAAGTTGGTTGTGGCTCTTTTAAGGCAAATTGTAGGTGGGGATTTTAGTGAGGGCAATTTGTGGTTGTGTTTGGAGATGGTTACATTGTTTTTAGCCAATTGGGATTGTTTATTGGAGGAAGAACCGTTGGTTTTGAATAAGGGGTTGTATGTATTCCTTCGGTTATTGACCGATCATTATAGAGTACAAAGTAATCCGATGATTGATGCATTGAAGAGAATGGAGGTTCAATTCTGTGTTCGACTTTTGAGGGAACAATTTACCTTGTGTTTGAAGATAGGGAGGGACTTAATTAGGCTTTTGCAGGACTTGGTTCATATACTTGAGTTTAAAATGATTTGGATAGACTTGTTATTGAATCCAAGATGGTTTAGAGTGGATGGATTTGAAGATATCTCACAAATTTATCGTACGAAAACTCCAAATTCGTACTTTTTGCTTCGAGTAACTCCTGAAATGGAAACCAAATTGAGGTTTTTGCTTACACATGTTAAGTTTGGTAGTCAAAAGAGGTACCAGGTTTGGTTCGCTAAGAAGTTCCTTGGAGTATCCGAGAGAGAAACCGTTTTAACTGACATTGTTAGGTTTATATGCTGTTCGGTTCATCCATCCAGTGATCCAAACATATTACCCAGATGGGCCGTGATTGGTTGGCTATTGAAGTCGTGCAGGAAGAGTCATGTCGAAGCAAACTTAAAGCTTGCGTTGTTTTATGATTGGCTTTTCTTTGATGAAACCACTGATAATGTAATCAACATTGAACCTGCAATTCTTTTGATGGTAAACTCTATACCAAAGTATATTGAAGTGTCCCATACTCTTCTCGAGTTCCTAGTAATTGTGGTTGACAACTATGATATTGAGAGGAAGGAACTAATCTCCAACGGGGTGTCAACAGCTCTTTCTACACTTGTTAAAAAAGGAATTGTTGGTTCACTTGATGTTTTGACTCGATGTGACATGATATCACCAGTACTTAGGGAAATGCTTGGAAAATTGGTATTGGTTATGCAAGGTACCCATTCCAAAAATTTAAGATATATGTCACCACCACCTATCCATTTGCTCTCATCAAGCTTGGGACCCCAACACCCTAACAGGGTAAGCTGAATTTAATTGTGTGTCATCAGAGGCATATTCAGGGCAGATCTGTTCATGCATCTCTTTCGCCTCCCGAAGCATTGCTTGTGATCTTTTGCTCCAATAGGCTAAAGTTGCACTCAAGTGGATGGAAGTTTCATGGAAAAGTTTATAAGTAAGGTGATAGGAAGTTTCTCTGTGTAATACTTGATACCTGAAGATACATATTCCCCACCATGTTGCTATAAGTTTCTTTAGGCCTTGAGTAATGCACATTCCTCTCAGTATTATGTTTTTATCCGGTATTCTCTATTTTCAGATTATCTCATTCTTTTCAATAGTTCTGCATTCTGTAGTTGTCAAATTACTTACACGGGGATAACCATCTTCAACAACTCTTCGTTCATATAAAATTTTATGTTGTGATGAGATTTGGTTACCTCATCCGTGTGAGAGGTGATCACAAATTTTGAGTTGTACAATCTATGCCTCTGTACCTTTAATATTTAACCCTTATATATACTCTCCACAAACTCTTTTTCCCCATTTTTTTAGGGAAGTCCTTTAATCTTGTCGACACTCTATTTTTACCTGCCTCAGCAATGAGAACTTGAGTTTAAGAAAAGTACATTTTTTGGTTTGTTCTTTATTTGCAAGTGACAAGGCCATTAGACGAGGATGAAAATGGAACGCCCTTAGATGAACTTGTTCTCTCAAGTCTCAGCCTCTTCTATAGTTAGTGATGTTGTGGAGAATGGGTAGTGGAGATAGCCAGATAGAAAAAAGAATAGAGGTTAAGCTACATTTCTTGGTCATTATAACTAATTCAAGCATAATGAATTAGAAGGTGTATTGATAATTCCTATGGTTTAAGAACATAACTTGTCTAAATAGAGTCATGGAAAACTTATTAGAACTGCTTTTATAAAATTTTAAGGGCTTGTCAAAAATTTAAAAAGGCTTGAAAAATGAAATTAACAAGGATGTCAATCACAAGTTGTCCAATGGAAGGAACATTAACATGGATGTCAATCACAACTTCAAATTTTCCCAGTATTACATTCAAAATAAATGTTCTCCCCACCCCCACCCCCCTCTTCCCCTTTTTATAATTCTGTAAAGCTATGGAATCAAAATAGATAAGTGTTTCAGAGTAGTTAGCAGTATAGTTGATAATATTTGCTAATATAGTGGATCACTAAGTCAATTCCTTGCTATATAAATTAGGAGGACAACAATTGTAGGAAACGAAAAGTAAATAAATATTACAAATGCTAGAAAAGATAAACTACTCAAGATTACAACAAACTGGAAATAAGAACGATTACAAACTCCTTGTGATTTGCTGAGTCGAGTGATGACACTCTGTCTTTAAGACGTTCGTGGGCAATAGTCTCCCAAGATACAACAGCAACTAACAAATGAGCAAAGGAAACTCAAGTGTTACTCTTGAAGAACTTTGAATATAGAAAACTTGATAGAGAGGAAGAAGATTTCAGAAAATTTCTAAGTGTTGAACAGTTGAGCCAAAGGCCTCAATTTATAGTGTAAGGAAATGACCCCTCAACTAGCCAACTAATGGTCTTCAATAGCCATGTAATGACACTTATTAAGGGTTACATTTAGCCAAATAATGGCTGAATTCATGTGCCAAATAATGGAGATTCAATGCTCCAAAACCAGCCCAAAAGTCAGAATTTCCCATCTTCCCGTTGCAACATTCTGCCTCCGAAGCGTCGCGGCTCTGCGAATTAGCTCCTCGGCTCCAGTAGCCCAAGCCACCATTTAGCGTCGCGGCCCTTCACTGCTCCGCGGCGATTTCCGACTCGTTTCATCTTACACTTCGTACACTTCTTCCTTTGTTTACCAACGTGGAATACTTGTCATTTGACCAATAATCATCCATCATTCTATGTGTCAAACGTATTACTTACATACTAATATCTCTTTCACTAATGAAATTTGTGATACTTGGCACTACGTGTGTATGTGTGGAAACGACGTTTCCGACGTGCGGGGCCCCAATTGTTCGAGTCATAAATAATGGGATAAATTTAATTCCACATTTGTAAATTTTCAACAATTCCCTCTTGAAAGAGATTTTGGCGCACTCACATGGTGCCTTTTCCAGCAATCTTTCAGCGGACCGATGTTGCATCAGGAGAGGTAACTTCAGCTTTGAACCTTCCATAGTTGAATACCATCGGACTTACTGCGCGGTGAACGTGATGTCTTGAACCGTCAGTGTTTAGTGTAAGTCAAGTCAACGGTACCAATACAAGAATTTCCCTTACTCTATATTCTTCGTAATATTTTATCCGTTGTGGCCGTGGACACTTCTTGGATTCTTAAGTGCGTTCATTTGAGGATGCCTGTCCTCGCACTTAAATAAGTGGTCTCCTATTAAAAGTTTACAAGTGTTAGGAACCATTAAAAGTTTCTCCAAACCTAACCTCAACCGTTGAGGATCATTAAAGGTTTTGGAAACTTAACCTTTACCCACACTGCATATAGCACTTAATGTCTATCGCGGGAACGACTTTGGATTGATGTTTCTTTACAGAAATCACTATTCGAAGTGCTCATGCTTCCATCGAAGTGCTCATGCTTCCACCGAAGCGCTCAACTGAACCTTTACAGCTTAGTTTTCCCATTGAACCTAATTCCTGGGATCTCCAGTCAGTAAGGTTGGGTTACTACCGTATTGGTCCTTATAGCTTGGGTTTTAAGCCCATTCCCCTAAACAGGCAAAACATCTGATCTTTGGGTAAGCCTTTTGTTAGTGGGTCCGCTATGTTATCCTTTGATTTTATGTAATCAATGGATATTATATCCTGCTTTGTCTAAAGCGATAAACTCCGATTCCATCGTGGATTGGGAGATGCAAGTTTGCTTAGAGGATTTCCAAGACACAGCCCCACCACTAATTGTAAATATATACCCACTGGTGGACTTGGTGTTTTCTATATCAGATATTCAGTTTGCATCACTGTACCCCTCTAGTACAGATGGATATCTCAAATAATGCAACCCGTAAGTTAGCGTGCATTTCAGGTATCGTAGTACCCGATTCAACGCCTTCCAATGATCATTACTCGGATTACGGGTAAACCTAGCCAACTTGTTGACTGCATAAGCAATATAAGGTTGGGTGCAGTTTGTTATGTACATCAAACTCTCACCTGTGCATATTGCTCTTGGCATTCGGGTGCACCACGAGTTTTATCAAGCTTTTGATTTCTATCCATTGGTGACTTTATAGGCGAATTGTCAAACATCTCAAACTTTCTCAACACATCCTTGATGTAGTGAGACTGAGATAAGACCAGTCCGTCAGACGTCGTAGAGATCTTTATCCCGAAGATGACATCTGTGATACCCATATCCTTCATGTCGAATCATTGTTTCAACATGTTCTTAGTCTCTAGGATCAAGCTAGGACTGCTCCCTGTGATCAACATGTCATCTACGTACATGCATATCATGACGAACGAGTCAGAGTTACCTTTCGTGTAGACACATTTGTCACATTCATTAATGGAGAAACCCTTCGATAGTAGAGTACTATCAAATTTTTCGTGCCATTGCTTTGGGTCATGTTTCAGCCCGTACAGAGATTTGACAAGTCGACATACTTTCTTCTCTTGCCCTTAAACCACATACCCCTCGGGTTGTTTCATATAAATTTCTTCTTCCAAATCACCATTTAGAAAGGTTGTCTTGACAGCCATTTGATGTATCTCAAGGTCACGCAACGCTGCTATTGCAATGAATACTCGTATGGACGTCATCCTAGACACCGGGGAGTACGTGTCAAAATAGTTAAAGCCTTCTTTCTGCCGATAGCCCTTGACTACCAACATGGCCTTGTACTTATCTATAGACCCATCTGCTTTATACTTCCGTTTGAGTATCCATTTACAGCCCAACGGTTTGTTTCCCGGAGGAATATCAACCAACTCCCAATTATGGTTTAGCGGGATGGAGTCTATTTCACTCTCAATAGCTTCTTTTCAGAATGGTGCCTCTGGAGTTGACAATGCTTCAACAATTGTACTTGGTTCGTCATCAACCATATAAGCTCCAAAGTCAGGACCGAAGGATTTATCCTTCCTGGCCCTTTTACTTCGCATCGGTTCCATCTCTGGAGTCTCCAAGTTCTGAGAATCTGGAACACTAGATTCCGGATATTCAACCACTTCGAGGTCCACTAGATCTGAACCATCTAGATCCGGGCAGTCAACGACTCCTGGTTCCTGAGAGCTTTGTTCATAACTTCGTTTGCGAGAGGTTATGTCTTTTTTCCTTTCTAGGAAAAGTATCCTCAAAGAATTGAGCATTCCTTAATTCCATGATTGTACCCCATGGATATCTGGAATATCTGACTTATGCACTAAGAAGCGATAAGCACTATTGTTATTTGCATATTCGATGAAAATGCAATCTACAGTCTTAGGCCCAATCTTGACCTGCTTTGGCTTGGGCACTTCGACCTTTGCCAAACAACCCACACCTTTAAATATTTATAGCTGAGTTTCTTTCCCTTTCATGATTCATATGGAGTTTTGTCCTTACCCTTATGTGGGACTCTATTAAGAATCGTATTAGCGCTAAGGACGGCTTCTCCCCACATGTTTTGGGGAAGACCGAAATTGATAAGCAAGACATTCATCATTTCCTTAAATGTGCGGTTCTTGCATTCAGCAACACCGTTCGACTGAGGTGAGTATGGAGCCGTCGTTTGATGAACAATGCCCGATTCGGCACAATATTCCTCAAATGACGCTATGTATTCTCCCCCTATATCGCTACGAATGGATTTAATCCGCATGCTTAGTTGGTTTTCAACTTCTGTTTTGTGCGTAGGAACGCTTTAAAGGCTTCATCTTTACTTTTCAACAAGTAAAGGTAACAATACCTTGTGCTATCAGGGACATGCATCACCTCTTTCAGAGTGAGCTCCTTTCTAAAAGTCATCTTCAGGACTACCTTTCCTACCCCAAGCACGTCAGAGGAAGCGTTGTTACCCATGAACAACTTCTTGTCTGTATATGGTGTATATGTGGAGAAGGCATCTCTATTGGAACAAATGTGTCTGGTAGCACCCGTGTCCATCCACCATTGCATGAGATTCTCAACAAGGTTTGCTTCAAGCACCACCGTCGAGAATTCCTCAATCATGTCGTCAAGAAGCGTGGCTTTGACGACGTTAGCCTGTGCCTTGCCTTGGCCTTCTCTTGTTGCTCAGTCTTGAGCTTGCGGCGGTCCTTGACCAGGTGACCAGGTGACCAGGTTTCCCATAGTGGTGACAGTTCCCCTTGAACATCTCCGCCGCCTGGGTCTTGTCGTCTTTCTGGAACTTGCGCTTCTTGCTTGGGTTCCCTTTGGCCTTAGCCAGATTTGCCTTTGCCTCAGCGGGTTGTTTTCCCCTAGGCAAGGCCTTCTTATTATCTTCCTAAATCTGGAGCTTGATAATAAGTTCCTCAAAGGTCATTTCCTTTGTCTTGAGTTTTAAGTAACTCATAAACTCATTCCACGAGGGAGGTAACTTCTCAATTAGTGATGCAACAAAAAACTGCTCATTTGGTTTCATACCTTCCAAATTCAGGTGATGTAGAATCATTTGGAATTCCTGGACTTGGGACATGACAGTTTTGCTATCCACCATTTGAAATTTTCCAATGATGAATTTCTTCGTACCAGCATCTTGTGCGTTGTACTTCTTCTGTAGTTTTTCCCATAACTCTTTGGCGGTGCCTACGGTGCAATACACCGTGTAAAGTGGGTCTGACAGACAGTTCAAAATATAGTTCTTACACATAAAGTCACTATGACTCCCTGCATCAAGAACCATCTTCATGTCATTAACGACATGGATACATTGGCCCCCTTCAACCATTTCATTAGGCGGAGGGTCCACTTCATCTCCAGCTTGTGGAGGATCTTCTGTTAGAAACGAACCATTCCCATAACAGTCAGATAAAACATCTTCTGCTGCCATCTCTTGAAGTTGGAGCCCATGAACTTTTCTGTGCGTTCATGGTAGAATCCAGAAGGTGGAGGAACTGTAACGTTCCCTTGAGCAGCAGGAAAGGCGTTGGATGTGCCTTGAGCAGCAGTAGCAGTATCAGAAGCGAGTTGTAGTATCAGAAGCGAGTTGTTCTCTTCCAGTCATCTTTCTAAGCACTTACAACAATCTTGTCTTAAAATTTGTGGGTACAACAATTGTAGGAAACGGGAAGTAAATAAATATTACAAATGCTAGAAAGGATAAACTACTCAAGATTACAACAAACTGGAAATAAGAACGATTACAAACTCCTTGTGATTTGCTGAGTCGAGTGATGACACTCCGTCTTTAAGACAAGATTGCCCCGTATATATCCTTTTACGTTCATGGGCAATAGTCTCCCAAGATACAACAGCAACTAACAAATGAGCAAAGGAAACTCAAGTGTTACTCTTGAAGAACTTTGAATATAGAAAACTTGATAGAGAGGAAGAAGATTTCAGAAAATTTCTAAGTGTTGAACAGTTGAGCCAAAGGCCTCAATTTATAGTGTAAGGAAATGACCCCTCAACTAGCCAACTAATGGTCTTCAATAGCCATGTAATGACACTTATTAAGGGTTACATTTAGCCAAATAATGGCTGAATTCATGTGCCAAATAATGGAGATTCAATGCTCCAAAACCAGCCCAAAAGTCAGAATTTCCCATCTTCCCGTTGCAACATTCTGCCTCCGAAGCGTCGCGGCTCTGCGAATTAGCTCCTCGGCTCCAGTAGCCCAAGCCACCATTTAGCGTCGCGGCCCTTCACGGCTCCGCGGCGATTTCCGACTCGTTTCATCTTACACTTCGTACACTTCTTCCTTTGTTTACCAACGTGGAATACTTGTCGTTTGGCCAATAACCGTCCATCATTCTATGTCTCAAACGTATTACTTACGTACCAATATCTTTTTCACTAATGAAATTTGCGATACTTGGCACTACGTGTTCACGTGTGTGAAAACGACGTTTCCGACGTGCGGGGCCCCAATTGTTCGAGTCATAAATAATGGGATAAACTTAATTCCACATTAGTAAATTTCCAACAGAATATCTTGTGCCAGCATTGAAGCCAAAGCCATTTGCTCCTGATGAGAAGCTTGTGTACATCTCCTCCCTAACCAGAGTGGGCACAACCAGCTTTCACTGGGATGATCATATTGAACAGGGTGCAGAGTAAAGTATATGAAACTGCCTTATTTACCCCTGAGAATATCTTACTGTGTGCTCCTACGGGCGCTGGCAAGACTAATGTAGTTATGCTCACTATACTTCACCAAATTGGATTGAACCGTAAGGAAGGTGGATCTTTCAATCATAGCGATTATAAGATTGTCTATGTTGCACCCATGAAAGCGCTTGTTTCTGAAGTTGTTGGCAATCTCTCCAGACGTTTGGAACACTATGGTGTCACTGTGAAAGAATTGAGTGGAGATCAATCACTAACTCGTCAACGGATTGAAGAAACTCAGTTATTGTGACAACTCCGGAGAAGTGGGATTTCATAACCAGAAAGTCGGGTGATCACACATATACACAGCTTGTTAAGCTTCTTATTTTTTATGAGAATCATCTCCTGCATGACAACAGAGGTCCTGTTTTGGAAAGTATAATTGCAAGAACTATCAGACAAATTGAGACCACGAAAGCGCATATCCGGCTGGTTGGGTTGTCAGCAACTCTTCCAAATGTTGAGGATGTGGCAGAGTTTTTGAGAGTTGATCTGAACAAAGGCCTCTTCCATTTTGACAATAGTTACAGACCTGTCCCATTGGCTCAACAGTATATTGGAATTGCTGTAAAGAAGCCCTTGCAGAGATTCCAGCTGATGAATGATGTTTGCTATGAGAAGGTAATCGGTATGGCAGGAAAGCATCAAGTGCTTATTTTTGTCCACTCGAGGAAGGAAACAACTAGGACAGCTCGTGCAATAAATGATACTGCACTTGCTAATGACTCACTTGGTAAGTTTTTCAAGGAGGATAGTATAACTCGAGAAATTCTTCAGTCTCAAACAGATCTCGTCAAGAGCAATGATCTCAAAGATCTTTTATCACATGGTTTCTCAATTCATCATGCGGGTTTGGTTAGGACTGATAGTCAACTTGTGGAGGAACTTTTTACTGATGGCCATGTCCAAGTTTTGGTTTCAACAGCAACCTTAGCTTGGGGTGTCAATTTACCTGCACATACTGTCATTATTAAAGGCACCCAGATATACAACCCTGAAAAAGGAGCCTGGACTGAACTCAGTCCCCTTGATGTTATGCAGATGCTTGGCTGTGCTGGAAGGCCTCAATACGACACTTATGGTGAAGGAATCATCATAACTGGATACAGTGAACTGCAATATTATCTTTCTTTAATGAATCAGCAGGTTCCTATTGAAAGTCAGTTTATATCTAAGTTGCCTGATCAGTTGAATGCGGAGATTGTCCTTGGAACGGTGCAGAATGTCAAAGAGGCATGCAAGTGGCTCCTCTATACTTACCTCTATGTTCGAATGGTACGAAATCCCAGTCTTTATGGTCTCACTGCTGATGGTCTCAAAACTGAAGATGCTTTGGAGGAAAGATGTGCTGACTTGGTTCACTCTGCAGCTACATTACTGGACCAAAACAACCTGATTAAGTATGATAGAAAGTGCAGATACTTCCAGGTGACTGACTTGGGACGCATTGCTAGCTATTACTACGTAACTCATGGGACAATTTCCACATACAATGAGCACTTGAAACCGACAATGGGTGATATTGAGCTTTTTAGACTCTTCTCTCTCAGTGAGGAGTTTAAATATATGTAACAGTAAGACAGGATGAGAAAATGGAATTGGCAAAGCTTCTGGATCCTGTTCCCATTCCGATCAAAGAGAGTCTTGAGGAGCCTAGCGCCAAGATTAATGTTCTACTGCAGGCATATATTTCACAGCTGAAGCTTGAAGGGTTGTCTTTGTCATCGGACATGGTCTATATCACTCAGAGTGCTGCACGTCTGATGCGAGCCCTTTTTGAGATTGTTCTGAAAAGAGGATGGGCTCTGTTAGCTGAGAAGGCCTTGAAATGGTGCAAGATGATAAGTAAGAGGATGTGGAGTGTACGGACACACACTTCGCCAACTCCATGGCATAAAAAATGAAATCTTGATGAGACTGGAGAAGAAAGATTTGGCTTGGGAGCGTTATTATGATCTTTCATCGCAAGAGTTAGGGGAGCTTATTCGTTTCCCAAAGGAGGGAACAAGTTAATTCATCAGTTCCCAAAGCTCAACCTTACAGCACATGTTCAACCAATTACCCGCTCGGTCCTGGAGGTAGAATTGACTATCACACCAGATTTCCAGAGGGAGGACAAGGTCCATGGTTATGTACAACCTTTCTGGGTTATTGTAGAAGATAACGATAGGGACCATATTCTTCATCATGAATATTTCATGCTGAAGAAGCAGTATATTGATGAGGACCATACTTTGAACTTCACTGTCCCAATTTATGAACCATTTCCGCCTCAATACTTCATCCGCGTTGTGTCTGACAGATGGCTAGGGTCCCAGACTGTTTTACCAGTTTCTTTCCTGCACCTGATTTTACCGGAGAAGTTTCCTCCTCCTACCGAGTTACTAGACTTGCAACCTCTGCCAGTTACTGCATTGAGGAATCCAACTTATGAAGTGCTTTATCAAGATTTTAAGCATTTCAATCCAGTTCAGACTCAGGTTTTTACAGTCTTGTACAACTCAGATGACAACGTCTTGGTTGCAGCTCCAACTGGTAGTGGGAAGACCATTTGTGCTGAATTTTCCATTTTAAGGAATCATCAGAAAGGACCTGATAGTATCTTACGTGCAGTGTATATAGCTCCCGTTGAGGCTCTTGCTAAGGAGCGGTACAGTGATTGGAAGAATAAATTTGGAGACACTCTTGGAATGAGAGTGGTTGAATTAACTGGGGAAACGACGACTTATTTGAAAATGTTAGAGGAAGGTCAGTTAATTATTAGCATGCCTTAGAAATGGGATGCTTTATCTTGCCGCTGGAAACAGCGAAAGCATGTTCAGCAAGTAAGTCTTTTTATTGTTGACGAACTGCACCTTATTGGTGACAAAGGCGGTTCAGTACTAGAGGTGATTGTTTCTCGGATGCGATATATCTCAAGCCAGGTTGAGAACAAGATTCGTATTGTTGCTTTGTCAACTTCTCTGGCTAATGCCATGGATTTGGGTGAATGAATTGGGGCTACATCTCATGGACTCTTCAACTTTCCTCTTTGTGTCAGGCCTGTGACCTGGGAAATACATATTCAGGGTGTTGATATTGCTAACTTTGAAGCTAGGATTCAAGCCATGACAAAACCCATGTACACTGCAATAGTACAGCATGCAAGGAAAGGTAAACCAGCAATAGTGTTTGTTCCCATGAGGAAGCATGCACGCCTTGCTACAGTGGATCTGATGACTTACTCAAGCATGGATAGAAAAGACACACCTGCGTTTTTGCTGAAATCAGGAACATAGCTGGAGTCTTTTATGGAGAGGATCAATGAGCCTGTGCTAAAAGAGACACTAAAGTGTGGTGTGGGCTACTTGCACGAAGGCTTGTCTGGCACAGATCAGGATATAGTGAAGACATTGTTTGAAACTGGATGGATTCAAGTATGTGTAATGAGCAGTAAAATGTGTTGGGGAGTGCCCCTCTCTGTCCATCTGGTGGTGGTTATGGGAACTCAGTGCCATAATGGTAAGAAAAATGTGCAGAGTGAATATCCAGTGAGTGATTTATTGCAGATGATGGGTCATGCCAGTCGACCTCTTGTAGATAGCTCGGGCAAGTGTGTCATCCTCTGCCATGCACCGCGCAAGGACTACTAGAAGAAGTTCTTGTATGAAGCATTTCCAGTTGAGAGCCATTTGCAGCACAATCTCCATGACAATTTCAACGCGGAGGTGGTTGTTGGAGTTATTCAGAACAAGCAGGGTGCTGCAGATTACCTTACATGGACATTTATGTACAGAAGGCTCACTCAGAATCCAAACTACTATAATCTGCAGGGTGTTAGTCACAGGCATATTTCAGATCACCTCTCAGAGCTGGTGGAGTATACAATCAGTGAGTTGGAGTCAAGCAAATGCGTTACTGTGGTAGATGAAGTCTTGCTTTCACCCCTGAATCTTGGCAGGATTGCATCTTATTATTACGTCAGTTACACAACCATAGAACTTTTTAGCTCTTCTTTGACCTCCAAAACGAAGTTGAAGGGCTTGCTTGAAATTTTGGCTTCAGCATCGGAGTATGAACAGCTGCCAATAAGATCCGGTGAAGAGGAGTTGATAAAAAGGTTAGTTAATCATCAGCGCTTCACTTTTGGGAATCCAAGATACACAGACCCTTGTGTCAAGGCTAATGTTCTATTACAAGCCCACTTCTCTAGGCAAATGGTCGGGGGAAATCTTGCTTCTGACCAGCAAGAGGTATTTCTTTCTCCTAGTAGGGTGCTTCAAGCAATGGTCGATGTAATATCTAGTAATGGATGGCTGAATCTAGCACTTCTTGCAATGGAAGTGAGCCAGGTGCTCACTCAGGGAATGTGGGAGCGTGATTCTAGGCTTCTCCAACTCCCACACATCACAAAGGAATTGGCTAAGAAGTGCCAAGAGAATCCAGGAAAGAGTATAGAGAGTGTTTGATTTGCTGGAGATGGAAGAAGATGAGAGGCATGAGCTCTTGCAAATGTCAGAAGCACAGCTTATGGACATTGCCCGTTTCTGTAACCGGTTTCCAGACATTGGTTTGACATATGATGTGCTGGACGGTGGCAATGTGAGAGCAGGAGATGATGTGACTTTACAGGTAACTCTTGAGCGAAATCTTGAGGGTAGAACGGAGGTTGGACCTGTGTTTGCGCCTAGATATCCTAAACACAAGGAAGAAGGATGGTGGCTTGTTGTTGGCGATATTAAAAGCAACCAATTAGTAGCTATTAAGAGGGTTAATCTTCAGAGGAAGTCAAGGATCAATCTTGATTTCACCGCCCCTGCTGAAGCTGGAACGAGGACATTCAAACTCTTTCATGTCTGATTCTTATCTAGGTTGTGATCAGGAATTCACTTTTGCACTTGACGTAAAAGAGGCAATGGCTGAAGACGACAGTTGAAGAGAGTGACTCAGCTTTTACTTTTGGTAATTTTCCCAGCTGCTTGATGTACTTCTTATAGACAATCTTCTGAAACTAGGTTTCCTTTCATCCACAAATTGACTCCAGTTTTTTACATTGGTTTCGTTGCAAAATACTGTGCTGCTTTATCCTATTTTATATTGTTTCATTTAGTTTTTTCACAATATTATGCAGTTTATTTTTAGCTTTAAGAATGTGATCTGACATGCTGCTCGGTAGTGGGGTGGCAATTACTTGTTTATTTGGGATTATTGGCGATCACTTGCCTCATATCCTATAGTTTTATGCTTTTTCTTCTACTCATTTGAAGGCATTATATTTGTTTCAATGAATAGAAGCTAGTCATGTTAATATGCTTTCATTAGGATTCGCATGTTTATGTTATGCCTAAGCCAGTTGTATGGATTCACATTCAGTATAGGTATTACCTTTATTTTTCTTCTTCCCCCTTTTCATAATTATGTTGAGATAGGGAATCAACATAGATAGTGCTTTGAACAGTTAACAGTATGTAGATGATCTTTCCACCACAGTTGACCACTAACTCATCAATCCTGCTATATAAGTAGGAGAAATTGTATAATATGCCCTGAATTTGATCAGTGAAAAAATATTTGATTAACAGCTTGTGCATATAGCAGATCAAGACATGCACTGCATATTTTACAACACCTTAATGCCAACAATTTATCACAAATCAAATCAGCTATTACGTACACTAACCTTTTCATGCATATTTCAAATTTTCATTAGTTTATCAAGCACCTGTTTCTGCTGTAACATTTTGTACAATTCAGGCAACCTAATTCCATTTCCTGCATCACTTGGTTCACCATCCCGTGTGGAAATCTGTCAGGAAACTCCATGAATGGCCTAACTGAGAGACGGGGTATTGTCTGTTGGCTGAAGACCACAGAGGAATGTTGCATCTGATAGCCACCATCCATTTTTCCCAAGGTTGGCAAACCTGAGATCTGTTTCTGTTATTTCATGTGTATCATTTTTGCATGCTGCACACTTCCCGGAACCTGCACAAATAAGACCATTTACATTCCTTCTCAACTTTTAAGAAAGTTCACATAGACCTCTGAGATATGGGCTCATAGATCCTCATTTTAGAGCATTAAGTCAATTGTCAATCTAAGTAAGTAGTTTAAACTGCCAATCATGTTTTTAGTTTAAAAAAAACTACCCTGTGGAGACTGTAATGCTGGCAGATCTATTTCTTCCTTTAGTTTCTACTTCCCTTCCTCAACTAAAAGGAGATTCTAACCTGCTAGCTCATATTACAAAGCTAAAATGTTTCCTTTTTGATAAGTTTCAAAAAGGTAAAGTACTAGAGTAAAATCTTGACAATATTTAGCTATTTGGTCACATTAGAATGAGTATATTAACATAGAAATGTACAAAAGATACCTCTTGCGGAACATTTTCTTGTTGCCTCAGCTTTCTATCTGTTTTCTTATGATCGTATTCAGTCTTGAGACCCTTAAATCACTTAAATAATTGAATGAAAAAACCATCCCAAGGCATTGCCTCTTATATTATTTAATAGAAATATGGTTTTTTTTTGTAATACAATTTCAAAATTGCAACTTTGTTTCGTAGTTCAAAAGTTGCAAATTACATAGTAAAATTGTCATTAAAAAATTACATATTCAACCATACTTTTTCTAATTTTCTCACAATCTCTTGAAGATCTTCTGTTGGAATTGGAAGTTGTTGGTCAAATTGTTCGATGTCGCTTCCCGCTCCTTCGGATAAGATTTCGTCATAGTTGTAGTCGTCTTCTTCGTTGATCTCTGGTTGATCGCACCTTCTACGCTCCACTCTAATCCAATCTCTGAATAAAACTGCAATCTCCAAGTTGTCTCCCGCCAATGAGTGTTTGTGCTCTCCTATTTGAAACCTTCCAGCAGAAAAAGCGCTTTCAGAAGTTGTTGATGACGCTTGAATATTCAACACATCTCGAGCCATCTTTGATAGTGTCGAAAATGTCTTCTCATTCTCCCTCCAGTATTTCAGCAAATCTTCACGTCCATTTTCATTGGCAATTTATTCAAACGTTACAACACCCTGCAAAACATAAACATCAAACTCGCTAATTTGTGAAGAACTTGAACCACTATACATTCTATATCTAAGGCCTTAATTACTTAAAGCAGAAACTGCATGTTTTTATAAGGTTGCATTGAAGTAGAAGAAGATGGTACAGAAGTCGGTTGATTATTAGCACTTTGTTGTTGGTAATACATATACATATTTTTACATTCTGTTTGTATGCTAGACATAACTTCTTCTTTAGTTGGTTCGTAAGTTGGTTCTTCAATTGGGTCTGTTGGAAGTATTTCTAAGCATTCATAAATCGTTTCAATAAGGGTAGTACAACCGTCTACTTTAATAGTAGGATTTAATACAACACCAATAAAATAAATAGTGGGAATAGAAAAAAAATATTTTTTAAATTTTACAAACATTTTTGCAATAGCTGGAGCGTAAGTTGGTTTTTTCGTATATTCATTAAATAACAAAAATATTAGGGTTATATAAAATAACATAGATGAAATAGTAGGATAATAAATACGAGAAAATTCCTTAGTAGCCAGAAAAAAATTCTCTAAAAATACAATAAGTTCTAAAATTTTATCTCAATCATCTACAAGCATATCCGTTGGACTTTGATTATGGGCGTTAAATAATAAAGTTATAGGTCTTCTATACTCGTGAGCAACAAGTAATCATACAAAGAATTTCACCTAGTCGCAACTTCTTCCGAATTTTTCTATAAGGTAATCCACAATCATGACAAGTTTTTTTATACTCTTTCTGTCTTTGTATTTTATTACCTTTAAAAATAAAGTTAATAGCAAAGTGTACTTTATCAAGGATGTTTTTAAAAAGTTTTAGATCATCCTTTACAACTAAGTTACAAATATGACATGCACATCTAACATGAAAAATATGGAAAAAGATGGAGTAAATCGAGTTTTTAAAATGTTTACAGCATAATCATTAGAAGAAGCATTATCTAATGTAATAGTCATAGTTTTATTAGTAATTCCATAATATTCACTAATTTCATGAATATTTTTTTAAATAAAAACTCCAGTGGGCCTTTTATCAATATATCTATATGCTAATATATGTTTTTGCATAGACCAAGTGTGATATATCCAATGACATGTAACAGTTAAATAATCATTGTCATTAGTACTACGACCTATGTTAGAAGTGATAGTCACTTTGTCCTTGAAATGATACAATGCATAACATAAATATTGTTGATATTTATGTGCAAATTTAAAAACGTTTTTTCTACTAGTTGATCTAGGAAAATCGTTAGAAACAGGATTATATATTTCTCGAATGTAATGAATAAAACCAGGAGATGAAGGAAATGAAAAAGACAAACCCTCCACATCAACTAATTTTGCTAAATTTTTTCGATCTTTGTGTTTATCATATTTAGGACCTATAACTTCCTCTGTCATCGGGTTAATTCGACCATGTACTTGATCGGGGACACTATGTGAACCTTGTCCAGACTCAGAAGGCATTTGCACACCCGTTTTGTCAGCCAAGTATTGGTTATACCTTGCTTTGCGAGAGTTTTCTACACGTCTCATTAAACCTCATGTCCCACCTTGACCTTTTTCAGTTTTAAACTTATAAACTTCACGGCAAATTTTACAAATAGCTAGTTGATTAAGAATGTCCCTTTCAAAAAAATCTCATGCAGGTGATTTTAATTTTTGTTGTTTTTGTCCTCGACTCATACTAAGGGGAATATGAGGCATTTCAGTTTCAGTTTCAGCCTGAGGTGGAGGTGCACTAGTATCCCCTTAGTATTCTAATTCATTTTCTAAATTAAAGTTTGTTTCAGATGCAAAATATATCATGATCTAATGGTATATTAATATTAACATTAAAAAGATCAGTTTTATCTACATGAGTGAAATCATCGTAATTAGGATTACTAGAAGATGCACCATTACCCCTAGTACCTCTACCAGAAAAATGTCCACTTCGTTCCATTATAATTATGCAAATAAATAATTAAAGTTAAAATTAAATATGATAATTAAAATTAAGTAACAATAATAATTTAAATAAAAGAAGGAACGAAGGTACCAAACGCCGACGTAACGTCGACGTGTAATCGGGGTTGAAAATTAAAATTTTGCTCGATGATCCTCAAGCTAGTTGCCAACTTCACTCCCAATTTTTGAACTTTGATAGAAATTAGCAAATAAAATATAATATTTAGTGTGCAATTTAGACTTGTAGAGAGATGGTAGGAAGATTTGTGAGAAAAATGAAGAAGAAAATGAGGCATTTATAGTTGAGAATTAGGGTTAATGTGTAAATATACTAACTTAGGGGTTAAAATAAATATTAAGAGGGTAGGAGGGTTTATGGAGGGGGGGCAAAATGATCGTTACTAGTCGTTGTCAACAACTTAAATCGAAAGTGGCCCGTTGTGCAACGGATAGTTCTGCAAATGGTGGGGGGGTCGTTGGCTGGATGGAGAGGGATCAGGACGTCCCGAGTTCAAACCCCATTACCGACATTGTACATCCTGGACTTTTTTTTGCGGTTCGGGCGGTAACCGGGATAGGCTCACTGGATAGCCTTAGTTACAACCTGCTTATTTATTGTGATAATATCAGTGCATTGTAACTTACTGTGAATCCTATCTACCATTCATGGACAAAACATTTAGCTGTAGGCATTCATTTCGTCCGTGAATGGGTTACCAACCGATCAACTTCTTGCTTCCCATAGGTTTAAACATCTTAGAGACGATCTTCATATGCATTTATATGTTGATTGAGGGGGAATGTCAGAAAAGTAGTAGTAGTATTGTACTTACGCTTGTATATATGTTCACTGTCATAGGGAGTTGTACATTATACTTCTACACTTGTACAGAGGATAACCTATAAATACAGAATCTTACCTTGATTTAGGGGTAAGCAGTAAGCACAAGGTTTACCAAATTTTGCAGAAGTATATGAACCGTAAAGAATGGATCTTGGGTATAACTCAACCCCAAAAGCTAGCTTGTAGGGTGAGGATTGTCCAAGTCCATATAAGGAGTCCATGTTCTATTCCATATCCGATGTGGGACTCTTAACACTCCCCCGCACGCCCAGACCTTGTTAACTGGAGCGTGGATAATATAATTTGGGGGCCCAACATCGGTGAACAAAGAATTAGAATGAGTCTGGCTCTGATACCATGTAAATAATGGATCTTGGGTCTAACTCAACCTCAAAAGTTAGCTTGTAGGGTGAGGATTGTCCAAGTCCATATAAGGAGTCCATGTTCTATTCCAACAACAATATACCCAGTGAAGTCCCACAACGTGGGGTCTGGGGAGGGTAGAGTGTACGCAGACCTTACATCTACCTTAGTAGGTAGATAAGATGTTTCCGAATGACTCTCGGCTCAAGACAGAACTATATAAACTTTATCAATTTATTGGTTAAAACTCCGGTATCCGCATATTGTTAACCTTGGTCAGTAATTGTGTCTTTGGAACTTCTATTCATTCCATCGATTGATGTAGTAATTGCATGATGTACCGCTCCTCATGGAATAAATCCTGAATACAACTAAGTCTTTGACCAAGGAACGAACAAATTCACATTATCACAGGCATGATAGCTGGGTTGTGAGCGCGGTGAAACGGGCTTCCCGAGAAGCCAGCTTGGGTCGGGGTCGACATAGAATGAAAAGGACGACTCTAATCTTTTATTGACTTTGCTTACTTACTGGGTTGCAGGTGGAGAAAGCGGACATGGGACTCAGGTCGGGGCGCAACGTAACTAAGAATGACATTCCATTTAGGGCAAAACAAAATGGGCGGGCACGAGTGGTTTGGAGTCCGAGCCGATCGGTTGGACTACTATTTTTTTGTCGGATTAATGAGTGTAGGACCTAATTAGAGGTGATTGGCACCGATGTATCACTTGAATCATTGTTTGGTTTCCGACTTCTTGATCTTTTTTTTTTCTTTTTTTAAATTTGTCATTTCCCGACTTTCTTAACATCTTCCGAAGAATTTATTTTCATACTACAGAACTTCAGGGAAGTCTCGTTTTCTTTGATTCAAGAACTCAAAAGGACTAGAGGTAATTACTCTACCATCTAAATTATCTTTTATAGCGAGTGTGTTCCATTGTCAAATCACCAAAGAAAAATGATAGTAAAAGTTTAGAGCATATATGTTGATTAGTATTAAAAGTGTCCGAAGAAGATCTTGTGGGGATTATCCCTCAAACGCACTGGCCCTTCATATCTGTGGTCTTTAATTTTTGTCATGTTATTTGTTTTATGAAAATATCTAAGTTTACTTCGCAAGATATAGTCTCTATAATTTTTTTTTCTTCGAAAACTAAACTTTTGCCTCGCGCGGCATAAATTATGTGGCATAATTTTATAGTAATTTTTAAAATTATATTGAGTGTTGGAAATTATGTCTTATCCGGCATAGTTTGTGTGGATGTTATGATACATATGTTGAAATTAAAATCTAACTATGCCCGTCGAAATTTGAAATTATGTTGAGCGGTGACAGTTATGCATTATTCAGCATAATCTATGAGTTGTGTATGATACATATGTCGAAGATAAACACTAATTATGCTGAGCGAAATTCTAATTATATCGCGCCAAAAATAATAAAGGATAAAAATTAAAAAATTCAAATTTGAAGGACAAAAATTAAAAATCACCCCAAAATTGGGCCTTTGTGCGAATGACCCGAACAATATTGGAAAAAGAAATGATTGGGCTTTGAAATTTTATAGTGTGGATGATTAATTTCCACTAACTTTACATCTGATCATACAAATTGTCTTTTCCTCCGCCAATTAAAGGAATTATGTCTATAGCTTATACTTAAGGAATTTTGAGATGGGACTTGCATACCTTTCCTTATTTTTTACTCACTAATTTCTCGGCACGTGCAACGCGAGTGATGTGACATGTTTTTATAAAATAATATTTATATTATTAAAATATAATTTTTAATAAATAATTATTTTGGAAAAATAAAGAAGAAATTTCTTTGAAATATCATTATGGATCGTCGTAAGATAACTTGTTTGTCGAGGTCCAATGATTGAATATAGTCTGAAAGTACGAAAGTGAACTATCAAAAGCTAATTAGATACATGTATTTGTTCCAATTAAACACCATTATTTAAAAGTTTCTTAATGTGACGCAGTAACTAAACACACGAAACATAAGTTCATGACAAATGTATCCATTAAAGTAAATGTACAAAACAAAATCAATTAGATTAGTAATTTTATGTTGAACATAACTTTTGGACTCCTTATATGGACTTGGATAATCCTCACCCTACGAATTAGCTTTTGGGGTTGAGTTAGACCCAAGATCCATTATTTACCTATACAAATGAGATCCTTCCGAATAAAATATGTTATATTATTCTCTCAACTCAAAAGTAAATTTTATACATATGACCATAACATATGTCAAATAATTAATTTTTATTTAGCAATGGAATAAAAGAGTTACTCATTACTAATAATTAATTCCTAAACACGATTAAGCATACATTTCAAGATCATCACGTAGACTTTAATTGTGTCATATATGAATGGCACTAAAATCACAAAGGATAAATATAATTATTAATTATAAATAAATAAAGTTTTAAAAGTAAAAATCATTTTATGGTCAATTTTTCCTTAGTTAATCGTTTTAATATTGTCAAACCGTAAAAAACTATCAAAGCGAAAGAATGTGAATTCTGCCAAATGATGTATTTTTAAATCTTTTTATGAACTGTTCTTAATTATTCTTCTTCGAATCAAAATTCAAGAAATATTTTACAATAACTTTCTCTAACTTCTATAGATATGTAATACTTTTTCATGCCTAGAAATAACGGTTATTACCGCTTGATTCTGAGGTGTGACCATTTATAATCGAAAGGAATAGTTGTCATGCTTGCATGTGCACCTTATCTTTGTGGACTTCATTTTTCTTCTTTTTCCTTTTTTTTTTATTTCCAGCTTTCCGGCTTACATCAGACTATTCGTGGAGATAGTAATCTCGGTCCCTCAGCACTACTACCAGTAAATCGCGGGATGTACCTGAATGACCAGAGTTTGAAAATAGAGCAACTGATATCACCTATAAGGTCTTATCCCAGAAGAGAGCAATTCTTCTTCTTTTTCCTTTGTTGTACAACTTTGTATTCTTTATCTTTGTCTACTTTCTAACAATTTGAGGAGAAGAAGAACCAAAGTAGAGTCCTTGCAAATATTACAATTGTTAGGTCCGGGTATGCTATGGAACAATAAAAAAATGAAAAATAAACTAACTCGAATGTCAATTCAGTTTTCGAATGTCGGCGACAATGTCATCCGACACTAGTGACAACACGATAAAACAGAAACTTTAAAGAGTAAATGCAGCGAAAATTTAAAGAATACAAAGGTTTAAAATTTACATATGATATATATATTATATAACATATGACGGTCAATGACCGAAAGTATTGTATATATTTTATATACAAAATTACAAATTTCTTTCTTTACAGATTTATAATATAAAATGAAATGAATTAAAAGTTGAAGTCGCAGATGACTTCTGCCTGAAAAATCTACCTAAATAGACATAAACAACTTCTCATTACAATTGCTCAATACAAAGCTAATCTAGAATCTAAAATGCAATTGTAATGTTGGACAGAATGTTGTCAACATGCTCAGGCAACACTTATGATCCAGTTTTCTCAGATGAATTCTCGAAAGCTCTCTTGATATTTTTACAATCTGATTCTGGATATCGATTCACTCTTGTAGCCTCTCTATTTATAGTAGAGAGTCTTCCTTGAAGAGCTCATTGATTGGTTGTGGAGGTTGAGAGCAAAATCCTCTAATGGGATTTAACTTTTAAGCTTTGGAGTTCCTATTTACAATATATGGTTCATTATTTCACACGATTACATTATTACCTAAAAGTATTTCAAAATCCTTTTAGACGAGTTGTTTCCTTTTTTATGTTTATCCAAAGAATAATTAGTTAATTAGGTTTCATGATAAGGATATATAATTCGCCTTTTGTGCCCAATAGTAATGCCTGTCAAATCAAACAGATAAGCACTTTGGTAATTAATCCTACCTTTTACCCTTTATGGGCATATCAACAAGTGAGAGAAGAAGACCACCAAGGAATGGGGTTAATAACACATATGATCATTCAATTTTATTTTATTGAATCAAAGTTACTAAATAATTTATTTTAGCGAAAAAGTTACTTAACTTTGCATAATATTATAGAAGTTACTAATCTACCTTTATAACAAAAAAGCCATCCAATTATGTCCAAGTATGATAATTGATAAAAAATCACTAAACTATTTGATTTTACGGTTACGAAGTATAGACGTTGTGGGTTCAATGATCTAGTAATTTTATGTAATATTAGATAAAATTAAGTGGTTTTTACTCCAAAAAATGGTTAGTGGTTGTATGTGATACTTAAGTAAAGTTATGATTTTTTTATTGCAAAAAACAATTTAGTGACTTTGGTGCAATAAAATAAAAATTGAGTGACTTCCATGAAATTTACCCCTAAGAAATGTGGTGGATGACATCTCTTCATCCGTATTGAGAGACCTCGTGTTAGAACCTTGAGAATGGAAAAAAAATCCAGTAGAGTGTGTTGCCCCCTTAAACGGATTATACTAAAGCGAATCTAGACTAGTCAGACCAGTAAATTTCATACTAATATTAGTATTAAAAAAAGAGAAAGAAGAAATGAAAGTAGGGGGAAAATCACATGTGAAAATTACAAAGATCAATGTCTCCAACATAGCGATGTTAATTGGGCGGGGCGGGTGCGGGTACCTCTCTCTCGCACCCGTATCTACCAGAAAATTTTATATATGTCACCTACCCGTTACCCATGGTGGGTACATTTTCAACATTCATATCCGCCTAGGCGGGTATATTCTTAAATCCACACCCGTTCCACCACTCAAGTGGATATCCGCCACCCGCCAATACTCGTCTGTCTCAGGGAGGGTTTCGCCTCAAAATTCATTATTATTTGACTTATGAGCTGCTAAAATTATGTGTGCCAAATTATTTGGGTTTTAGATAAATATGAAGTTGTACAAATAAAATTATAGTTGGTAGATATAAGGCGGGCGGGTGAATTTAGGGTGGGCGGTTGGATGCGGGGTGGGGCAAGGGGGTATGAGGCGCGTATAACTACAAATCCACCACCTACCCATATCCGCCTACTACCCGCCAAAGTTATACCCATACCCGATTACTACCCGCCAAAGTTGTACCCATACCCGATTACTACCCGCCAAAATTATACACATACCCGATTACTACCCGCCAAAGTTATACCCATACCCACTCTAACTAGAACGGGTGCGGTGCTGAATCTACAAAATTGCAACCCACACGCCATCCCTACTCCAACACTTTAGGCAAGTGAATGAGAGTTGTTTACCAATTAGGGTCCTCATGGAACCAAAATGTATAGCCAGTTCACAAATCCATTTGGAGGAGTCAGCCTCAATGTTCTTTTCTAGTCTTTCTATTCTCCAGCATTTGCCATCATTTCTCATAGAGAAAAATGAAACTAAGTAAACCTATTTGCCAAAAATGGGGCCTCTTAAAGACAGCTGATATATGTGAATGGCACGCTTTGCGCTTTTGTCCCAGAAGTTAAAAAAAGATTCCATGTTTTTTTGTCTTCTACTATTTCTCATCATCAGAATTTGTGTTTTTTCTTACTTATCAACAGACACAAAGTGTAATTATTGTTCATAATATTTCTTGGTTCATCGGCAATCAGTTAATGTCCACGTGTGAGATGCATTCATGTCATACTTGATAACAAATCCCATTTCTTGAGATTTATTTCATGTTAGAGACAAACTTGCTTGAGCATATTTATGGTGTAATATCTACTATTTTACTTGAATTATAAGATGTTTAATTAAAATTTAATTAGGAAATTAATCATATTTACTTCATTCTTAATTCACGAGATATTTTAAAAGGAAGAACTATACGATAATTCCAAGAACTAATGAAAAATATCTCCATAGACAGACACTCACTACCATATGCCTAATTAATTGGATTCGGACTAATCAATGAATAGTAAACATCAACTTGAAATAGACCCGACAAAATTGTGCGACATTTTTTTGAAATTTGTTTCCATGACAAAGATGTCAATTTTTTCTCCATGTTGTGACCATCGAAGGTTCGACAAATGAAGAAATGTCAAAATATAAGCCGGATCCTATTAATTCTTTACTCTTCCTCTTCTTTTTCCCCCTCTTTTTTTTTGAGTTTATTTACTTCAGTCAATTTTACATGTCATGTTTGTATTTTACACGTCCCTTATAAAATATTAACTATAACAAATTTGACTAAAATTTTCTTTTATTTCTTTGATCTCAATTTAATACCACTCTTTTGTTGACCATATTAATATACATTAACTCAACTTTACAAAAGTTAGTTTATGAGGTTACCTGATAGTAAAAAGTTATTTAGTTGATTAGGTCATCTTTACATGTTATAGCAGTTAATCTATCTTATTTTCAAGAATACAATACAAGTTCATATCATTTTTTTGTGTCATACCGGGATTGACTTTTCTATACAGTCTCACTGGCATGGCCCATTGGTATGTTTTCAATTGGAGCATCAAGTAGCGCAGCCCGGTTCTACTTGACTAGGCTTGTGCTCCTCCCATAAGAGAGTTTGTTTTACCCAAATTCTCTTTAACAAGGCAGAATACTTGTTAGTTTCGAATGAAGAATTGCCCTGCCCTATATTCCACAGGTTTAGGAGATTTACTTATAAATATTATTTGAGTGACTTGAGCATATAAAAACTAACTAAACTGAGAGTATATATATCTTAAACTTAACAAAGAAAACAGCAAAGAAGAGAAAAACATTGTTGGAAACAGCAGATAAAGTATGTGCCCTGAATTCTGAAACAACAATTTTTTTAACCTTTTCCCAAAGCAGAACAAACATAGCACTGTAGAAAAGGAAAAAGTAAGGTAAGCTAATAAGGGCAGACATCAATTATTCGAAGCAAGAAAGTAAAAATTTCACATAATTGCGTGCGTGTGCTACTATATGACATATCATCAGCTAGTAGTCAAATTAAAACACCACAACTTTTTATTTTGGTCTTAGCCGAAATATTCTGACATTATACACTACCATGATATAGGGATCTGTTATTTTCTTGTGCATGGAGTTCCATAAGGTTTACAGGGCATTTATATATACGTGGTTTTCAACCATAGGTTCAATATTGCAGTTCAAAATTCCAAGTTGTGACCTCATGAAGGCTACACTTAAGTATTTGGTAGGCATTGCTGGTCCAAGTGGTTATGGTTCTAAAACCACTGCAGAGCAAGTCACTCAACATTGTTCTGTTTCCTTTACTTCTCAGCTTACTGCAATTATCACTGGTTAGTCTTCAAAATCCCTTATGTTACTATATGTCATTGTATCGTGAAAAGTTATGGAAATAAACTGTTTAAATTTTCTTTTATCATTCAATATATCACTAGTGGTGGAGTCAGAATTTTCTAAGAGAATCCAAAATATAAAGAAAGGAGATAACTTTGACCTTATATATACTAATTCTCCGACGAAGGGGTCCGAATGAGCCCCCTAGCACCCTCTAGCTCTGCCCCTGGATGCCATAGTTGCTACTCCATAAAGTCGAGCATTATCCGTTCATTTTGTTTTCCGAAACCTGATATTGAGAAATCGTTATCTTCAGCAAGTTTTATTTCTTTCTATCTATCTATGCAGAAGAATTTCAGTTCCTTCCACAAGATGGAAGAGAAATTAAAGTCTTGTTTATCTAATCCCTTTTACTGAGTATTTCTCTTGTTAGTCATGACAGTACCTTGTTTTAAGCCATTTGAAAACTGGCTCCATTGATCTTTGGTTGGATCATTTTGAAGAAATTTAAAAAGGGCAGTCTGGTGCACGAAGAATTTCCTTAATATGCATATCTTTAGTCTCTCTTACAAATTTGTTTAGTGGCCATGGCCCATGTTTTCAATGGTGTTCCTGGGTTTTTCAGCTGTAGGGTACTATGAAAGTTTTATGTCTTCACTCATCATTTGGTTTCCTGAATCCTGATAACAGTTATACTCTGTAACACATTTCAAGAAAACTATTCAAATTATAGCTCTCTTTCTGTCCCTCTTCCAACTAGTGGCATAGGTAAAATTTTGCACAAATTGTGTATGCCGACCTACTATATATATATATATTATTTCTTAAAAATATTATATTAGAAAAAGATCAGCGAAGCAGTGTTGAATGACACCAGTTGGTTCATTCTGCCTCCAAGAAAAGAGGAAAACAGGGTCTAAGTGGTTCTTTTAATTATTTTTTTTAAGGAAGATATAGTTTTGTCTCTACTGAGTAATACTCTCATAGATTAATGTTTTTATTTATATAGTATATGAGTAGTTTCCATCTGGACAGTGCTGAATCAAGCTATCTTTAACAACAAAAAGTTCAATAACTAAATTTTAAATCACAGTCCACACTTTTCATAGATTACAATTTTAATCACCATGCATTAGTGCTCTATCCATAGATTCAATTTGTCATGTAAAGTTTAGACAAAGCATGATATACCTTTTCTTCCTTGTTTATACAATTTAACTTATATACACATGCAATTAAAAAGATTATGCAACAAAAAAATTTAACATGTGATAGTAAGGTTAGTTATCAATTTTACCGGGTTACAAATAATACTTACTACCTTATAAAAGTGACCAGATTGTATAAATATTTTTCGAGATAATATCTCAGATGGTCACTCAACTATGGCTAGTTCACTCAGAAAGTCACTCAACTAGGATTAGTTCACTCACAAAGTCACTCAACTATGACTAGTTTACTCAAAAAGTCACTCAACTTTGTTTTTCAAAAAGTCACTCAACTATTGATGTTGCACCTACAAAGTCACCCAACCTATTTAAGTGATTTTTAATTAAATTTTATTGACATAAAATTTTGATTTAAAGCCAAATTGTAAGAAATAAAAAAGTACTCATTTTAACCAATCCTTTTGTTAAATGGTGGTACTTATTAAGTGACATTTTAACCATTCCTCTTTCCTGCTTTCTTGCTTATATGATTATTTGTAATTATTAGTTTTGGATAATCATAATTGTGAGATTTAAAGATTTTCTCGAATTTTATTTGCTTTAAATTTTCAAATTATTTACCCTTAGTTGATATTGGAAAATTGGAACTTTGATTGAAGTGATACATAAATGGATGTTTGGTATAGGGTCTATTGTTGATCTGGGGATGATTCACCTGTAAAAATATATTTTTGCTTAGTATTTTTCAGTAATTATTATTCTCTCCGTCTCATTTTATATGATGTAGTTTGATTTGACACGAATTTTAAGAAATAAAGGAAGACTTTTGAATCTTGTGGTCTAAAATAAGCTAAATATATTTGTGTGGTTATAGATCATCCCGTTAAGCATAAAATGTAAAGTTTAAAGTAAAATTATTATCAAATATGAAAATATGTCATAAATTTTGGAACTGACTAAAAAAGAAAGTGATTTATATAAATTGGGACAAAGGGAAAGGGAGTAGTTTAATTTCTGAGTAAAATAGGAGAATGTAATTGTATAAGAAGAAATAAGTGTTAAATGTTTCAAGATTAGTTCAACTACCAAATGCCACTAAATAAGCAGCACCATTTAACAAAAGGAATGGCTAAAAGGAGTATTTTTTTTATTTCTTACAATCTTGGCTTTAAATGAATTTTTTATGTCAATAAATTTTAATTAAAAAATTACTTAAATAGGATAGATGATTTTAACAACAATAGTTGAGTGACTTTTTAGTTAGAAAATAAAATTGAATGACTTTTTGAGTGAACTATTCATAGTTGAGTGACTTTCTGGTTAGAAAACAAAATTGAGTGACTTTCTTAGTGAACTAACCATAGTTGAGTGACCTGAGATATTATCTCAATATTTTTCATAGACAGTGATCACTACAAGAAAATATAAATTTGGCAACAATAAATATATTGTTGCTAAAAACGTAAATGGAAATAAAAAACAATAACTTGTTGCAAAAACTTTTCGCATCGGAGGTTATTGCAACAGCGTTTGGCGACAACATCCAACATATTACAACAAAAATGTTGTTGGCAAATGTCTTTTTTCTTGTAGTGGATAGAACATAAAGGATCTTTTCGATTTCCGTTTTGGATTTTGATGACCGAAAAATGACAGGTGCAACATCAGGGATTGGAGCAGAAACAGCAAGGGTGCTGGCAAAGAGGGGTGTAAGATTAGTTATTCCTGCAAGGGACTTGAAGAAGGCAGCCATACTAAAGGAAGCCATACAAAAGCAGAGTCCTTGGGCTGATATAATTTTATTTGAGATAGACTTGAGTTCATTTGCTTCTATTCAAAGATTTTGTGCCCAGTTCTTGTCTTTAGGATTGCCTCTTCACATTCTCATGTATGTCTCTCTGTTTAACTGGTTGTTGTGAGAGAAATAAGGGTGAGACACTAACTGATGGTATTTGGTCTCTAATTTTGTCATGCAGAAATAACGCAGGGAAATTTTCGCAGAAGTTTGAGTTTTCTGATGACAAAATTGAGCTCACGTTTGCCACAAACTATTTAGGTATCTCCTGTTCAGGACTACTTTCACACGATTTGTAATTAGAGAAATAATAAGTTCATAGTAACATTAATATCACGAGTCTAAAGTTCAATTGCAGGTAACTATAATGATTGAGTGGATTAGTAACTTAAATAATAAGACAAGTGACTTGGTTTGACTTGGCACGGAGTTTTAGAAATAAAATAAGACTTTTAAAATGTGTGGTCCAAAACAAGTCTTAGATATTTGTGTGGTTGTAAATAATTTCACAAGTTAAATTGTTTTTAAATATAGAAATGTTTTAATCTTTTTGTGACAAACTAATAAGAAAAGTAAGACAATCTTTTTGGGACGGAGGGAGTATTATTATAGTATATGAGTACTTGTTAAAATCCAATTGGATATTGTATTTGGACAGGTCATTTTTTATTGACAGAAATGCTACTAGATAAGATGGTAGAGACAGCAGAGCAGGCAGGGATTGAAGGAAGGATTGTAAATGTTAGTTCTGTAGTTCACAACTGGGTTAAAAGAGATCATTTTTGCTTCAGCCAAATGCTCAATCCTAAAAGGTATATTACAGTCCTTATACTTGTTAGTAATACATGTATTATCAAAGATTTCATTACTTGTATATAAGTATCAATGCAATTTATTTTGAATTGTACAGTTATAATGGTACTCGTGCATATGCACAGTCAAAATTGGCCAACATTTTACATGCCAAGGAACTGTCAAGACAACTAAAGGTGAATACATGCATATTTATTTTCCTTTTACCCTAGAGGTCGCGCTACAAATAGTTTCAGCCATGAGATTATCCTTTAGGTCGCCACAAAAGTCTTTTGTACTGACTTCCACTTTTTGCGACACTTTAGTCGCCACAAATGTCTCATTTCTTGTGGAGTAAAAACAATACACAAATATATTGGCAAATTATAGTGCCAATTCTGTAGTTGTTTTTGCCCAATAGCTCCGTGGCTTTGTATTTTTGGACTGGTTGGATACTGAAAAATTTATCTCTTGAACTCTAAACAGGCAAGAAATGCAAATGTAGCTATCAATGTTGTCCATCCAGGCATTGTGAAAACTGGAATAACAAGGGATCACAAGGGCTTTATCACAGGCATGCATTTCCCTTTTTGTCCTTTTGAGCTTTTCTTTTTCACAATTTGCTGCAGAAAGAAGTAAAGACAACTAAAGAAACTAACTTTCCTCATAAATTGGAACAGATTCCCTCTATTTTATGGCATCAAAGCTTCTAAAGTCAACATCACAGGTTTGTTATTATATGCCTCTTTGTTATAACACTTGTATACTTTGTTTTGCTAAAAAGAATATGGGAAAAAAAAACTCATGTGACAAACATTTGAGGTTAATTTTTGGAATGGCAGGGTTCAGCAAGTACATGTTATGTAGCACTAAACCCACAAACAAAGGGAGTAAGTGGGAAATACTTTGCAGATTGCAATGTATGTCACTGCTCAGCTTTAGCAAATGACGAAATTGAAGCTCATATAATTTGGAAGCACACTCGTGCCCTAATTCATAGAAGATTGTTTTCACCTTTGAAATGATAATCCTTAAAAAAAGTTAAAAAGGAATTGGGAGTGGTAGACGTGTAAATAAATAGATATACAGTTTGTATATCCATGATGTCAGAAAAGAGGATCACACTATAAAATCATAGGGTGAGATTTTTTCATTTGATCAATAAATAAGACTTTTATTTTCATCTTTTTGGGTGGTCCTAAACAATTATTATGTACTATATCACGCTTTCCCTTTTCTCTTTGCACTTTGAATATTCAATGGAGTAATTTGTTACATCTCAAAAACACCATTAATACTCCTTTACCACCTATGTTTCCACGTAGAAATAACTTTCAGATTATATAAATACCTGTAAAATGGATGCCTATCAGCTTTTTCAGGCATTACATAACTATAGTAATTTTTTTACTATTTCCTTTTGAGATTGCCTTTGAATCAACATTGCAATTAACTTTAATCCCAAAAGAAACAATATTGGAATCGATTTACATGAAAAGCACAATAGAAAGAAAAGTTTGGTTGTGCACCTAATATCAACTGCTGCATTGTAAGCAATCAATAAACCAAGCTTCAATCCCGAACAAATAGGGGCAGCAATAAGACCACTTTTTTTCTCAATCTGTGTGCTCTTTTCTTTCTTGCTATTACAGTGTTAAACCGTTATGACACAGATCGAGTAATTATACCCGAACCAGAAATGAGATAAAGATTAGAAGCAGAACAGAAAATATAACTGCAGCAATCACTGTTCTATAATAAGATACTACAAGATTAAAATGTATAGAAGTACAGAACACCAACCAAATATAAATATAAGGAGAATGGAATGGATAATTTGAAAACTGTGGCAATATATATCAAAATAAACAAGTTTTTTGACCTAGGAAACAAATCAGTTAAGGCAAACCTTAATTTGACTGAATCATGAAGCATGTAAAGAAGACTTAGATCTTAGGTCTTAAACTAAAGGTGTATATATAACATACTAAAAGTATCCTTTGAATCTTGTTGTCTTACACATGTCATGTCATCATATAAGGGAGTGTCATTAAGGGTAAAACAAGAGTGTTGGAATTAAAAATTTAATAAATATAGACAGGTGATATTCTTTTCTAAATAGAATAAAAAGGAAAGTAATACAAATAAATTAAAGAGGGAATATTTGCTAGTCAATGCTGGCAAACTGAGAGTATATGATGGCGGATCAGATTCAGATGAAAAAAGGCTGATTATTATCATTTCTTGACCTGCCAAAGAAGAAAATTTGTTCATTAGAGTCTCATGTTGTATCAAGTGCTTGTTCAAATTCAACCTAATTAACTTTATTGGCGTTATGAGATGATTCTTTAAGCAACGTTGTTGCACAGTAGATATTTTTGGTAAAAAACTATTCACGAGAAGGCATAATCAATAAGATTGTTTGATATTAATTCACTTCTTTAATCATCCATCTAATGCTGTAAAATTAGTTGTTCATTATCACTGTAATCCTTCAGATAATGTTATCAAATTACTAAAGCTTTCGTATTTGGTATAAAGTTGATGAATTTAAATGGTGAACATTGTCAGTGAGGATTCATATAGCCATACGTGGTCTCTTTTTTCAGATCAGTTTTCTAGCCATAGGTGGTTTCACATCACAGTGTTAATGAACACAAACAACAATAAATGGATGACTTATTTGGTATCTATTAACATTATCCAAGAATTCACAGGATAAACAAACACTTAAATTGATTTGAGCAAATTGTCAAAATATGTTCGAAGTTAACAGAAAGATACCTTAAAACGATGAGAACGGCGAAAAGATGATGCAGATACAGGAGAGAGAACATCTGATCTCTCCCTTTTACCACGGGCAAGCTTCCGGGAATCTCTCTTATATTCATCAGGTTGAGGCAAGCTTTCTGCTGCTATGTGTTCTTTAGTGTACTTTGTTTATCTTATTTTACCTGCGTTAGTTACTGCTTCCTTTTTCAGAATGCGCTATCATGGCTTATTCGCTTTTGCTACCATCATTTTCATACTGCTCTAAATTTCTTGTCCAGGTCTGACCGTTTCTCTTGCTTTGCTTGTGCTTATGCTTTGTCTTGAGCCGAGGGTCTTTCGAAAACAACCGCTCTACCTACCAAGGTAGAGGTAAGGTCTGCGTACACTCTACCCTCCCCAGACCCCACGTTGTGGGATTTCACTGGGTATGTTGTTGTTGTTGTTTGTTGTATTCATCAGGTTGAGGCTCCGCTTTCTGGGGCGAAGATTCATCTCTACTACTAGTTGAAATGCACGAAATCAGGGGAAGCATAGAGACCGTATAAGTATCTTGACCTTGTGATGTTAATCCTGGAAGGAACCACATATAAACATTCCCTTAGAGTAGCTTATCAAATATATCCAAATTCAGAAACAATAACAGCATTTGCATGAAAAGTGAAAACACTCCTATCATACCTTTGAATCTGCAAACTATATCAATTACTCTTGAATGTCTTGCACAACTAGCAATATATTCCATGATTATTATTTTTTTCAAAAGAAAAAAAAAACTCGCAATAGGGAGAAGAACAAAGAAACAGGAAAGGGCATACCACGTGCTACAGCTTCTAGAAATTTCTCTCATAGTCCTGACAAACTTGAATAGTCCATTGCTTTTATTTAACTCAATGAGCAGTTCTTTTGCGTCATTCAGCTGCGGATCACAATCAATCACTAACAATCCAAGCAAAGGAAAGAATTATAATTCAGCACTACCTTTCAATTTATTAAAGTTGATTAAGAATCCAGACTTACAAGTATGTACATCATTCTCATGACGGACAGTAAAAGAGTACTCATCATCTGGATTGTTGGCATCTATATTGGTAAAAGATGAATTTTATTCCTGCAGAGAATGTAGGCCATGAATGTTTTCAAATGAGTGTATCTCTATTTAGAGTTTAGAATCTGAATAGAAATCTGTGCTTTATTATTAAACATGTTCGGCAAGAAAAGATTTGCTCTTCTGGTATGCTAAAATGTGTCTAGCAGAGAAGATTTGACATACCTTGGCCACATTCAATACGTAAACCAAGCACCTTATTGTACCACACAGTAGCCTCCTGTATTGCATCTCTATCTTCAGTGTTCTGGTTAAGCTTTTCTTCAAGTGCTTTCAGAGCTTTCACCCCAACAGGAAAGAAATGCACAGCTCAATTATCATACATTATCAAGTAATTAATGGAAACAGCACAAATTGATAAGACCTATGCGACATGATTAACTTTTGACGAACTATATATAAAAGAGGGTCTCTTCTAACTTCTGATGATATAACATTTCAAATGCTTTTGAATGCTCCAAGGAAGTATCTTTTTAGGAGAGGTGGCATGATTTTGTGACAGTACTTGAGACAAAGAGATCAAGTGATAAGATTACACATGCAACTATAATTGGATAAGAATCAACTTGCAGAACGGATATACTAGAAAACTGGATCCTTCTTTACCTAAGCAGTATTAGTTACAAATAATACAGAAAATTCTGAAACTAGGGACTTAGGATGTCTCAAACTAGTTATGCCTGACAGAACAAATTAAGTAAGTACTGTCTGAAAAATAATTAATGGGTTGGAGAAGAAAACACTAATTAACTTATTAGGACAACGCTAAAAAATTCCTCAATGCAAGGTAAATTGACCAAGTAATAGGCTAGTACCTTCAAGAAAATGAAAAGAAGAGGAAATAAACCTATAAATGTACAACAATGACGTGTGCAATATATTAGCTAGGCTTTCTTTTAATAGCAATTCTGTTTGGACCAGCTTGCGCAAACTTCAACTAATCCACTCGTACCTACTACCTCCTATCGGGAAATTCAAAGTATTTGAAAAAAAACATGGTCAAAGAAAATATGATTCGACTCTCCAAATAGTAACTAAGACACAAAAATTGAAACAGAGAATATTTAGTTCAAGGGAAATTCTCTGTCATAAACATATTTATTCAACAACAGCTCACAGAACCAATGGATACTGCAATGGGGTTATTTGTATGGAAAGAAAGCATTCATATTGTCACCTCGTGTCATCATAATTAGTAACAAAAAAGCATAACTGAGAAGAGATACTTGATCGAAACATTGCCACTTCCTATTTGTGTAATTAAAAGACTCGAAACATGACTCCCGGATTCTAAATGGAATGAGAGAAGAATAACTTTTTACAAGGATGAAATTTACCATCCGCTTGTAAAGATAGTAGGGCAGAATATTCATCTTCCACGACCCCTCTAAGTTCTTCCACTCAAGCATTGGTAGCAGATAATAAGTCTGCTATTTCTATCCCTTTGCATCTTCTCGGGTCTTTACTGAAAATGAGATAACTAGATAAAGTTACTAACAGAAAAAAGGAATGGAAAGAAGACAATATTAGAATATAAAATTTTAATAAACTTCGACAATGAACATTGAGTATCCAATTTTCCTGCTAAAGATGCATATATGTGTTGATTAATTCATTAACCTCCTAAATTATTCAAATTTTTATTTTGAAATTAGAACTCAAATTTTGTAACGTTGGGGTACCATCTATAAAACGCCCCTCTTGTTCTTCATTTTGGAGGTCGATTTTTAGTTCTGAAAATTTAGGTTTAACTTTTGAAAATTCGAAATCTTCTTAAAGGTTGTATTGTATTTTTTTTTTGTGTTGTTCTTCACTATTGAGAAGTCCGGATTTCAAAAATCCGAAATCTTTTTAAGGATATTTATTCTTTCTTTTTTTGCATGTGTTCTTCATCTTTAAGATTCCGAAATATAAGTTAAAATTATTGGGTTTTGGTGTTGAAGAATATGAAATTTTTGCTAGTCTTCACTGTTTTTCGAGTCGAATTCGGGTCAAAATCAGATTTCAGGCCAGGTTCAAAGACTACAAATTCAAGTTTGTTTGTTCTTAATTTTTTGTTACAAATTACCTCTCTTGTTTCTTAATTCCAATCCGAAAATGCTCCTTTTTGTTCTTAGATTTCCAAATCCGAAAATACTACTTTAGTCTTTAATTTTGCAATCTGAAAATTCCATTTCATTCCTCACATTTTTCGCTCAATTTGGGTCTGATTTGATTCCGGGTCGGGTCGGGTTAGTTTAGGTTCCATGTCGGATTTTCATAAACAAAATTCAATTCTGTTTTTCGGGTTGAAAAATCAGAATTCGGTAAATCCAAAAAATCAGAATTCTAAACATTTTCGAGCGAATTCGACGATTCGAAACAACGCCTCGATTCGCTACTCAAAAAAGGTTAGACTCATTTCAATTCTTCTATATTTCTTTAAGCCTATTTGATTGTGTGTTTTGCGCTTGATTTAGTATGATATTTTTCTAAGTAGTGTAGTCTTGATTAATTAATATGATAATAAAATATTTTGTTTGCATAATTGTATATATGTCATTGGGGTATTTCTGATTTGGAGTTGATATGCGATAGATGATATTGCTTCGATGTTTTTGTTAACTAATTACTGTTATTTGTTCTAGTAAGGCATCTTGGGTTCATTATTAAGTGCAATACGGATAATGTAAGATTACGTGTTTGGAAGGAACTATGGCTTGATTAAATACTTTTAGGACACTTAGCGAATTATTGATATTCAAATTATTTTATGTTGTGTATGTTGTTAGCTTGGTTGTTGCTTATTAAATCAAACAATGATAGCATACTTTAATTGATTTAAATGACGATATTTACATGTTATATTCTAGATTAATATGTGCAAATTTGAAAAGAGTCTGTTTATCCATGTTTATATAATAGTATGTGCGTTTGGTTTAAGTTTATGAATGTCATGTTTCTTTGAGATTAGGATGGGTTAAACTGAATTTATCATGTCTGTTTACATAACTTATACATTGGTCTTCCTTGCCTATTTTATTCCTGTTTGAATTTGGAACTGGATGTGTTAGCACATGCTCTTTCTTCTGCTACTTTAACGTGCCAAATCTGAAAAAAATGATATGTCTTAAGGATATATAAAATATACGGATACGAGTATGCATTCCTATGTACATTTAAGTTGTATATTTTGTATATATATATATATTGGGAATATTCATGTGTTTATATTTTCGTTATGTCTACCAATCCTTCTTTTCTTTTCTTTTATTTACATGAAATGCATCGGGAGTAACGAAGAGTCTCGTTATGAGACTCACCATGACTGTCCAAAACGAAGAACCACATTCGTGTTCATTGCATTCTCCGGCCTCGGAACTTCAAAATAAATAGGGTGTGATGATATCGTCATCTGCCCTAGTCACTGCCTTTATTTATTGTCTAATCTGTCTTTCATTATTATTCGGGTTGTAATAATTATTTAATTTTGTACTGTCATAGAATGCTTAGAATAATTAGGTCGCAAATAGATGAATGAATAGGATAGTTTTACTGTCGTTAGTTTATTTCTTAGGCTCGTTTGAATTGGAAACTCATCGCTAGCTTTATTTGTTTAGGGTCGTCTTGTATGTTCCAAACTTAGCCGCTAGTTACTTTATTCTATTTTTAGGCTCGTTATGCATGTTTTAATCTCTTTCAAAAAAATAATTTGGCTCTCTTATTCACTTTTTTTTAATCCTAAAAAGAAGGTTTGCGTTTTATCCGATTTGTAAACTTGAAAGATTTCCATATAAAAAAAATCATCTCTTCACATTACAAATAAAATTTTACTTTTCTCCTTACTATAAAATTGCATAAAATATGTATCTTATAAAGAATGCTATACAAATGCATACCTTCATCCAAAAACAACTTTATATGTATTTTATAAATAATGTTATGCCAATGCATGCTTTTTTTTTTCAAAATCCACTTCACATATATTTTATACGAATGTATACTTTACATGTATTTTATACGAACACATGTCTTTTTATCCAAAATCAATTTTTGCATATATTTTACCAACTTTCCTTACAAAATGCATGCTTTGTCAAAAATTAAGTTTAAATGTATTTTTAAATTAGTCTTACAAATGCATGTTTTATCCAAAAAATCAATTTTTACAAGTATTTTATAAATGATACCATGCATACTTTTCGAAAAGAATAAATCTATTACGTTGTCAAAATGCATCTTTTAAATCAACTACTTTGCAACATCTTTTTCTTAATTCTATACTTTAAATATGCATTTTTCTTAGCATAATAATTAACCTAGGTTTGATCGGATAACCGCAAGTTAGCGGATCTTAAAGGATGCCTAACCACTTCCCTTTAGGATAATAAAGAACCCTTACCTAGAGTTTCATAGTTTCGCAGACCAGTAATCGGAGTTCACATTGTAGCATTTAGTTAACATTTAAGTGTTCTAATCCACCTTAGAATAATTAGGTGGCGACTGCTCAACAACATTGAATCAACACCAGGGGATTCGGTCGGGTGCCGACGCCGGGTTAAAAATGGCCCGCACATGGTGGTTTAGATGAAGAAATATATATGGAACAACCTGAAGGTTTCATAGTACCATGCCAAGAGAAGAAAGTTTGCAAATTAGTGAAATCCCTCTATGGTTTGAAGCAAGCTCCCATGCAATGGCATGGGAAGTTTGACAAAGTAGTTTTGGCATATGGTTTTGTTGTTAATGATGTTGATAAATGTATCTATAGTAAGAATGATAAACCTGGATGTGTAATTCTCTGTTTATATGTTGATGATATGCTTATTTTTGGGTCTGACATATCTTGTGTGGAAGAAACTAAGAATTTTCTCAATTCTAACTTTGATATGAAAGATCTAGGAGAGGCTGATGTGATCTTAGGAATTAAAATCCAAAGAAAGGGAGATGAGTTGGCTTTAACCTAATCTCATTATATTGAGAAATTTCTCAAAAAGTATAGTCATTTCAATGACAAACCAGCCCCAACTCCTTTAGATCCTAGTATTAAATTAATGAAGAATACTGGAAGGACTCATAGACAACTTGAGTATTCTAGTATTATCGGAAGTCTTATATGTGCTATGCATTGCACGAGACCAGATATAGCCCAAGCGGTGGGAGTACTATGTCGTTTCTCAAGTAACCCAGGAGTTGAACATTGGAAAGCAATTTCAAGAGTGTTGTCTTACTTGAAAGGAACCATAGATTATGGTTTACATTTCCAGGATTATCCCGCTGTATTGGAATGATACATCGATGCAAACTAGAACAATGTAGAATCCAAGTCCAAGTCTACCACTGGATAGATATTTACATTAGGTGGTGGTGTTGTGTCTTGGGGTTCCAAGAAGCAGACTTGTATATCTGATTCAACAATGTTGTCAGAATTAATTGCACTGACAGATGCATGTAAGGAGGCAGAATGGCTTAGAAACTTACTTATAGAGATCCCATTATGGAAGAAGCCAACTCCAGCACTCTTGATTAACTGTGATAATCAGGCTACGATCTATAATGTCTCAAACAAGACTTATAATGGAAAGTCAAGACATGCAAGTCTTAGACATCAAATAGTAAGACAATTACTCAAGAGAGAAGTAGTTGCAGTTAACTATATTGAAACAAAGAAGAACTTGGCAGACACATTTACTAAGAGTCTACCAAAGGCAGTGGCTTCAATAAAGTGTAAGGAAATGGGACTAAGGACTGTGAAAGAAGGTTGATCACCAGTTAACAGAAACCCAACCTATGTTTTGAAAAAGATAAATAAGGTTCAATGGGTACCAACAAGTTACGAGAGTGATTATGGTACACTAAGTCAAAACTTCCCATTTCTGTATTAGTTTTGAAATAAATAACCCCCTTGATTATTTTCATTAATTGAAAGAGTATATATACAATTTACATATTTCCATAATAGGAGAATCGTATTCCTATTCTACTCCTAAAACCTTATTCTACTTGGATACTAACTATACAATTATGGTAAGTGTACAAGACTAATTAAGGTAATATTTACACTACAATATTACACCAATATACAAAAATACTATACTGCCCGTGATGGGCCAACCCGAGATGGGCTGGTCTGCCTGATCCCGTGTTGGGCTTCATCCTAAAGGACATGTGATATACACCATGTATAACAAGTGTATACCTTGATTAACACACCCCCGCAGTCATAGCGGGCGATCTTTGAACGTTGAGACTGTCCCTAAAATCTTCAAAAAGGACCGAGGGAAGACCCTTTGTAAAGACGTCTACAATTTGATATCTTGACGGGACATGACAGACGCGTACCTGACCACGAGCAACCTTTTCGCCGACAAAGAGAATGTCCATCTCGATATGCTTAGTGCGTTGGTGCTGAACCGGATTACCAGAAAGGTAGATGTCACTAATATTATCGCAATAAACCAAGGTTGCTTTCTGAATGGGACAATGAAGCTCCAAAATTAAATTACGTAACCAATATGATTCCGAGACCACATTAGCTACCCCTCGATATTCGGCCTCGGCACTGGATCGGGACAATATCGACTGACGTTTTACCGACCATGAGACCAGGTTATTCCCAAGAAACATACAATAGCCAAACGTAGACCATCTAGTGTCCGGACAACCACCCCAATCAGCATCTGTATACGAGACAAGTGTGGACGTTGAGGAAGGATATAAATGCAAACCATAGTAAAGTGTACCTTGAATATACCGAATGATGCGTTTGAGAGCATTCATGTGCTCAACTCTGGGATCATGCATAAATAAACACACCTGCTGGACCGCATACGTAATATCTGGTCTCGTGAATGTAAGATACTAAAGGGCCCCTACAAGACTGTGTTAGCGGGTTGGGTCCTCATACGGTGCGCCGGCAGCGGCACTAAGCTTGGGCTTAGTATCAACTAGAGTGGAAGTGGACTTACATGATGACATCCCTGCCCTCTCAATGATCTCAGCTGCATACTTTATTTGAGATAGGAACAACCCACTTGTATGACGAGTGACAACAATCCCCAAAAAATAACTCAAGGGCCCCAAGTCTTTCATAGAAAACTCAGAGCTGAGCATAGTCATGATAGACTGGCGTAAGGTATCGGAAGAGGCAGTCAGAATAATATCATCCACATATAACAAAATATTGGAAGGAATGAATCTTGGGCCTAACTCAACCCCAAAAGCTAGCTTGTAGGGTGAGGATTGTCCAAGTCCATATAAGGAGTCCATGTTCCCATTCCATATCCGATGTGGGACTCTTAACACTCCCCTGCATGCCCAGACCTTGTTAACTGGAGCGTGGATAGTATAATTTGGGGGCCCAACATCGGTGAATAAATAATTGGAATGGGTCTGGCTTTGATACCATGAAAGAAATAATCACATTGATTATTTTCATTAATTGAAAGAGTATATATACAATTTACATATTTTCATAATAGAAGAATCATATTCCTATTCTACTTCTAAAACCTTAATCTACTTGGATACTAACTATACAATTATGGTAAGTGTACAAGACTAATTAAGGTAACATTTACACTACAATATTACACTAATATACACAAATACTATACTGCCCGTGATGGACCAACCCGAGATGGGCTGGTCTGCTTGATCCCGTGTTGGGCTTCTTCCTAAAGGACCCGTGATATACAACATGTATAACAAGTGTTTATCACGGGTAAATACCTTGCTTAACAAGTGTAGTGATTCTGCATAATTGAGTATGGATAGAAATCCTTAATAAGTCTATGTTTGTTTACAGGTGTATCGCGAAACACCTTAGAGACTTACCTATATGAATATGAAAATCAGGCCGTTTCCTATGAGAATAGGACCGTTCTCTAAAGAATACTCATGAATCCAGGATATAAGCACATGTTCATTAACGTGCTAAGCTACAGAACACACAATTCTCTGAAGTCAATATGTGTGGAGATTCCGGTTTTATCACAAGGTTTAATTGGTTCAAGACTAGTTCACCATAGAACCTCGATAAGGCTTTGAATTTCTTACACTAAGTGAAGGTTCGAATCCAAAAGATACCTATCATTTATGTATTGATTTCTACGATGATGCTTTGTCTCAACTTAGTTTGAACTATGTTGGCTTGATCCCACTCAGGTACGTAGGCAATCACTTGAGTGATGCAACCATTCATATTCTGAAAGATTTTACTCTATTTTATGTTTTTTGATTTTGAAAATAGGGGGAGAATGTTGGATATTTTCAGTATTATCAAAAGTCATCATTGATGTGATGCCCCTTTAAGTTGGGGGGGGGGGAGAGTCTGTTAACATAATTCATATTTATTTTGAATTTGAACAGACGCAACATTTCCCAATAGCAACCATTGATGCCTCTTGGAGGTGTCTGCTGGTGATGAAAAGGCATCACCAATGGATGCGAAATCTGTATAAGTAGTAAAGATGTTTTCTCATCCAATAACAGATATGTAAAAGAATCAAAACTTCATATGAAAAAGAATCAAAACTTCTGATGAAAAAGAATCAAAATTTCTGATGAAAAGGAATCAAAACTTCAATTGAAAAAAAATCAAAACTTCTGTTTTTCTTTTCTTCTCTAAGCATCATCAGAAACTTCATATTGTGTATTCTTGGTTGAATCAAGGGAGTACAAACTTTGAATTCAACATCGTTGTTAGGGCTTCATTGTATCTTGAAGGCAATATTTCTGTGACCTATTGTACTCGCCAATTTATTGGAAAGGGTCGAAATAACTATCTAAAAGAATCTGCATAAAAGCCTTAAAGTCATAGAATAACAATTCAATATCTGTGTTTCATCATGTTAGTACCAAATTTACAACACCATGTACTTTGAATACTTAAATAGTAGACTTAAGATGTATATGAATCAACAAACCCCTTTCACTTTTTTTAGTTGGCACTAGGCGAATTCAAAATTTCAAAAAGATAGGTATACAATTACTTTTAAAAGCGGCTTCAGAATTATTCTTTTTTAGAAAGACACACAAAAGCATAACAATTTGGATTAAGCCCAATATTTAACCAGTGTAACACCCAATTTCGTTTGATCATGAATTTCTTCAGTTATTATTAGATATTATATTTTAAAAATTATATACATAATATTCCGAATTTAATTGGATAACCATGATTTCAGGTGTTCATTTTTTCCCATAAATTCGTCCCGATCATACTTATAAGGTGTATGATAATGCACTATGAATTTATGATAGTTTTTCATGTTAGTAATATTTAAGTGATAGAGCCCACGGTTTAGATATTTGCAAAGAAAATTAACATTTGTCTAGGAAGTTCCTTCTTTTAATACTAGTAATAGATTATTCTTTTGAGAAAAGCAATTTCACAATTCAAGGTAACCAAATATTAAATACGTTTCTTAAGAAAACCTTATTCCTGAAAAGTCAAAAAATGTATGCTTGGACTAGAATCAATTTGTTTTTTGTGCTTTTTCTTTTGGAAGAACTGAATTTGAAATAATTGTTTGAGAATTTAATAATTCTTATTTTTCTCCTTAATATTAGTAGTGTTAATTGTGTTCGGAATACATAACACCTTAATTACTCAAATACCACATCCCATATAATCTTTCCCATTTGAATATTTGAGACATTTTATATATTTATATCTGGGTAATACGCTTGAAAATATTCACAGTTTTAGAAAAAATAACATCTTTCTATCTACAAAAAATATTTTACTTTTAAATCTTTTTCATTTAACCAAAAATTTTAGATAAATCTTTTTTCTTAAATTAACTCTGCCAAATCAACATTGCATTGCCGAGTCTAAACTCAACAAAGTTAATGCGGAGTATAAATTTCTGTAAGGATCCACCAAATACAATAAATAGTAAATCTAAATCCATCCTCAAAAATAAAATTCATAAAATTTAAATTCTGAAATTTTAAAATTGCGTTACATAAATGAAAACAAAGGAAGAAAAATGTCTGCTCGATGAATCTAGGAAGGTTAAACATATTGTTAAACCATTTAGATCCAGAAGTAAAGCACCTCACTTTTATAAGAGCAATTTTGTCACTTTGCGCAAAAGATGGCCGCTGTTGCCCATTAATTATTTTGCAAGCGGATGGAAGATTTTGCACATTATCAAATCTATAAATACAAATCCAACTAGTAATAATGTTTTCTACTTTTGCTAAAAAGGGTAGATACAAAAACTAGAATAGTGCAGTTAAAAAATCGAAAGTTGTACTAGAGTTACATTTTTTAATAAATGTAATAATCGAATAGTTCTGTATACACATGGCCTATCCCCATCACTATCAGGATAATAGATAACGAATTAGTTTGTGTACATAGCCTATCACCTCGGGATAACAGATAACTCTGTCCACGAATACTTACTTAGCATTTTCTATCATTGGAATCTTAAACTCTAGTTTTTATCCAATATCATCACGGGGGAAAGGAAAAAGATGTGATTTTACTATAAAAGTTATGATTATGAGAAATATGGACCTGCAAAGACAACTTTGAAGTGAAACCTAAATTATTCCACATAGAAAATAAAAAGAAGGGAAGGAGGCAAACAATGAAAAGATGTGTCTCATTTGGGTTTACTATGATGCCTTTTATAGAATAGTCCAAGTTGTTAGAATATGCTGTATCCTCGGTGTCAAGGGCAACTTGGGCAGGCAAGTGGATCTGCCCATCATTAAACAATTCCTATAATTGCTGGATTCATGCATTTTAGTTGCAACGGAATTAAATTAAAGGTGCAGAAAAGAAAAATGAAAAAAAGAGCAAATTTTGACACTACTTAACTCTTCTTTTTCAAATTTAATGTGGTGAAGTTTGGAAGGTAACAAAGTTTAAGAAAAAATATCTTTTAAAACTGGTGGGCATATCCATGATATAGTATTGGTGTAGCTATAAAACTCTTAGGAGCCTTTTGGACATGATTTGAAATTAATGATGATTTAAAGTTAAAATTTTGTTTAGATATGTAATTTGAATTTCTTAAGTTATTATTTTTTCTATTGACATAAAAACCCCACAAGTTGTGAAAATCATCAAAATTTTCCTAATTCTTTTGCAATCGTATCAAATGAGCAAGTCATAGTTCATAACAAAATTAATACGCGATTAGAAGACCTTTCTAAAACATACAACATCGATTGATCGAACTTTAGTTCTATAAAAAGGAAATCAAACATGAAGTTGAAGTTGAAATTATGTCCAAATTGCATAAATAAGTGGTGATGTGAAATTAAATTATGAAATCGTGATTTGAAAACGTATAGCAAAACGCCTACTTAAAACATTGAGTCATTTAATTGGTGGGATGGAGATTGACAAGATATTCTAATTTTTATAGGGATGGTTTAATCCCATCATTTTAGTTCAAATGATGAGACAAAATAATCCTAAAAATAATTAATACCCACAACCAAAGACAGAATAAAATAATCCCACATTTTAATCCGGATTTTATTATTTTTATTCCATCAAACAAAACAACCCTAGCGTTAAACATTCCATAACATTTATTTAGCTATAAAACTTCTTATTAAGGATAAAATAAAAGACTATAGTTAAATTATATTCAAATTTAGAAAATTATCACTAACATGCTACCACATCAAGTTAAATTGAGAAATCGAGGAGAAAATGACAAAAATGATCCCTTGTGTTTGAAGAAATAGTATCTTAAGCATACGCTAAAAACTATGGTTCTTTAAACTTTGTCAACAGTTAACACTTTTAATTTATGTCAAATATATAATAATTTATGTTGTTAGATTAGACGGAAACAATGAAAAAAGATGTAACAATAAATATAAAAAAAGTCCCATCATATTTAAAATATGAAACACAAAAAGCTGTACTAGACACTTAAGTGATAAAAAACACCAAAAATTATGCCTCAAAAAGCTGAAGAACTACAAAATTGTTCCTCTAAATGTGAGTTCCTGCTAATTTTTTGCTTTTCATCGTTCACGTTAAATCTATCTCCCAAAGTAAGGGTAAGATTTGCGTACACTCCATCCTTTTCAGACCCCGCTTATAAAATTACACCGAATATATTGTTGATATTGTTGTTAAGTCTAACTAAGTAACATACATAGTTCGATAAACATTTAACGAAAATTAAAAGTGTGTAACTTTTTGGCGAATGTAGAAAATAAGAATTGTTTAGGGCGTACTTAAAACTTAAAAGACTATTTTGAACCTACCCTCACACATAAGGGCTCTCATTTTCTCAGAGATCGAGTACTAAAAAGTACTTATCTCATTTCGCTTGCCCAATTAAGCAAACCACAAACCTTGGGTATTAAACTTGAACTATCACAAGAAAACACCATAGTATGAAATTCGAACTACAACAATTGAACTTCAAATCAATGGTACCAAATTGCCTAGGACTTCTACTTGGAATCAATCTGCTAATTGAGTTTGCTACCGCAGATGCCTTTTTTTGTGTGGTTACAATATCTTTTTCTTAATCATGTTTATTTTCTCATTCCATATTCGATATATTAAAATTCTATTTATTCCTCCTTTGACTTTGATGACAATTTTAATACTTTGCAACGAAATCCAAATCAAATCATATTTACTGAATGAATAATAGTAATAAAATATTTCACTTGCCAGATAAAGTTATATAGCTTACCATATAACTTCTAAGATCACAAACTTCATTGAACAACCATTGAAGTTAACGCAGGAAGAAGAAGAAGCGCAATAGCGCAATGACTAAAGCTTAAATACATTACAAATTGTGTGTCTGTTTTAAATAGAACAACTAAAAACGTTGAGATGAGAATTTGTTAGTTATGAAAACCCTGCTGTTTTAGCCGTCACAACTGCTTAATTTTTGGGTAAATAGCCATGGGAAATGACGACGGCTTCCCATCAATTACTTTTTACTCAGGTAGTTTGGTTTATGTTTTTGCTCTAACACATAAACACATCAACTAAAGAGTTGCCTGGTGTACTAAACTCTCGCTATACACGGGATCAGAGAAGAGCCAAATCATATTGAGCGTCCTAATGTTCACGACTTCACCTTACATTTATATAAAAAGGTTGTTTCTATGGTTTGGAGTTTGAACCATGACTCGTTGATCACATGGCTACAACTTTACTGTTGCACTAAGACTTCCCTTCAAGACAACATTGTCCTAATCCCATTCTGATCATCAAAACAGAAATACTTTCTCCGGCAGTAGTTAAAAGGGGCAACAAGGGAAGAGCATTAGCTCCCTATTCTAACAAGCACATATAATGGATTTTTTTAAACCAAAAGTACAAATTTACAGAAAATATTACAAGCACTATAGCAAGCTTATCTATAAAATTATAATGGTATTTTCCTTCTTGGGGTTCTCCAGCAAGCCTGATTGAACTAGCAACCGCCGGTATTCGCGTTGCGCATCCTTTAGTTCCTTCCTAAGCAAAGTCACCTGGCATAGGTTGCATAAAAAATACATGTTTGCCCAACTGATCTTTCATAATATTCTAGAGCAAAAACTTGAAACTAGATGCTGCTGTTCAACTGCTATCAATGATATAGCAGTTTATGTGTCACCTAAACATCAAAACATGACAGGTTAAGCTAATTCCATTAAAATTACCTTGGCATTATATTTCTCTTTTCCCTCCTCAATTTCCAGGCATCTGATACACAGAAAAAGCACATGAAAGGGAACTTCAGGAAAGAGAATCTAAAAAGGCTATTATGTAACAAGTTACAACTCCACGAGGTTCTTCACATGGGAGAATGCAAACTGCTGGAAATTATGAACTCAAGTACATTTACCTTTCCTAACATGAACTTTCCTAAAGTCCGGCTGCAATTGGAATTGCTACTCCTTTCATGACATTTTATATATATTCCCTTTGTTCAGTTTATGTACCTTAGTTCCCTTTTTGCTCTGTTTAAAAAGCACGTCACTGTTTATAATTTATCAACTCTCTAATTCCAACATCTCACATGATATGTTTAAGACCACAAGATTCTAAGGGCATTTTGGTATATTATCCATCTTAGTTTAAGACCACAAAATTCAAAAAATTACCTTCTTAAGTTCCGTGCCAAAGTTAAACTATGAACACATAAAATGAAACAAAGGGAGTAACATTATTCATTTTCATGACACCTTTCATGTTTGAAAAGTCTTACGTTAACATTCTAATTTTCAACTTACTGACATGACATGTTAAAAACCAGACTGCATGTAATTAAACTCCTTGTCCAACACCGTCATGGTGGTAGTAATTATGATAGAGAAGAAGCCAATTGACACATTTTGAACTTACCTTGCATGGAGCCTTTTATTCTCTTTAAGCAGGAGGACCATCTCTTGATCGTCCAAGTCACTTGTGGTAGTGGTCGCAGGCTATGTTCATTTAAACACGAAAAAGAGATTAAAACAGTAGCAGAAAATGTGACATCAAATTCATCATAGGACAACAAAAATGGTGGACAAACATACTGCTAAGTTTGACAGCCAATTAATGAAATCAAAGTAGGAGGAAAGTTCATAGAAACAAACCGGATTTTGAATGGATTCAGGGTCAGGTAGATTTACCCTCAATCCCGCCTTTTGTTTCAGAATTTCAGGATCTATTTCATGATCATAGTCTTTCCTTTTTGCGGTTGCTGTGAATCACAAAAGATAGTACATGAGATATACTAAGGACAAAAGTGTTTAGAGCTAGTAAAGACATTTAACATCACTCACAAGGAAAAACGAAAAAAAACTGACAAAGCTAGCATGTATAGTCCAAACTCAAGGATCTGATTGTAAACTGGCCAAGTGCTAGACCTATTATGATAGCAAATGGAGGTAACATGCAAGTTGAACAGACCTCGAGGAATCACATTGAAATACATACATATATATATATATATATATATATATATATATATATTAATATTATGTCTCCGACAGATACAATCACACAAGTACATGAAAATGGGATCTCAAGAACAATGCAAGACAGGAGATAGCATCAAGTTCCTAAACATACATCTAATATTTTCAAACTTATATCATTTGTGAGCTGTGCTTTTGTTTGATACGGTGTTTGCAAATTAAGAGAGTCCGCTCCTGGACCAAGTTACTAACCAGAAGACATATCCAGGTTACAGTCATATCAGATTCTCTGACAGTTCACCTACTTCTATTTGTTTCCACAAATTGCTATAAAATTTCCCCCGAAATGAGGTGTCATCCAAACCCCACGAAATAAGCAGATAATCACAACTGATTCTATTCATGTGCTCCATCACAGGAAGGACGGTGCCGAGGTTCCCAGACCAGTAGCAGCCATATTTTTCTCAATGGAATGGGATGACACGTACCATGTTTCTTTCTTGATTCTGATGAAGCTTGAGAAGGTGCACGAATCCGTTTAGTTGCAGAATAACCAATTAGTGCACAGTGATAGTCCCTGTCAAAATCAAAATAAATATATAGAAGCATTCAAGAATCAGATAAAAACTCAATTACCAAGAATCACACAAAAAAAAACAAGCGAAGAGGGCATCCAGAATGGCAAGCAACAGTAATCGATTTGAGAAGCTAAATGGGCAGTTCCCATTTCCTTTCTGAAAACAGAAATTCGTGCATAGAATATGAAATGTTGTCCAAGAACAGTAGGAAATCAGCTCAGTGCTTAAGCAGCAGTTTATAGGTGTATAATCCATGTGCAGAAGTTAGATAAACTAGCTCTCCAATAATAGGAGCGATTCAGCTCAGTGCTAAACAGAAATTTGCAGGTGTAGATCTCTTTCAAATAATAGCCTACCAATACTCCCATGTCATCTGCTTTAATCGGTGCTCAAGCTTTTGAAAGAGGGGAGTTTTCTCAAAGTCCTGTTTATTATGAGTTGGCTGAATAAAGTTGGCTTCTAGAACACCTAAAAAGGCAAGTAAATTAGTTGGCACCTTTTCCAGCCAGTATTAGACCAAAAGATAAAACACCATACGAATAGAAAAGAAATACTCCATAGGCTTCTTACCTACAACCCCTCTGCCTCTAGTGCCAAAAGAGTACGTCACATGCCAAAATGGCTGCAAAGAAATGAATCGAAAATTTAAAGAGAAAAGACATAGGCCCTAAAGACCATTAATCTGAATAGTCTGTTCTGGTAGAGGATAATTAATCAAAGGGATATAAACACAGTGCATAAACCGTACACTCCCAAGATCAGGTTAAGTGCAGAATAAACATTTAAATTAGTTGATAAGGATAAGACATCAAAAAGGGAGGAGAAAAGAGATGGAAGGAAAATTTGAGGGTTACAAAAAGGCGTGTTGAAGGAAAGCTCAGGTATACAGAGGATACATAAGTAAGAGCGTAATAGAACTAACACTGAGAAAACATATTTTCAACCCGCATCAAACAGTTTATCTTCAGAAATCTTTTTCCTTTTATCCTGCATATCCATTAGGTCCAAATGAAGAAATTGTGTTTTTCCTTCTTTTCCTTTTTATCTTTTAACTTTTTTATGAAATTATTTTGGTTCCTAATAGACGGTGAAGGTCTGAACATCTAGCTTTACAAATATGCAAAATAATTCTGTGGAACACAGGTGGAACTTTACCATTTACAGTTTTACTCATTCATTTCAGTCATTATCAAGTCCTAGAGTCAACCTTAAAAGCTATGTCTTTAAATAGTGTGAACCACCTTGGAAAGAAGTGTGGAAATTTCTGAAGGTGATAGATAAGTCAAAGCACCATTTACAAAATCAAAACAATGGATAGAGCAACTCACCAGTATCAAACGATTCTTGTGGTAAACATTGAAACCGTGAATATTCACCAGTGGAGCCTCCTTTAGGAAACCAATGGAAGTAATGACAGAACCCTGACAAGAACAAAGAAAAATGACTGTTGATAATCTTAAAAAGGAGGGAGGGGAAGCAGCTGAGTGTTACTGAAGCTTTATAGCAAAAAAACTGCACTATGCAGCTCTTCAAAAATACCATTTCTACCGTATTATTACGTCCTCCATTAGTCCATTTAGTAAGTTTGACTCAAACTAACTTTTTTTATCCTTTATATGAATGGAAAGGTTTCAACAACATACCCAGTGTAGTCCCACAAGTGGGGTTTGGGGAGGGTGGAGTGTACGCAGACCTTACCCCTACCTTGGGGAGGTAGAGAGGTTGTTTCCAATAGACCCTCGGCTCAGGATAAAGCAAAAACAAAGCAGATCAACAAGGAAAAGGAACAATAACTACAACAAAACAATATGCTAAGTGAATAACAAGCGACAGTAGATGGTAACAAAAATCTAAGGATAAGAAACTACATGAAAATTACTACGGCTACTAGTAAGGAAGAAAAAGCGAGACAACACTCTACTACCTACTAACCCTCTACCCTAATCCTTGTCCTCCACAACCCTCTATCTAAGATCATGTCCTCGATAAGCTGCAACTGCGTCATGTCCTGTTTAATCACCTCTCCCCAATACTTCTTCGGTCTACCTCTACCCAATACTTCTTTGGTCTACCTCTACCATTCCTGAAGCCATCCATAGCCAATCATTCACACCTCCGCACTGGGACATCCGCGTACCTCCTCTTCACATGCCCGAACCATCTAAGTCTCACTTCCTGCATCTTGTCCTCCATTGAGGCCAATCCCACTTTATTTCGAATATTTTCATTCCTAATCTTATCTCTCCTAGTATGCCCACACATCCACCGCAGCATCCTTATCTCCGCAACTTTCATTTTATAAACGTAGGAATTCTTGACTGGCCAACACTTCGCCCCATACAACATAGTTGGTCTCACCACCACTCTGTAAAACTTATCTTTGAGTTTTGGTGGCACCTTCTTATCACACAACACTCCAGATGCAAGCCTTCATTTCATCCATCCCGCACCAATACGATGTGTGACATCCTAGTCAATATCTCTATTTCCTTGGATAATAGACCCACGATATTTGAAACTTCCTTTCTTTTGGATGACATGTGTATCAAGACGCACTTCCACGTTAGCCTCATGCATCACGTCACTGAACTTGCACTCCAAGTATTTTGTCTTGGTCCTATTCAACTTGAACCCTTTAGACTCCAGGGTTTGTCTCTAACCTCCAGCTTAGCGTTAACTCCCCCACGGGTCTCGTCAATCAGCACTATATCATCCGCGAATAACAGACACCATGGTACCTCTCCTTGGATATGCCGCGTCAAAACAATGAATGGAAAAGTTTCACTAATGTTTTAACTCAAACTACCCCTCCTTTACACATATTTCTACATTTTGTTTCAACTCTTTTATATATATATATACCTCTTTTCAATTATAAGCAGATTAAAAGAAGAAATGAACATATACTGTTCCTTTTTGAAAAAGAAAACCGAGAAATGCCCGATGGCCAGCCGGTGCATGGTTCTGACAAATAAAATAGAGGAGAAGAGCATACACTGTTCTGACAAATAAAATAGAGGAGAAGAGCATACACTGTTCTGACAAATAAATAGAGGAAAAGAGCAGACTCTAATGTTATCAATAATATGCCTTACAGTATGTTTGACTGAGTTCTCTCATATCAAAGACAACCTAGTGGATACCTCTTCGCATCCACCATTCTGAGGTTTGTACAAGATAAATTCTGGATACTTGAGATCATTAGCAATGTTATGATACTCTACAATCCGCCCGCGCAGCCATATGCAAAAGTTTTCTGGGATTTGCAAGTACAAGATAGATAAATATTCCTGTTAGAAGAGAATACAACATAGTTAGAAATTAGGGATCTCCTTGAATGAAGAAACTTCAGTGCATCTTGGTCATTAAAAAACTTACTCGGAGTGAATAACGAAGAGTGTTGGCAAGATGCAGGTCACTTACTGACATGCGGAGGCAACTTTTATCACTTTCTGCATCCCAAGAGATACGGATGTCCTGCTTTTTGTAATAGAGGTAGTCATATTATGGTAAGAAACAGAGCAAGAAATTCCAAATGGAAAAATTAAATTGGAAAAAGAAATCAAACCTCAGGATCTGACTGAAAGTTGAGCTCCATTTGGCCTTCATCATTTAGCCACAAATTATAGATTATGATCTTCGTGCCATGATCACCAATGTCATTAAACTGTTATGGGAAAAGAATAGTTGGTTGAAAAAGGTTATATCAACATTAATAATGCAAAGAAAAAGAATCAGATAAACTTAATTCAGGAAATTAAGGATACTGCACGCCTTTTGCCACAAATTTTAAAGGATCGCCGAGTTATGCATGAGAGGTTCTATGATCAGATGCCCTTCCAGTACAACCCCCCCCCCCCCTTCCCTTTTCCAGTTGAGCTCCCACGTGTCAAACTCCAACGTTATGCATTTCACTTACCTCCTTTTGAGCGCATTTCATGTTTCTATTAATGATCACAAAGCACTAATGTAGGAAATTAACTTCTTAAAATTTGATAGAGATGTGCACGAAATATAAGCTTTTATAAAACAGTAACGCCCAAGTCACCTATAATATTAAGACTGGTAAAGCAAACTAATATATAAAAGGAGAAAAACTATTAGCAAACTAGGTATTAAGAAACCAACTGAAGACAATTCTGGGTGTGTGTGCCTTGAAACGACTGCAAGTGAAGTTGATCTACCACCAGAAACAAAATTCAACACATGATCGAGCCTAACGTGGAATTATGGATCACTATCATAGAGGAAATGATTCTGGATGGGCAGCAACATTAAGCATCATGCAAAACATAATTTTTCTTTTGCTTTTTTTTGGGGGAGAAGAGGTGTATTTGATGCAGGTTTAGACTCACTTGCTTAAGAAGATCTTCCTCTGTTGAAAATGGAGACCATTGCAACAACAATGAGAGATTATTCACAAAATGCTGTTCACTGCAGATTGACGTCCATTTGCTAGTTGTTGACATGAACTCATATTCAATCTGTATCATATGAATAAAGAAGTTAAATACTAAAATAATTAAGAACAAGAGAGGGAGGAAGTGTTGAATGGTTAGAATCATTAGCCCCTAGAACTTTGAAAATTAACAATTTCTTTCCCCACACAAATATTGGCTGGCACTTGACTAGCCACTAAAAAGTTCTTCAACTTCCAACATTCTAAAATCATTTTCCACCTCAATTTTCATCAAAATCTCAAATTAACCTTAATAAATTTTGGCTTCACCCAGTTTGATTTTAAATACTGATCTGATCTAATTGTTTGAACTTTTATTTTTGTGTTATTTTTGTTTATCACACTCTACTGTTATACCAAACTTTCTATTGATTCCCATCAACATCAATTCCATCTCCCTCTTGAACACATCATCACTTATATCAGGCAATTAATATAAGAACGGTGCAAAACTCAAAAACCCATTCAACATTATTTGATATTAGTTGCATGTAAACAATTATTTTTTAATTTGGTGATGCAAATTGCATGTAAATAAAATAATACATGAAATAGAAATTAAAGTAGGAAGCAAATTAATTACCTGTTTTAGCCTAGAATTTTGTTTAAAATTTCTTAACATTGTCATATTTGTACTACACAAAAGTTCGTCATGTATCTAGTGTACAAAATTATGAGTACAAATCTTCATTTATAAATAATAAGGTAAAGTAATAGTAAGAGGTAACTAGCCTTTTCTAACTTTTTTTTTCATAAGTTCCTTTTAAAATTTATTTGCTGTACGGAAACAGAAAATCTGACAGGGGGAGTATCTATTTCATGAAAATGATTTTTATCCAACTCAATTAGTACTAGTTAAAATTCATGGAAATTAGCTGTAAAGTAGAAAGGAATTCACATATGAAAACTGGAATGACAATGGAAAATTACAAGTGCACAAACAACTCTCTGTACTCTCAGAAATATGCGTCAGATAAGGCTTAAGGTTTTGAACCGCGTGCTCACTGACACAGATTGCACGGCAGCTCAACAGAATTTCTGGCCTAGAGTTAAATCATATTTAAGAGGCCCTTAAACTTATTAAAAAAAAGGGCAGCCGGTGCACTAAGCTCCCACTATGCGCGGGGTCCGGGGAAGGGCCGGACCACAAGGGTCTATTGTACTATGCGCGGGGTCCGGGGAAGGGCCGGACCACAAGGGTCTATTGTACGCAGCCTTACCTCATTTCATAAAATTCATATACTAATGAGACACAAAAGGACTTATTTCTGATTTATGGATCAATCAAATGAGACAAAGAAATAACTAATTCAGAAAAAAATATTCAAAATTTAAACTATCATAAACAAGAAAAAGAAATGAATGTACATAATATAAAGGATGATATCACAATAAAAGAGAAGTAAATGTATTAGTTAATGAGAGAGAAATTTACCATAATTTACGGACTTACAGGCACAACCTCCACTAAATTAAAGAAAAATAAAAACAATTGAACCTTTTACTAATGATTATCATATAAATTACATTTTCTGTATATAATAGGGTGTATGATCTTTTTGGGGCCTTTTAACTTTTGGGCCATAAGGCAATGGCTTCACTTGCCTTGCCCTTGAGCCACCCCTATTGGCAAGGGTAGTCTATGAGAAATAACATCCCAAACAATTAAAAGGATATAGACAAGATAAAACTTGCATCTACATTCTAAAGGTAAGCTTTACATATTCAACCGAACCACAGATACACAAATACCAATTCTCATGTAGTCAAAGCATACTAAAAACTTCAAAAAGAAAGGGATTGTCTTGAAAGAAAAAAGGGACTGAAAAGGGATTGTCAGAATAAATAAATGAAAGCCACAATTACCACTTAGCCAGACAGAAATCCAGCCTGATAACTGCTTGTAGATCAAATAACCAATCCAACTACTTGTAGATTACACTGAATGCTTAGAAAGGCAAATGAAAAGGCTCACCATAGGAACCACTATTCTGTCAAGGCCTGCTCGTGTCAAAAATGTAAAAGAGAGAAGACCGACACTTTGCGTCAAATTCCTGCTCACAGTAGCAATGCAAAGAGACCAAAGGATTAAGACCAATAGAGCAACTATAGTCAGCAAATTGTTGGATAGATAAAAAATGCTACTTTCATTCACCATAAGAATGATTATTTGTAGTATCTTCTTTAAACTGACCATTCCGGAAATAAAAAAGAAAACAACGTGTTGGTGTTCCAAAGGAGAAATAGCCTAAAGGAGAGTGGTATCCCCTAGCTCTTCAAAGGAAAAGAAGAAAGAGATCCTTTCTGCTTTTTACATGCTACTAGTCGCAAGATATTACTCCCTCCACCTCAAATTTTTTTTTTTCAAAATGAAAAACTTTGAGATGGAGGGAATAATATCTCTCCTTGGGACTATTTCATCTCCAAGTGAACATTCACCTCGTTTAATAAGGAAATTTCTTTCCGATGTTGAATTATCCTAAAGTAAAACAAACTTCAATTTGACAGTGAAACTCTTTCCCTCTTCTACTCCATAAAGTGCAAAACGAAAAAAAAAAAAACAGGTAATATAGTCTTTTTCTACAACAAGCGATTATGATCTCCCCCAATTGTCTTTAGATAATACTCTTTTCGTTTCAATTTAAGTGTCTTACTTCCCTTTTTAGTTTGTTTAAAAAAGAATGTCTATTTTTATATTGGGTAACTCTCTAATTCCAACATTCTACATGGCTTGTTTAAAACCACAAGATTCAAAGGGCCTTTTGGATGATACACATCTTTAAGACCACAAGATTCAAAAGTCTCTCTTATTTTCTTGAACTCTGTGCCTAGTCAAACTAAGACACTTCTCCACCCCAACCAAGCTCATAGCCTCACCATCACATTCCAGCCATCACCCTAACAAAGAACACTACCACCATCACATATTCACCAAAATAAACATATCCACTGCAGGGATGGAGAGGGAGGGGGTTGATTTTGGAAGAAGAAGAGGAGGAGCACCAGGGAGAGGGCTATCTTGGGAGAAGAAGACGAGGGGGACGAGCAGTGGCGGGAAGAGAGGGCTAATCTTGGAAGAAGAAGAAGAGAGGGGACAGGGTGGGTAGTTATTTCTGTTTTTTTTTTAATTGCTCTAATAATTTTTTTTTAAATTACTAATAAAAGTTACAATTACTTTTTTTAATTATGTGTCATTCACTGATATGTCTGTTGACACGTCAGCGGTGTTTTCACTTCCGCGTACAGTGCCGATTTCGGGTGTTTTAAGATATACACTTCTTCCAAGAAATGATGTCTATCTGGACCGTGACAAAACTAAGGTATCTAACTAAATCTTGGTGTCAACTTTGAGAGACTATCTATGTATTTTGCCGAACGAATATAAAAAATAGTTAGTTTTCGTACTATAATAATCAAATTGCAATTAAGATAACTATAATTTAAGAATGGAACGCCTTCTCGTAAGGATCATTTGTGCCTCATTATTTGAAGCGCACACTTCTTTGAAGCGCATGGGTTCATCCAAGAAGCGATAACTCCTCGCTTCACATTACTTCATCACGTTAAGCGACAAAGCAGTGGCTTTAACAACAATACTTAAATCCGTAATGGATCAAACAAAATTAACAAGCAGTTGCAAGAAAAATATTACCCCAAAATTTCAATTGCTTCAAGGTATATATTGGTAGGAAGCTTCTTCCTTCACTTCAACAAGTCAGAAATCAAGTACTATGTCAAAATACAAAACTATAAACCCCTATTATACAAAGTTGTAATCCTGTAGAGATACATCTAGGGATGGCAATAGGGCAGGTTAGGGTGGGTTAGGGCAGGGCAAGCTTTGACCTGCTAAGATTTTGACCCGCCCTGCCCTGGCTTGTTTAGTATTTTTCAAAATAATTTCCCCGCCCCGCCCCGCCCCGCCCCGCCCTGTTTATGTTATCTTTCATTTCTTCTCTTTATTTTTCACTTTGCAACATAGATTTTTTTTTTACTTCTTTTGATATACTTTTTAACACTAATACTGCAATTGCGTTTACAAATTTGCTTAAAAGTAAATTGGACGACTTTCCAGCTGTCTCGAAGAAAGAATTCAGTTGTGTGATTTTAATGGTGTAAGGTTTTTTGGATGTTAAGTATCTGATTTAGGCAAACAAATACAGTCAATAATTTTTTAAAACAATATTTTTTGCATATAATCTTAAGCAGCAAAAATAAACAAGTTATCTTAACGTTAACCAGTAGTCAAAGGTTAACATATTCATTATATTACATAAGCAGTAGCTAATCTTTCATGTCATAGTATAAATCATTTTAGGATGAACTTTAGCAATCTAGCTAGTACTACTTTTACCTTTGGTGAAATAAAAGAGAAATAGTTACTAGGAGTAATATAATATCTTGAAATGATAAATATGAAACTCTTATCACAAATTAGCAAATGACAAAAACAAACACAATGCACAAGTGCATATATAGCAGCAGAGTACATACAGGCCCTGTTAAGCACCGCAAACTGCAATTACACTTGACCCGTTACCTGCCCTGCCCCGTTATGTATTTTCAAGAAATAAGATTTGCCCCGCCCCGCCCTGCCCCGTTATGTATTTTCAAGAAATAAGATTTGCCCCGCCCCGCCCTGCCCCAATAGACATCCCTAGATACATCAGCATCTCTCCAACGAAGTGCATATCCCAAGAGAAAGACCCCACTTTGACTGCTCAATAGTGTAAAGTTCTCTCAGGGCAAAAGAAAGGAAAAAGTAAACAGCACGTGCAATTATAATCCACTGGTATCAAACCTGTTCTTCATACAGCGGCTGAAGACAACAACGTCAGCCCCAAGTCTCATCGAACTTGTCTTGAAACCGTTTCCGTCTGAAAAGGAGGTATAATTACTTATATAAAAAGAAATGGGAGAACACGAAAGGACAGGAAAGGAACAATAATTATTTAATATCCATACACTTTCCAAGAGCTGATTCGAACTTCTTATCTGAGAATCCAAAACTTAGACAGCGACACATGGCTTCTTGGTCCATTCCACCACCATTATCTAGTAAAATTTAAGAAACTGTCAGTCTCGTACTAACACTTGTTAAACCAGAAGAACAACAAACTTCAATCAGATTTAAAACAAAACCCAGAAAGAAGTGGAATACCTTGAATTAATAAAGCTGAAGTTCCATCCTTCGGATTTACTGTTTTATCTACAATGACGTAGGTGGCTCCATTTTGTACCTGTCAAATTAATGAAACATAGAATGCAAAAAATAAAAAAGTAAGTACATTACCCAACTGCATGAGATGGAGGAGTTACAGTTTTATCACATATTTGACTGATTATAGACCTTTAGATTGTCATATGTGAAAAGATAAAAAAGAGAAAACACTTATTGAAGAAAACATACAAGAGTGTATATTTTTTATTTTGCGACCATTTAATGGGTCTAAATAGACCTGAATGATTAAGACTTGTAATAAAGTCTCAATATCATTTATACGTTATCCATTCAGGTATTTCTACAAAGATGTTATTTCATCACAACTCCATCCACTTTCACCTCTAACCACCACCACCACGTCGCCACCCACCATTATCAATTACAACCGTAGCCCCAACCGCAACCGCCTCCCACCATTATCAACTGCCACCCTCACCATCCTTGACCACAGCCACCACTACCTCCAATCACCACATCTAGCCAACATTTACAATAATTATCACAACAACCATCAATCACTACAGACAATCACCACCATCGGCCAACATTATATATCACTAACCATCGCAATCAGTCAGCACCACAATTAGTTATCACTATCATCACCGTAATTATCAGCCACCACCATCAACCACCATTGAAAACCAGCATTACCGACCACTATCACCACTATCTACTATCCACAACCACCATCATCCAACACCACCACCAACCACCACTGTTAGCCATCGCCACCACCAACCACCATATAATTTTTTGAAAATATTAATACAACTCCTCAATGTTAAGATTCAAAGTGTTGATTGCTTTGACATCATTATTTGAAGCGCATGCTTCTCTAAAGCGTATGCTTTCCTTGATGAAGCGATAACTTTTCACTTTGCATCAATTTATCGCTTTAACTGAAAAATCAATGACTTTTGAAGACATTATCAAGGACCATATAAGGATACAAGAAGTCATTCCTTAACAACGTAGGACGTTTAACAACCACCCTGCATGTCTACGGCTAAATATGTGGTGCGTGGATAATATAGCGTTGGACCGCAATATTGGGTAAACCAAGAATAACGATGTCAAGGCTCCGATACCATGTTAAAAGTTGGACTTTGGACCTAACACAATCTCAAAAACTAGCTCATAAAGTGAGAATTGTCCAAGACCATATAAGGTGTGTCCGAAGAACTTGTTAAAATCTAACTTCTGCCTAGCGTTGACGGTGTGTGAGGACAACTTTTACAGCATGTACCACTAGTTGAGATATTTTCACTGAACTTTCCGGACTTGGTGGTGGTGTTGGTTGATAGACAAAACTCCAGAACTAAGAATAACTCGGACAACACTCCTCGCGGGAAAAGTTGCATATGATAAGACGTCACTGATTAATGCATAGAGTCACTTTTCAACCAAATCCTCGTACCATGTGAGAAAAAAGAATTAAGAGCAATGCACAAAAACTATTGTCCTACACTAGCACTCTTTTAGATGCACAACTTACAATGTATTAACTATATCTATCCAATGTGAGAAACTATTATATACCACATATCTAACACTCTTCAACCACAATTCAAAAAAATAAGCACAAGTGGAGAGGAAAGGATAGATAAAGAGAGAAAGACACGGACAGAAGCAGAGAAAAACATGAAACGACAGAAGAATTAGTGGGGTGACGGGTTAAGGAGAAAAAGGTATTTTGAGAGTTCAAACAACAAGCTCTCTCATACATGACACTTTCTCCGTCAAATTTCTCATTTGAGTCTTTACCAATTGGGTATCAATGGCAGAACCTACAACTAAGATGTGGTGATGTTGAATGGCAAGGTTGAATTCATTGGTGACAACGGCAATGAGTGGGTGACAACTTCTCAGCACGTCAATGGCAGCAATGACGACAGGTTTTGAAGGAGGAAGAGAGGAATGGAATGAGAAGACTTCTGATGGTGTCGTGGATGCCATTAAGGGGTGAGTTTCTTATCTAGGAAAGGAAGAAATGATAAAGAGAATGAAAGGTTACGTCGCCATGAGCGGTGGTGGGTCGGGAAGTAAGGTTAGAGGAACATGAAGTAAAGAGACTGGAAAAAGAGAGGTTTAAGGAGAGAAATTAATACTGATTTTATACATGGCAAGAGAATTCTTCTTTTTTGCTAAGGTAAAATATTCTTTTCTTTTTTTTTTCCACACAAATTAATACTCCCTCACATCTTTTTTATATGATGTTTTGACTGGGAGCGGAATTTAAGAAATTTTGTTTTTGACACACACCAAAAGTACATTTAGAACTAAACATACCATGACATTTATATACCAAATATAGCATGTCAGTATAGGTCTAGAGACTTGAAGAATTTTCAAATACTGAAATGTATCATTCCTTTTAGAACAAACTAAAATGTAAATAAGTGTCATATAAAATGAAACAAATGGAGTGAGGGGTTTCACACGCTCTATACAATTGTGGGACGTGAGAATCACACACTTCATCCAACTCAGTCAAACCAACGCCACATAAGCATAGTCCAAAATGTGTTTAAAACAGTAATTCCAACCAACTTGAGATGTTTAGTTAGAAAATTTGAAGTGAAGGGGTTTACTGTGCAAAATCGTACAGATAGGAAGTGTCAATTTGCGTATTAAGCCTAAATAAAAATTTTCCTTTCAAACACCTTAAATATTTAAATGAGTTATTCATATAAACATCTCACACAGATAAAGATCATGCATCTAATTTCTACCACCCATATCCAAAAGAGGTCTTCACGTCCTTGGCACAAGGAAAAACAAATGGTCCGTACATGAAGGGCGTGTTGAAACAAATAAAACAATATAATTTCTCTAACTTTTAGATGAGAAAGTCATACACTTCTGTAATACCTCGTACCTTCGGGCTAAGGTTTGACCCGTACGATGGAATCATAATGGACCAAGATGAGGAGCGTAAGAAGTGTTTTGAAAACTAATCAAGGTATAAGAAGAGTCTTTGGGCAAAATATAGTCTGAAGCTACCCTACGAAGCATGTTTTCAAGTGAGTTTTCACGAGGCCTCACTTCAAGTGAGCATAACACCATTATAAGTTATGAGTTTGGGAAAACTCAAAACATGAAAGTTGTAGATCTTTGAAATAACTTTCCAACGATATATGGTGGAGGCCGGACGGAGATCTATACAAAAAGTTATACACGTTATACTAAAGAATTGTCGGTGGTGCTCGTCCACGGGCTCGCAACGCGAGCAAGTTGACGTCCCCAGGCCATGTTGCGCTTTTCCAGGCAGTGATGTGAGGGCCATCGCGTGCATGACTATGTGTGTGCTCCGGCAGCGCACGCTACTGGCACACAACACATCCGTCTTGACGTGCGAGCCTCTAACCAAATGCGTTTTTCCTATTTTTCATTCTGTTCTCCACTTTTTAAAACCCTAGCACGAATTTTCTCTCCTCCCCTTATCCTCAATAGCTCAAGGTAAGTCATTCTCATGTATTTTAACACGTTCATTAACGATTATATACAGATTCTAAGTGAAATCCTTTGTCTCTAACCTAGGGTTATCAAGAAAATCCATCTCAAGGTTTAAGGTTCAAGATTTTGGATTTCTCCTTCAAAATTCAGACTTTACTACAAGTTTAGGAGTGCTTTTGCTAAAGGTATGTAGAGCTTCTATCCACGTGTGGGAACATCATTGTTCTTCCCCTCGCTACGTTCATCCATGAAACACGAAATTCCACAAGCTTAGAGTTTTTATTATAATTCATGATGACCCTAAATTACATGTATTATGATATACCATGTTTGTATTACTAATTCATTATTGTATTCTTGATATTTCACTATGACTATCTTATGGATTTTACATGTTTTCATGCTTCATATAAGTTATATTACGTATCTATTAACATGCTATACTTTAGACTTACAAATCATGTTTACAAGTCATGTTTATGAAATTCATGAGCTTCTAAGCCAACTATATCCATGTTCATATTTGGGGAGTTGCACAGATTACCGAGAAGGATTAATACCTGAAACTACGTATGCCAATATAGGATAAGGATCGTTCCGCCCTGTTAGGACGATTCCTTCATGTTACCCATTGCAGGTTATTGATCCATTCATGTCATGTTCATGTCTCGTACCCAACAAGGTACGAGATGGCTTAGCTGATCGGGCAGAGATCAGACACCACGTTCTCACGTGGTGGTTACATGTCGGTTATACTAAAGCTCTCACATTCAAAATGATTTATCATATTTTACTATATTCATATCAGATATTATACATGCTCAGGTTATAGTTTTAGTTTCAGTTTCACGATTCTATTAAAAAATGTGTCTGCTTATTCATTCAATTGCTTTACATATAGTACAATTCAAATGTATTTACGTCCCTTTTGCCCGAGGCCTGCACTTCATGGTGACGACAGATCAGTTCGCTAGGATTCTCCCGTATCAGCTATTTGGTGAGCCTCATATCATTCGGGGTGTTAGTATATTTATTTTTCATGTCATGCTTTACAGTAAAGGTATGTCAGGATCTTGTCCTGGTAAACAGTTCAGTCAGGCTCATGGTCAAAGGTTTCATAGATTAGTTTAGCATGTCATGTCAGTTATTGATATTTAGACTAATTATGTCTTTCATACTATTTTCGCAATTATATTTTTGGACTATATCTTCAGTTTTAAGAATTTACACATTTTATATTATTATTGCATGCTTTTGATGCCCATGTTGACTCGGCAAATCATGTGGTTCGCTCGGTCACATACAGTCAGGCACCGAGTGTGGTGTTTTGCCCAGACCATGGTTCGGGGTGTGACAACTTCAACGTGTTATTAAAGCAGTAGACTTGCATATGAATCTTGTTGCCACCAATTGTGAAAAAGAACATCTATGTGTTAGGCTCAATAAAAAAATTTAGACGCACACGTGACAAAATTACTTCTCTAAAAGCTTAAACTTTTAGATGAAACAATCACACTATACAACACCAACTAAGTTTAATAAAAGACAATCTTTTTCCCCTTTCCTCTCTTTTTTACATATACCTACTGAAGAAATACTGCAACATGTTGATGTATGAAATTATCTATTAGCTACTCCCTCTGTCCCAAAAGAATGACTCACTTTCTTTTTTAGTCCGTCCCAAAAAGAATTGACATATTTCCTTATTTGGCAACAATTTAACTTTAAACTTTACCTTTTACGCAAAATGAGATGATCTATAACCACACAAATATCTTTGGCTTAATTTTAGACCATAAGATTCAAAAGTCTTTCTTTATTTCTTAAAGTGTGTGCCAAATGAAAGTACATCACATAAATTGGGACGGAGAGAGTACTATTTTTGTCACAAATTATAGGACTAAAATAACCTTTCTTTTTTCTTTTTCTTCATCTAATACAGCACACACTTCACCAAAATGAAGGTTTAACCACATACTATACTCCACAAAAAGTCATGTAATTTTTATACTTCCACCCACTTCTCCGATTGAATTCTCAAATATCTAATGCTAAGAAATGGCCTTTATCTCCCCTCTCTTAACACTAAACAATCCACATGTTGAAAACTAACATTGCTACTCATGTCAACGATTAGTATGCCCGCATTGTTGAGTTGAATGGGTTATTGTCTCCTCTGATATGATCATGAGCAAACCTCACTTCATTAGATAGTTTTGGGGAGCTAAGTTAGACCCTAGATTCATTTTCTTTTATATGGTTTCAAATCTAGACTCATCCCTATTCTTAGTTTAGGGAATGTTTGGGCCACATATTATATTGTCCACAACAACATACCCAGTATGATCCCACATGGTGGGATCTGAGGAGAGTGGAGTATACACAAACCTTACTCATACATTGTGAGGTGGAGAGGTTGTTTCTGAGACCCTCAGCTCAAGAAAAGCATTTTTAACAAAAATAGATTTGACAAATGCAAAAGTAAAAGTTATGGTGAAAATATTGTAGAAAAGAAAAGTATCGACAACAATAATCACAATGATAACCCAAGTAAAAGAAACAACAGTAGTAATACAATTTGAAGAATAAGATAGTAATGGAATAATAGTAACAATGATATTGGTTGGTGCTTTATGTGTAAGGGTACATATGAAAATGTTGATCATCCTCTTTTGCACTGTAAGGTGGCCAATCGATTATGGAGGGTGGCCTTCAAGTTGTTTCGCGTGCAATGAGTGATGTCGGGTACAGTGAATAAGGCCTTGCAAAGTTGAACTCATGGGAAGGGAAAGAGAAGCCCAAGAGCATGGGGGTTGCCCACTTAGCAATCACGTGAGTCATTTGGAAAGAAAGAAATAAAAGGGCATTTGACGGGGTAGAACAAGATTTTGTAAAATTGCATTGGATTGTTCTGTCTCTAGTTACTTTTTAGTGTACTCAGGAGGTCCCTATTTGTATAGAGGATTGGATATCTTTTGTTGAGAACCATATTTTGATGTAGGTTCTCTTCTTTTGGTTATTATGCTTGTATACGAAGTTTTCCCAATTGTTTAATAAAATTATTTACCTTATCAAAATTGATACTCATAAGTAGAAGAGGGAGCAGACAAGTTTTTCCACATGAAAGAGAAAATCGCTCGACTATCTAATAACCCTCAACCTCCATACTTTTCCATCTAGGGTCATGTCCTCGGTGAACTGAAGATGAATCATGTCATGTCTAATCACCTCACTCTAATTCTTACTTGGTCTACCCTACCTCTCATTAGATCAATCATTGCCAACCTCTCGCACCTCCTAAGTGGGGCATCTGTGCTCCTCCCATTTACACGAACCATCAGTCTCGCTTCTCACATCTTGTCCACCACTGAGGCCAGTCCCACCTTACCCAATATATCTTCATTCCTAATCCTTTCTCTCTTAGTGTGCCCACATATCCACCTAAGCATCCTCATCTCTGCTACACTCATCTTTTGAACACGTGAATTCTTGATTGGCTAATACTACCTCATACACAATTTTGGTCTAACAACCACTCTATAGAACTTAACTTTGAGTCTCAATGGCACATTCTTATCACATAGTACACCGAATGTGAGCCTCTATTTTACCCATTCTGCTCTAATACGATGTATAACATCCTCGTCAATCTCCCCATTTTCTTGGATTATTGACTCAAAATACTTGAAACTTCCTCTCCTGGGGATGACATGTGTATCAATCCTCACTTCCACATCCGTCTCTTATGATGCGTCACTGAACTCCACTCCATGTTCTCAGTCTTAGTCTTGCTTAACCTGAAACCATTAGACTCATTCGACTCTAGGGTATATCTCTAAGCCTCCAGTCTATCGTTAACTCCACTGCATGTCTCTCCAATCAATATAATGTCATCTGCAAATAACATATACCATGGTACCTCCCCTTGAATATGTCCTGCTAGTTCATCCATCGCCAGGGTAAATAAGGACAGGCTAAGAGTTGATCCTTGGTGCAACCCCATCTCGACTGAAAAGTGTTCTGAGTCTCCGCCCATTATTATCACACGAGTCTTGGCTCCAACGTACATGTTCTTAATCGCTCTAATGTATGCCACGAGTACGCTTGTAAACTCCAAGTATCTCCATAAAACTTTCCTAGTGACTTTGTCATATACCCTTTCTAAGTAAATGAACACCTCTTCATGTTCATCTCCACTATCCTCTCCCAAACTTTCATACTGTGGCTTAATAGTTTAATACCTCTATAGTTGCCGCAATTTTGAACATCACCCTTGTTCTTGTACAACGGAATCATTATACTCCGCCTCTACTCTTCAGGCATTTTGGTCTTCCTTTTTTCTTTGATCATGTAAAGGTATTTTCATTTATAAACATGGCCATAATATAGACCGTATACAGGGGGTATACCAAAAGGTAAAGAATCTACAAAAATGATTCTCTACAAAATCCACATACAACTAGGAATTTTATGAGTGCACCAAATGCAAATAAGAGACCGGAGGCTACACCTCAATTGACTAAAACTCGACTCTACCCCGTCGAAAGCTCACCTATTTCTCTCTCTCCAAACCACTCACATCATCGCAAGAGGAACCACATTCCATGCCTTACATCTTCTCTTCCTTCTCCCGCTCCTCCAACAAAACATCAAATCTTTCACAATTCTTGGCATAGCCCAAGAAGTTCAAAACCACCGAAGCATATCCCACCATAACCTCATGATAACACCACAATGTAGAAGAAGATGATTCACGTCCTCGCCCGTCTCCTTGGACATGTAACACCAGCTGACACAAAGAACATTCCGCTTCCTAAGATTTTCCATCGTCAAGATCACTCCTCTAGTAGCTAGCCAAGAAAAAAAAAACACATTCCTAGGTACTTGTGGTATCCCTATTGCATCACATGGAAACACATCATCCTCCCTAACCAAAACATTCTCATAGAAAGATTTTATAGAGAAAACTCCATTATTCATGTAAATAATGGATCTTAAGCTTAACTCAACCTCAAAAGCTAGCTTGTAGGGTGAGGATTGTCCAAGTCCATATAAGTAGTCCATGTTCCATTTCATTTTCGATGTGGAACTCTTAACACTCCCCAGCACGCCCAGACCTCGTTAACCGAAGAGTGGATAATATAATTTGGGGGTCCAACAACGATGAATAAAGAATTGGAATGGCTTGACTCTGCTACCTTGTAAAGACTGAATCTTGGGTCTAACTCAACCTCAAAAGCTATCTTTTGAGGGGAGGATTGCTCAAGTCCATATAAGGAGACCACTTATCTTATTAACTACTGATGTGAGATATTTTCCATTCTTCAACACCCCACCTCACGCCCAGGGTCGAACATCTGGTGCGTGGGCAATTTAATTTGAGGGCCTAACATCGGGTGAGATGGGTCCTGCTCTGATATCATATAAAGAATGACTATTGAGACTAACTCAACCCCAAAAGCTAGCTTGTAAGTTGGGGATTGTCCAAGTTCATATAAGGAGTCCATATTCCCATTCCATTTTTGATGCAGGACTCTTAATAATTCCCCAAAGATTCACTCCCCTTCCATTTCCTACCTTGAATGAAATAAGCAAATTTTTTAGTCTTCCTAAAAATGACATTAAACAACCCAGTTAGGCACTCAATACGTACTTTGCCTACGTTCTTCCAAAATCCACAAGTGGTTCGTCTAGCCCTGTTGCTCTTCCCCCTCTCATCTTACGAATTGCCCCCTTGAACTCCTCAAACTTTATACACCTACAATACCCAAAATTCTAACAGCTCTCTGAGTGTTCTAAATCACCGAGCACAATACTTTTGTCCTCCTCTTCATTTAAGAGTTTATGTAAGTATATTTGCCATCTTCGCTTAATGTGTGCCTCTCCCACCAATACTATCATCCTCGTCTTTAATGCACATCAATTGGTATATAATGCACCTCGTATTCTAAATATCCAGACTTTGGTGTGCGGTGGGAATGTTAGCATAGCCCACATTGGTTGAGAGGATAGGCAATTGTCTCCTTATATAATATTGGGCAATTCTCACCTCATGAGCTAGCTTTTAGGGTTCAATGATGGCCTTATGTCTATTTTCTCTACATCAACAAACTTTAAATTCCTGACAAATGGAGTTACAATATAGATGTTTCACCATGTCACTTACTTTTAGGGGATTTCCAATAAAAGAGTAGGTCAAAGACATCATAATTAGGACTTTTAAACAAAAAACAGCGTTCAGTAGATAAGAGCATGAAGACTTCACAACAAGAATAGCATCCATAAACTAACTATATTGGCAATTTTTTCCTAGTGCGGCAGAAAATAGGAAACGAATTCTATGATTTCCTGACCAAAAAGGAAACAAAACAGAGAAAAAATAAGAAACTTGATCAGAAATTCACCTCATCAACAGCGTTGTCAAGCAGTTCAGCTATGGCTACACAACAGATCACAAGGAAAGCAAGTGAAAGTCAGACATTTCGCTAGGTGGCTACTTGTGATATGTATAAGCTTTTCGAGCAATGTAGGATAAGACATTGACAAGAATACATACCACCAAATGCCCATTTATGTGAAGTGGCATTTGAGTGAAGGAACTTCGGGTGAACACGCAGGAAACTGGCCCCATCTTCCAAAAGAGACCACAAGTCAGATAACAGATAATGGAGATATAAATACATACTCGACCAGGAATCAGCTGGTGAGTTAAAGGACATGAAGCCTCACATACATATTTTAACTGGCAGGAAAAAGGAAGAAAATACGTGAAAGTATCACTTCAAATAGTTTAAAAGTATAGGCAATCACTGCCTGACTCGTCATTAATAGAATCTTTAAAGTCATCAAAGCATCAAATTTATTTGGGACAAAGACTGGGAACGAGTATTTGAATTGAAAGAAGAATACTTTTAGAGCACGACTTGGAAATAAGCCCCGAATCATGGTTTCCAGCTTTCCAAAACTGGCGGCAAAGAGGTGCTGGACATATTGGCGACATAGAGTACAAGCTTGAGGCATCAATTGGAGAGTGTTCTTTATCCAATACAATGGTTCCGCTATGTTCAGTACTTTCAGCGCCTTGCCTTCGACTACTGGCTTGGTATTCTGGTTGCATGATAGTTCAGTTTCTTGGTGTTCCTTCAGTTGCGTGACCTTCGAAACCAACTGCTAAAATTTAATAGCTTTCACATCCACCCTACAGAATCATTGCTGAACTAGTCAATAATGTTTGTCTAACTCACCTTAAGGATTGGAAAGGAATTAAATATCTGAAAATAAATATGTTCAACAAATGAAACTCAGGAATAAGGATTTTAAAGCTAGAAGGCCTAGCTGGTATAGGACTTTTAAAGACCAGATTATAGCGAACAAGGATTTCAGAATGGTCAAAAACAAAGACAGACAAAAGGAGCATGGGGTTTCAAGAGAGCATGTTAGACGAAACTATTCACACATGCATATACTATTCTTACTCAAAAAGTCCTCTAAGTTAAAGTCTAACTGCCTATACTAGACCAGGGACTACTCTGTGTATTTCCAGCTCCATGCCTCTAATATACCTGAATGCAGAAATTATGTCATGCGTACAAAACCTACACTTGTTTAATTTTTAAGCAGGGTACAGAGAAACAAGATGGGAGTTACAATTTGTATCTAGAATTTCATTCGGAGAGACAAGATGAACTAAATACCATATTGTCAACTGGTAATGAGCATTATATAGGGTCTAAAGCAGGGGAAAACAACAATAACCAGTTCAGCTAACCAATTGGTGGATCCAGGAATCCTAACAAAGGGATTCAAGAAAATGAAAAATAAATTACCTAGAAGCTTCTTTTATGTTAAGACATTCACAGTTTATATATACAAAAGAACATATATATTTTTACATACTTGCACACTGTAATTTCCGGATGAAGGGGATTCAACTGGAAACCCCTTCCTTCCTTACCTTTAGCTCTGCCACTGCAGCTAGCCTCTCAATTCTACCGGCATTAAGACTTTATTTACTTTCACAAAGTCCATCCAACATAAGTTAAGACACCTGGTGAAATAAGCAAAAACTGGCTAGACTAGCGAGGAAGTAAATCTGTTCCAGGTTGACTAGTCATTCAAAAATCCAAACAACAAATTAAGCCAACAATATACCTGATGTACATGTGAAGAAATGTTTATCAATATCTTAGATTTCTTAATATTGTTTATCTTTATCTTACTGAAGAAACAATCTATTAGTTTAGAGATAATCTTATCTTTTCATAAGAGAAAGTTTCCATTAATCTTACCTCCTCCATTTTATTTGATATGACAATGCTTGCCTGGCGAGGAGTTCAGTAAAGAAAGAAGTTTTGGCACATATCAAAAGTGCCCTTAGAACTTGAGGTTTTACTTGACATTTCTACAGCTATATGAGCATGTCATTAAGAGTAACGTGGAAGTTTAAAGTTAATGACTTCCCAAATATAAAATGGTATCATTCTTTTAGAATAGACTAAAAAGAAAATAGCGTCATATAATATCATATAAAAAGGTGTCATCTTTTAGAATTAACTAAAAAGGAAAGCGTACCATATAATATATCGAAGGGAGGGAGTATTTAAGGATAGAGTTCTAGTATTTCTAAGTGTTCTAACTTGTTCAGAACTCATCCTATTATAAATAACACCTTCATATAATGCAAAGTACTTGTATAACACTTTATGCAAAAATGCTTTAATTTGATTTATCGCCTTTTTTTTGTTCCCATTGTGGTAGACAACACGCTCCAAAATCCGAATCCCCCCTTAGGGCCAACAGATTTCTTCACTTCCTTCCTCCCTTAGTGACTTGAACTTTCAACCTCTTAGTTGGACGCAAAGCTCTCAAAGGAACCTCCTCTTGGCGGGAAGTAGAGCACACAAAGCAAACCTCCTTTATTCTTCTTTGTTATTCTTCATTTTTTTCTATATTCTTCTCCCTTTCTTCTATTTCTATTTTGAATATCACCAGTGCGGAGCCACATGCATCCAAGGGGTGTGTCACCGAAAAATTACACTGTGTAGCCGGGTAAAAAAATATATTTTATGTTTGTATACTATATATTGACTCCCTTGACTTCTTTGTGGGTTTTATGTTTTATGTTTTATGTTTTATGTTTTATGTTTTATGTTTTATGTTTTATGTTTTATGTTTTATGTTTTATGTTTGTATACTACAAATTACACTGTAAGCATGTATTAATATAAGGAAATGATCTTTACGTGGAAATGAAAGGATCTGGAGTAATTAATGAAGAAAATATTGCAGAATCAAAAGTGGTCCTAGTTTGTGATCAGATGAATGAACCGTCGGGAACTCGTATGAGAGTTGATTTGACTGCCCTAACTGGCGAAATATTTCTGAGATGTTAATGAGCAAGATGTACTTCTATTTATTGACCATATCTTTTGTTTCGTCCAAGCAGGATCCGAAGTATCGACCTTATTGGGTAGGATGCCTTCGGCAATATCTATTACTCCCTCTGTCCCAATTTATGTGATACACTTTCTTTTTTAGTCTGTCCCAAAAAGAATGATACATTTTCTTATTTTGCAACAATTTAACTTTAACTTTTATCTTTTACGCTTAACAAGATGATCTATAACCACACAAATATGATTTGTTTTAGACCACAAGATTCAAAAGTCTTTCTTTATTTCTTAAACTCCATACCGAGTCAAACTATATCACATAAATTGGGACGGACGGAGTAATTGATAAGAAAAGAAAAAATGATTTCACCTCTTTTGCAATATATACACACACATACAAAAGAAAACCCTAAATGTTAGCAACTATAGACCTTCCAAGCGACTATACTTCTTCTCCGTCACTTCCCTTCACCTACTCATTAGGCTTCGTGAATTTATAATGATCGTCGTGTTCTGCATGCTGAATCTTCTACTATTCTATGTTCTTCCTAAAAGTGTGTTAATCCCTATGTTGTATGGCCTCGTCTGTCACCTTGTCGACGGAAAAATCAAACCGCCTAACATAGGTGTCGACTATAGGCGTACTTTTCCAGGTGTCAACTATGGGCGTACTTTTCCAGGTAGGCTCCCATGACATTCCTTTTTCCAAGCTCACATAATAACCTACTTTTTCCTTGATTAGGGTTAGATTATAAGCCAATTTAAGTGACTTGCATTGAATACTTGTTAACTTTCATCAACATAAGTATCGAGTTACTCTTTATCAAGTAGATCAACAAAAGCATACTTCTCAATTAAATGTGAAGTTAGGGCAAATTTAACATCCAAAAATCTAAAGTGGAACCAAACATGGAAAAAAGAAATAAGGAAAATCACATTTACCTCTTGGACAATGATCAATCTTCAATACATACCTTCCTAGTTTTGCCCAATCACCAAGAGAGTTGAGAAGATTGGGCAAAAGTCAAGCCCTAATTTGACATTATGGGATTTGGGAAAAAAGTAATTTGAGTAAATTAGGCCAACAGGGGCAAAAGAGGGAAATAAAGTTGGGTGGATGCTCCAATGCAAATGGGTATGTGTGGCTTGAGAGAGAAGCAAACTAAGTTTGTGAAAGTACAGTTTTACCCACATTTCAAATAAGACTTTTATTATTCATTTGACTTAACATAAAACTTAAAAAAGAATAAAATATTTTTAAAATTTATGATTTAAAATAAAATTTAAATATTTATATTGTTAGAAATTATTTAATTAAGATAAAGAAAAATTTAAAAGGTAAATTATTTCAGAAAGGTATTTCCTTTCGGACAACTAAAAAAAGTGTGTTTTCTCGCGTAAATAATCTATTTTCTTATAATAAAAGCGAATGGCTTAAGGCTAATTTCTTTCTACTAGTTCTTATATAAGCAATTTGCAGGAAATAAACAAAGTCTTTTCTTCTAAAATTCACGGCTGAAATCGCGTCTTTCAGTACTGAGTAAAAAATACCAAGAAGGATCATATCCTAAAGGAGAAGGAGGAGTAGAACAACGAAGTACAATACTGAGCGGAACAGGTAATGAGCCGTGAGCGCCTATCCAGTGTACATAGCTTCACGGCGACAGCGAGTGCGGCGTGTAGCTTTTGAATTCCCACTATCCAATACATCCTGCTTCTCTTATTAGAGTATGTTTGGAACGTGATTTGTAATTAAATTTAATTTGTTTGAAAATAATTGTACAATTTGATAAATTTATTTAGTCAATAATTTTTTCTACCTTAATTTATGTGGCATTTTTTTTTTTAATTTACTAAAAAAATTGTAATCTTTCTATAAATAGGAGTAAATTATTTTTTTAAATTTTACTTTTACACTTAATGAAGTGAGTTATAACCGTATAAATATTAAAGTTTGTTTTAGATCACAAAATTTAAAATTCTTCTCTTTTTTTAAAGTGTGCCTAGTCAAATAGTCACATAAATTAACACATAAAAAATAGTTATTTTTTCTATAGTCAATATAAAAATTGGAGTATTGAGAAAAGCAATTATACCATTCAAACTTTGAGAAGGGAGAAAGATTTATGGTGATATAATTACTAGATACAACAACAACATACGTAGTGTAATCTTATAAGTGGAGTCTGTGAAAAATAGAATGTACGCAGACTTTACCTCTATCTTTGTTTGTGGATAAATATATTATTTTCGATAGGCTCACGACTCAAATCAAATGTAAGAGACTCATGTACTGGCGTTCATGGTTCGGTTTGATTGTGTTTTTGGTTAAAAGCAAACCAAATCAATTAAGTCGGTTCATTTTAATATTCAAATCAAACCATTATAGTATAAATTCTATCATTTTTTGTTTCATCGATTTTATCAGTTTGATTCAGTTTTTGCGAGTTTTAAAGATGTATTTTATAATGTAAAATGATTGAATGAAAGGGTAATTAAACATGGCTTAATCCATTCAAATCTAAGAATCTTGAAAATTGATTCATTAACTTTATTCAAGTAAAGGTCTGTGGCTAGGGGTAGGCAAAAAACCCGGAGAACCGAAAAAACCGAACCGAACAGGCTGTTCGATTCAGTTTTTATTCGGTTTTTTAAAAAAAATCAATTTTTTGAAAAACCAAATCTAATCAGAATTTAGCGATTCGGTTCGATTTTTTTATTTCGGATACGAACCGAACCGAAAAAACCGAATTAAATATATAATTATTCTTCTTTTTTATTTTAGGCTACTAATATCTCTTGAATCATAGTCATTGAAGCCAATCTATGAAGCTTTTATTGAAGTCGAATGCGGCATGAACTTGATTAACATATCACAGAAGCATTGGCATAAAATGTAAGGAGAGAAAATAGTTGTAAATTGGTGAAACTTTAAATGGTCATAACTCTGCGCTCGGATGTACATTTTAGCCGATTTTTTTTATTTTGCGTATTTGTTTGAGACGGGCCCGGTCAAACTGCCATAAGGCGGTTTGGCGCAACTAATTTTTAGAAAAACGTCTGTTTTCCCAATCAATTTATGTTTTTCCCCAAATCGATTTCTAATTTTCTTTTTCTTTAGTCAAGATCTCACGATATACAATACATTTCAACGTCGAAATTTCGTGGTAATGTAGGGGTGAATGCCAATTTCAGTTTTGAAAATTCAATTTTAAAAATAAAATAAAAAATTCCTCGACCCAACCCACTAGAAAAAATTGATATAATCCGATACGTTCGGCGATATAAACCGAACATATCATTTTTTTTTTTTAAAAGTTGGATTAGGTTTTTTAAAAAATGATTTTTATTCGGTTCATATTTTTCGGATACAAAATCGATATAAACTGATATTCGCCCACCCCTATCTATGGCTTTGGATATAGGAATACAAAAACATAACATCTAATTTTCATGATTTCAATCAATGGAGAAAATCTAAAATATATAGAAAAAAAGATTTAAAAAGAACAAAAAAAACATACAAGGTGAAAGAAAGACCTAGATTCGACTAAATTTTTTAAAAACTTCAATTTGATTGTTGATTGTGCGAGAGTAAATGAGGAGGATGGGTGAATTCTTTTTTACCTTCAGGCTTTAGTAACGAGAGTAAAGGATTTGGAAATTCGGAGAATACAATGAGGGAACCAGAAAAACTAAATGAGGGAATATTTTTTTACTTTTAACATTTTTTAAATTTTACCATAAACTTAAATGGGCTAGGCAACGAGCAAGTTTTCTTTCTAATTATTTGAATATGTATTAGACTTGAAATGACCCAAAATTATGAATCAGATATATATATAATACACACATATATATATTTATATATATATCAGTTTGGTTCCTTTTTTTTAGTTTAACAACAAATCAAACTAAATGTTATCGGTTTCTTAAAATTTAAAACCAAATCAAATCAAACCAAGCAGGTTTTCAGTTTATAAAGTCTGTTTGACTAGGTTTATCGATTCAGATCAATAAATTTTTTGGTCTCATATGAACACCCCTAGACGCAAGATCGTAGGAAAAATGAGACAACAAAATAGCAATTTACAAAACAAGTGCAACAACAAATATTAATATACTTTGGAGAAAAAGTTACTACGTGATATTAGCAAACTACGAAAAATACGAAAATATTCAGCTACCTACAACATTTTACCCTAATCCTCAATATCTTTTTATCTAAGGTCATGTCCTCAATCAGCTGAAGTTGTATCATTTCCTGTCTAATCACCTCCTTCCAGTTCTTCTTCGGCTTACCTCTAGCTCTTCTAACTCTTGGTACATCAAACCTCTCACACTTTCTAAATGGCGCATTCTCACACCTCCTCTTCACATGCCCGAATCATTTTAGTCCCACTTCCATAATCTTATCCGCCACGGAAGTCACTTCCACTTATAACTTCATTCCTAATCATATCTCTGCTCGTATGCCCACATATTCATCTGAACATCCTCATCCCCGCTACCTTCATCTTCTGAACGTTGACATTCTTGACTGGCCAACACTATGGCCCATATAATAGTGTTGGTCTAACCACCACTCTATAAAACTAACCTTTAAGCTTTGGTGGCACATTCTTATCACACACTACAGTTGAAAATTTGCCTTTGGCGGGGAAGTGCATCCACCCATGTTTAATGAATTAAACACTAGTGTTCCGCATGTTGGAGGCTTTGTCTCTTCACACATGCATAATCTACTAAGTGAGTAGATGACCGTAGGGCCAAGAATTGTCAAATTTCGTTGAGAAATGAAAGAGATATTAGTCCACGAAGTAAGGTGTTTGAGGCATAGAAATATGGTGTGGGGCAAATCTACCACATCGGTGGGAATAGGAAGAATTGCTCTCTATATAAGTCTCTAAAGTGGTAAAGGGTTTGGGACCCCAAGGGGTATCCCATGTGTTTAAAGGAGGGAGGACATAGATGTGCTTGGGTTCAAGGCTAAGCCCACACGCCTGCTGCCGCCGCTCGTCCGTCCCGTCTGGTCACTGGTCACGCGTGGGGTCAGGCTGTGGGAACTTTCTGATATTATCTTTTTGGACCCCAAATTGCTTAATATTTACAGTTTGGTCCCTAGAGTTTCTGAAAAGTTGATTTTGGGAAAGACGGAAGGCAGAAACTTTCTGCCTACCGTTTGGGCTATTTTTTGGAGCATTAACCAGCCATTACTTGGCTGTTAACTCTCCATAAACAGCCCTCCTTCATGACCATTAATCATCCCTCCTTCAAGGCCATGAACAGCCTCCTTCATGGCATCAAACCTGCCATTACAGCCCTCCCTTAATGTCCACCATTACAGCCCTCCCTTAATGGCCATTACAGCCTTGTTTGTGGCTGTTGGGCTGCCCTCCTCCATGCTATATATTGAGCTATTTTTGGCTCAATTCATGACAGAGAAAAACAGCAATATAGACAGCATATACAGCACAAAACAGTCATGAAATACAACACAAAACAGTCACGAAAAATAGCAAAAACAGTGACGGAAAATCATCACATACAAACAGAAAAGTAACACAAAACAGTCTCGAAAATCACTGCAAAACATTGAAGAAAACCACTGCAAAACAGTGACGAAATACAGTGTGATATACACAAGATATACACAACAGAGACACACTATATACACAGAGACAAAATAGAAGAGAAAACAGAAACTCTTCCTTCCTTTTCCATATCTTCAGCAAGTCGATTCATATCTGTTTTCTTCGTCAGACTCAACCTATTGGCTTTGTAGCGTTGAGATTAAAGTGTTGTTTTATCTTGGGAGACTATTGCCCGCTAACGTAAAAGCATATATACGGGGCAATCTTGTCTTAAGGACAGAGGGCAATCACTCGACTCAACACACAACGTTGTAACCATCCAGATTTAGTTTTTTTGATTTCAGGTTATCAAGATTCAAGACACAACAAGCTTGCGGCAGTTTTGAAGATTGACCTATTTGTTCAACAAGATTCAATTTCTGAATATTGAATATTTGTTTATCCTTTCGAATACTTGTAATAGTTATTTACTTCCCGTACTGCTTTATAAAGTACAATAGAGTACCAACAACTACCCCAAAGATGAGCCTTCATTTCACTTCCCTCTCCAAATACTGTTTGTGACATTTCAATTTTCTTTTTTAATATTTCTTATATATACACATATTTATCACACATTGAAACTATCGAATTGATTTTATGGTCCTTTGCAGATTTGTTTTTAGTTTTATATTCTTTCTATATGAAATTTTTCTTTTTATATATAAGCGATCTGAAAAAATTATTTCTTTTACTCAAAATTATATTATTTAATTTTTATAAATTAAGTTTTATTTAAATAAAAAATCAAATTATATAAGTATACTTGTACAACCAAATATATCATTAATGAAATTGCAAAAAATTAGGTGGTAAAAGTTTAGTCGAATTGAGAAGGAAATATAAGAGAATAAAAGGAAGGAAATCCGCCATGGATGAAAAACAAAGCTAAGAGACATTAAGTTTGATTGTTTGAACTTAAAGGAAAGAATTGTGATTTTGGGAAGAGTGTTAGTGTGTAAACAAAATTCCACATGAAAGATAGAAGAAAAAGAAGCTATTTATTTAGTGTTGAATGTTGTGAGACATTTTGGGAAAAATTGTGTGAACTTCGTCTAAAACGTACAATATCACATCATGATAAGAGTATGTTTTATCCCGGTAATAAAGCTAAAGGTTAGGCGAGACGAGTATGGAGATGACAAAGTAATGGCGTGAGGCTCGACTTATTGTCTTTGCCCGTCCATTGGCCAGTTTGCTATCTTTACATGTAGGTTTGTAGACGCGGACACAAAAAAGAAAAATGAGTTTCGATAACCATAAATGTGAGCTTTGGGGACCATAAATGCTCCGTTAATATGGGTGACACACAGTTAATCTCCAAAATAACTCGTAAATGGTGAAGAGTCGTGAAAACTATATTCCAGGGGAGATTGTTGATAGAAGTCCCAAAAGTCATACCAAACAGTATTGCAATCCTTTAAATCGTCGTGGGCCTAGTCTCTGGTACCCATCACATTCAAGGAAAGAATAATAAAGTAACAGTCTGAAGCAAAATTCGTCACCTTTCTCCTCCAGATGTGCACAGAATATATTTATGCAAGTATCAACTTTCTGTATATGCTATCTTATAATGATCGTTAGTTTTGACTGCCAAGGTGAGACTAGATCAAGCTAACTACCTAACCTCAAATGTGCTATATATTGACAGGGACAAAATATCATTTTTACAGGAAGGTTATGACTCTCAGTCCTCTTCATAGCACATTATGCATGGTACATGAACAAGCTGCTTCCAACAGAGCAAGCGATCAAATTTTGCGTTGGATGCCAAGCCAGATGCAGCAACTTGGACTTCAGGTTACATGAAATCTCATTTTCTGAGCTGAGATCTTGTCCTGAAATCTCCAACAAAAAGCAACGTAAATGAGATGAAAACTAAGTCTGGAGCCATTTGATGAATTATGGGTCCTGCAACAAGCATATGCATATTTGTTACTAACTACCTTGGCGATAAAATCCTCGTGCCAAGTTGCTAAATGATGACCTTCGAGGCCTTGAAGTAGCTTGAGAGGCCGGTTTTCTACAAATCAGGTGTAATGAAGTGTCAATTATTCAACAACTAAAGAAAGACAATAGAAGATCATCTTAGTACAATGGTTACCTATTTGGATCTATTTTGACTTCCAGGGTGATGCCATCTTCATTCCCAGCTCCACACGAAAATACACGAAGATGATTGCTAAATCAACGAAAGATTACCCGAATTCATCATATGTACAGAAGATACAACAAAATGGAAGTACACAATTGACAACAATCCGTAGAACTATTCATATGTTGGCATAGTTAGAAGTGTCATTGAAGGATAAACCTGTAAAATCCAGTTGCAAATTGAAGTCAGTCTCCATCCAGGCAGCAATCAAACTTATCGAAAATGGCATCATTTGTATACAACTTAGGAAGCTGCCATACAACATGTATTAGGTCAACTATACTGCAGTACAAAATCAGAAAATGCTATCAATCTGTTTGAATATATAGCATAGCATATTCACAGGTTACATCAATATCACCAACTGTTTATATCTCAGTAAACCTCTGAAAAGTATTTGTCGCGAAGACCCTCATACCTTAGGGTGGAGGTGTTCGTGAATCTTATATGTTGCAACTGGGGAAGTCTCCATGTGAGTGTCCCATAGCTATCAAATAGTGGTAAACAAATAAGACATAATTACATTTCTAAAAGATGTGTGAGAAACACATGTTAATACTAACTCTATCCTGTAAATCACTCGGTTTAGTTCTTGAGTACTAAATTGAAAATTTTATACTCGGAATTCATTTCTTTGATGAATGTAATTGGAGACCAATAAAATGCAAAAGGAAATATAGTTAACGAACTAAAGTTCAGTGTACATATACAGTAAAAGGACTATTGAAATCAGAGAAGACCTTCAGAGTCATGTAATCGCGAGTTAAAATATGCCTTCCATCCATTGCATACTTCATGTCAGATATAGAAGCAATGATCTCACTCAAAAATGTTTTAGAGCCATGGCTCCCCTTATCTTGCAATCTGTAAAAAGTAGTACCATAAGCTGAGGCTCGTTAGAAGAAGTACTGTAAGCCACCGTCAGAGAAGCAGATTAGAAGCCGTACTGCGTCATACAAATGAGAGAAAAAAATGGAGAAGGGAATAAAACTCACATTTTCACATTGTGATCACATAGTGCAGACTTTCTCAAGTCAACAAGTCGGATGAATCCCCGCGAACTACTATAAGCCAACAAATTGCAGTGAAATGGATGGAATTCTGCTGATGTAATCACCTCTACATAGGAAATGGTGCAATGGTCATGCTCATCCTTTATCAGGTGGCAGTCTGGTCAAACTTTTGATGCAGAATAGAAGCATATGGTGATGAAACTAAATTAACCTAATGGCATTATTCGATCCATGTCATAAAGTAGATCACCACTTCAAATTTACAAGTCAAGTCCTTTTCAGGGGGAGGAGTAAGGGCGGCTTCTTATTCCTTACAAACATTTATAGAACTTCTTTCTTTCTTTTCTTCTATTCTATTTTTTTATTTTTTTTTTGCTTGGAGATGATAGGAGCCATTCTCCTTATATCGGAGGAGAACAAGATGTCAGAATGAATGCACTTGGAAAAGAAAAAAAAAAGTCTTCAATAAATTCTTGAAGTGCTCTGGCATCATATCATTAGCAGGTAATATTTATAGATTAGACCTCCATACTTTAAGAGAACATAAGCTGGAAACTTCAAATAATGGTTAACAGAGAGTAGCACCGATGCATGAGATAAGATCCAGTAGGTTACAGCATATGAAATGCTTTGAGAAGAGATCCAGAATTACCTGTAAGATCTTCCATATCTTTTGGCTTCATGTCAATGATATTGAAACACTGATCTCTGACCTCAAGGTTCCATACGTTTATCCTAAGGTCATCCCCAGAGAGGAATGTCTCACCATCGCTGTAAAAGTATTAAAACATGAGTATTATCTACTGCCTGACACTTCTTCAACTGGTAACAATTTTCATACTGTTTTCTTGTACTGATACTTAAAGAAGGATATTCTGGTCTGATCAGTCGTGTTCAATCAGAAACACAAACAACAGGTGCTGGTCAAATTTCATTCCACTTAAAATTATAATATTTGCAAGAACAGAAGAATACCTATTGTTTGAGATGGAATTAATGTTGAAATCATGAGCATTTGCATAAACTCTTCGGGATCTTGTAGAAGTCACATCTGTGATATCTGCAAGCTAGTTACAACATAAGCTGGAATTACAAGTTATGAAAGCATGTCAAATGCATGTAATTTGGGGAGAATGAATGTAATAAAGAATGCGAGAATATTTCAGGTAATAAGTAGAATGATTAACACTCTTCCATGTCATACATGTGATGGCAATTTGTCGTTTTTATTAGTCCATTCCAGACTGCGACCATTAGCATGAGACAGTTCACCTTGTCCACTCATGTAACTTCTATCAGCTAAAAGAGAATTCTCTGAAGTCACAGATGAATCGATATCCATTTGTTTAACTTTCTTTACTTAATCTGCAAAAGCAACAAATGAAGAAAAACAGTAAATTGATATGTATGACTTAGTAAGCTTACAGTAAATAGGAACTTACAAGTGTATCTAAGTTCATCCAGAAAGAACACCCATCCAGCTTTTTTTTTTCTTAATGCACAGACAAAATTTTCATCTTGACAGACTCAAACAGGCAAGCAACTAATACTTAAATTTCACCACAGAAACCTCCTTTATTTTCCCCCCGTTTTTAGTTTTCGTGTTGGGTGTACGTCAGAAATAGATGAACATTTTAGAAACAGTTCTTAGTTCAGAAAGCTGCATCTAACCAAGCTAAGTATCTTAGTAGTAAATACCATAGAAGATAAAAATGATAGTACAAAGTTTGAGGTTATTCCATAAAACAAAGTTCTTTTCTTTTTCCACAGGATTTCTGCAGTCACAGTTATGTACAGAGGAACCATGTAAAGGCAAACAACTGATTTTCACGGTACATTTTTGGTACATACCATAACAGATTGATAACTTAATCCCCTAAAAGGCCTTATCCAAATTTCCAGAAACTTATAAGCCAGAAACCTTTCTTTCTTCGAATTGAACATGTCTGAAGATTCACAGATACAGAAATTTCATACCTTCCAAAGTTTTATCGTCCTGTCATTTGCTGTAAGAAGAAATAATGATCTGTTGAGTTTCGTACACCATCTGATTTTATTAATCTTCTCTTCAATTTCCACACTCTTCAAATAATCAAACTGAAGAAGATGTAACATGATCAGCATCCATAGTTCATAAAGATCACCTATATGCAGAAATTTAAGTAGAAGGTAGGTAGAATGAATATCTAATCATTCCTCGGGTTCATGACTCTGGAATTCCGTCTTATATTGAAATTCAGGATGCTGCCTTTGTGGAACGTTGAACTGACCAGAGTCACTTCGAGAACTGCACTCGAAGAGATCCTAGAAGACCATAAAGGTGAAGAGATTACATGTGACGTGAAGTTTGAATATGACACTGAAGAAAGTACAGAATTGTTTCAGGCTGAAATCATATTTACACAAATGATATTTCCGAAAATTTTGTCCCCACTTCTTTACCAGCATGCCGCTTAAAAATCATGACACGTCCGCCTTGATCTCCAACAGCAAGATGATCACCATTCTTGTCAAATTCCATTGCATATAAGATATCGCCTAACATAAAATGCTTATTATTTGACTCTATGCTAGTTATTCTGCTCACATTCTCTCTGCATCTCATATAACCAACATGGCAAACCGAAAAGAGTAAACCATAATATCCCTCCTATTCTGAGAGTCCCATAACTTTATTTCCAAAGCAACACCTTACTCAAGATTGATCTATACATAATAAAGGAATAAGAACCGGCTTCTCCTATTACTTAATCATAGGGAATTGTGTAATACTGAAGAATCAGATGGAAAATCCTAAAGAATTGATTCTGCTAGCATCATCAAGTTTCTCAACTGAATATTGGACGTTCCAAATTCACGCAGTATCCTTTATTCCCCGATTAAAATAACAACTACTACTACGATACAATACAATACAATAACAATAACAACAACAACAGCTACTACTACTACGGAGCCTCAATCTCAAACTAGTTCAGATCAGCTAAAATGTCACCTTCTAGAATTGAAGTATTGAACCCGCATACCAAATTTCTAACTTATCCCTTGTATTATCTTTTGTTAATTAACAAGTGTCATTTTCTGTGGAGTGAAATCAAACAAGGTTACCCTATTAGGCGTCAAGATTCAATGTATAAATCTACATCATCCAATTAAGGGCAGAGCAAAATTCCTTCTAGCCCCAGACTTCCTTCCAATTTTTCTTAAATAGAAAGGACAGTTCAAATAAGAATATTCACATTCACCACTCATATTCTTTTACTTTTTCCAGGCCGCTCATATTTCTGAGATTTTATAACAAATTTTAGTTACGCATTTCATTCCAAAGCAAATTGATACATAAAATAGGTGGGGTGGGGGGTCTCTCCATCAGGTCCAGAAGAAATGGAAAACCAAAACCAAAACCAAACAACCCCAAAATTAGAAAATTACAAATATTAGGGTGTGTTTGGTATGAAGGAAAGTTGATTCAATCAAATTTTTTCATGTTTAGTTGACCAAAATATTTTAAAAATATTTTATCTAAAAAAACAAGTTGCCAAAAAAATGAGAAAAATGACTTATACACCGGCAGCGCCTTTGTAAATGTTCTCTTAAGGGGAGTGTAAATGAAAAATGCGATAAGTATTTTGGAACGGATAGAGTGTTTAGAAACAATTTAACTTTATGAGATGATTTAAAAACACACAAATAGCTAAGACTTATTTTGAACCACATATTTCAAAAGTCTTTCTTTATTTCTTAAACTCCGTGTCAAGTCAAACTAAGACAATCTTTTTTAGACAGAGGGAGTAGAATTTATGAATTTTTTTCTTACTCTTTCACTTTTCTTTCGAAATTCGGCTCTCTCCCAATTACGATTTGGACCTTTCACCTGCTTAGAAGTGAACCACTGACATAAAAAAAAATAGTGCTTTGTTGTAATAAGCTGATTTACCTGAACCACTTTTCTAAAACTATTTTTTTCATCGAATAGCGGCCTACCTTACCACTTGACTAATTAGGAAAAAACCCTTTACTAAACTAAAAAAGAAATAGAATAAATAGGTTTTTTCGCTTCTTCGTCAAGCTTTCGAGCAGCTCCTTCAACTGGCGTCTAATCCCCAACATGCTCAACAAGTTAGAAGTTGGAATTGTCCGGCATCTTCCCTTTTTACCTCTACTTCTCTTCCATTTTCCTCTTCTTCTTCTACTCTTCTTTGTTTCTCTTTTTACTAAGCTGATCCATCGCCGACGAGAACAACAATACTGTCGGTGAACAGTGTCGTCTGTACCCCAGGCTCTATCACTGTTGTTGTGCTATTTATCTGGTATTTGTCATTTTTGTGTAGTAATTCTAGCTATCTTGTTCGGATATTCCTAGTTACTATTAGGTTGAAATAATTTAATTTCTTAGGTATATGATTTGCTAGGTCTTGCTTTGTTGTTTCCTACTTTGATATTTGTTACTTTTTCATTTTTCATTTAGTATATTACGCTCCTACATTTACTATTTTTTGCCTTTAGTTATAACATTCTTGGCGGTCCTGTTTTAGGTGTAAACTTTTGATTAGCCTAGTAGTTTATATCCGTTGTAGTGGCTTTGGTGACTGATGGTAGACTAGGGTCATGTTCTCGGTCGAAAACGAGAGCGAGGGTTAGGGGGAGGGTAAATGGGGTAAGAGAGATGCTAGGCTGAGAATAGGGTTGTCACGACCCGACCCAACGAGCCGCGACTAACCGCCCTAATGACGTCATTATACTAATCCGTCACACATAATCCAACTAACACTTAATGAGTCTGAAATCCGGTAGCGTAACGCTGCAATAACAACATATGTCAGGGTAGGCAAGCCGACAATGCTGCTTTTACCCCCGAATGTACCTGCCTCCTGAGGAGTCACAACTAGCCAACACAATATAATAGGCAAGCCGACAAGGCTGCCAACAGATAATATAGCAGGCAAGCCGACAAGGCTGCCAACAGATAATATCACATATACACGGGAACACCCCCAACATAGAGTACAATAATATGGCTGACCGAAACAGATTTCTGACCCTTACACCAGTGCAACCCACAACTGTCTACAGACCTCTACAAGAAGGATAACGACATATGACGGGACAGGGCCCCGTCGTGCCCCTAAATATACAAAAGTCAAAATAATAGGGTTTTGTACCCAAAATGACAAAGCTCTGAATCAAAGGAGCTTCCCAACCTGCTGAGTAGGAACCTAGGCCTGAGGTTCACCAAACTGAAAACCTATACCTGCGGGCATGAAACGCACTTCGAGGAGGGGGTCAAGATTTAAATAATGTACTGAGTATGTAAAACATGAAGCTGTAAAAGAGATCATAAGTAGCCAACAGAAAACAGGAGATCAATATAAAAATCAGGATCCAAATCCAACTGTGCCATAAATAATAAAAGTCAGTTGCCTTATAAAAAATGAGAGTCAAGTCAAGAAAACATGAGTGCATGTCCATATATATATATATATATATATATATATCTGTAACGTAACCCGGCCCACTAGTGCGGTACTCAGTGAAATCATATCATAACCCGACCCATGCTGGGACTCGGTGAAGTCATATCGTAACCCGGCCCATGCTGGGACTCGGTAAAGTCATATCTTATCTATGGATCCATCCTACGTAACTCGGCCCTCTAGTGAGGGTCTCGGTGAAAAATGCAAGGCTGTGCACGAACATAACCCGGCCCAGGACTCGGTGAGGTGAAGTAGTAACACTTAGCACGAGTAGATATCATGAGTAACCATATGCAAGTAAAAATTATCATTTGACTCTCAATAAAATCATTATAATAATGTCATAATAAACTCCTTGCTGGAAAATCATAGGCACTTCTCATAACAATCCTCTTTAGGAATTAAACTGTATAAGAATCAAGTACGTCCGTCGTACTTTGATTAAATCATGCCAAAAGAAAGAAGTAAGGGTTTCACATACCTTTTAGACGAACTAATCCACCCAATATTAGAATATGCCTCGTTATAGAACTTCAACCTATAATAATGGTAATACGTTCGTTAATTCTATGATTACTAGCATACTTTATATCGAATAACGATTTCTTATTCTATAAAAATTCGGGCAGCACTTCCCCTGTTTATACATGTTTCCACAACTTCCAAACGAGGCTAATAACATCAATAACCAAGCACCAATTAAGGGCACAACCAAAATAACAATAAAGGAAATTTACACATCCACTTCTCATGTAAATTTAGCCTCTTAATCCACCTTAAAAACAGCCCACAAAACAGTCCATGTTCCAACAACAACGAGGGTAGAATGTGAAGCATTTCTACACCTTTCTACATCCTTATTCATTTAGGACTTACATTAGCAATTACCACAATTAAACATGCATAATGGTAACTAAATTTTCAGCATTATAATACCACAAAACAATCCCTAAAACAGTCCATATACATCACAACATGTCCAACAATTTCATGCAAGTTCTTGGCCACAACATGTCATAATTCCATAACTCTTATTTTAACTCCTAAAATCCAATTTCGTATTTCAATACTTCCATATAACCAATTCCAACTAAATACCAATGTCTCCTTTAAATTTCATCATGCAATTAGTGACAATAATAACAACAATAACCAACGAATCCACTAACACCAAAATCTGTCCCAAATTGACAACTATCCCAAAATTGTCACATGCAATGCTTAAATTCCAATTTTTCCTTAACACAAATTCATTACCTTAATTCTAACAGCATGCATTCCAATTATATCATAGAAAGAAGAATTTTTATACCTCAAATTCGTCCAAAACAATCCACAATTTTTTGCCCACTGCTTGTCTGAAAATCCCCAATGTTTTGTAATTTTTCTCCTCTTTTTTGTTCACTTCTTCAACTCCAATTGACATGTAAGTGTTCTACAATGTTAAGCCATCATCCCTACACGTTTTTTTTCCAAAATTTCATCCCAAAAATCCCAAATTTCTGGGCAGATTTTCGGCCAGCAGTGGTTGTTTTTGCCACTGTTTTTGGTGTTGTTTTGGCTTCCAATTTTTGGTGAAAATGTAGTCTAAGAAGAGGAGATAAAAACCTTAAATTTGATTATGGGTGGAGGGGTTTTTCGGCTGGCTTGGAGGAGAGAAGAGAGGAGAGTTTTTGGTTAAGTTGGAATGAAGATGAAGATGAAGAGTGTAGGTTATAAAAAAAATCTGAAATTTCTTATTACCCTTTGGCCCCCCAAGTTCTTCAATTAATAAATCTTAAACCCACTTCTTTTAATTCCCGAGAATTTCATAAAGCCTCGTATCCTCAATGTCACGATTTTAATACAATACTATTCCATAACTCCATTGGAATAAATTCAACTACTAGGATTAATTCTCGTCGTCACATGTATAGCACTAAAGAAAAACTATTCCTGGATAACATCCGTTTACACACTAATTTTTTGTATTACCATATGTAAGCGTTCCTTATATTCAATATCTGAATCTTACTTCCTTAATGACGTTCTTAATTATCGTCTTAATCTTACGAGGTGTAACAAGGGTCTTGGAACATTGTGACTTTAACGGGGAAGTCCATAGAGCTAGTTAAGATTCTTAAGAAGATGAGGATTAATATAGCATATGTCCAGGAGCCCAAATGGGTAGGACCTAAGTCTAAGGATGTAGACGGGTATAAGTTATGGTTCTCGGGTAGGTCGAAGTATAGGAATGAGGTAGGCATTTTGGTAGACAGCGAGCTAAGGGATCATGTGGTAGATGTGAGGAGGTTCAATGACAAGATGATAGGGATTACGTTGATAGTTGAAGGGTTCACTATGGAGATTATTCGTTCTTATGCGCCACAGGAGGAGAAGATAGGCTTTTGGGAGGATTTGGACGAAGTAGTGGGAGGTATACCACCCACTGAGAAGTTATTTGTAGGAGGGGATCTCAATGGACATATCGGGTCACTTCCGGGGTATTATAAGCGACGTGCATGAAGGCTTTGGACTTAGGGACAAGAACGGGGAATGCGTCTCACTTTTGGAGTTCGCTAGAGCTTGTGGGATGGTAATAGTCAATTCGAGGTTCCTGAAGAAGGAGGAACACTTGATGACTTTCCGTAGTTCGGTGGCTAAGAATTAGATAGACTTTTTGCTCCTTAGGAAGGATGACAAAGGTTTTTGTAAAGACTGCAAGGCTATTCTGAGGGAGGATCTTACAACCCGACATAAGCTTTTGGTGATAGATTTGGAGATCAAGATGGAGAAGAAGAAGAGGGTTATGGATGACAGGTTAATTAAATGGGGGAGTTTGACCATGGCTAGTGCAAAAGATATGGGGGAGATGTTGATGGCCAAGGAGGCTTGGGGGAGTAGTGGAGATGTGACCGGTATGTAGGACAAGACTGTTAGTTGCATTCAGGAGGTAGCTAGAGAAGTGCTAGGGGCCTCACGGGGTAATCGTGGTGGGCATCGAAGGGACTGGTGATGGAATGGTAAAGTTCAAGAGAAGGTGGAAGCAAAGAAAGCGGCGTATGCGAAATTGGTAGAAAGTAAGGATGAGATGGAGAAGTTGACGAATGAGGAACTGTATAAGATGGCGAGGAATGAGGCAAAGCGGTTACAGCGGCTAAAATAACGACTTTTGAACGTCTGTATGTGGAATTATAGGAGAAAGACGGGGCTAAAAGGTTGTGCAGACTATCCAAGGAAAGGAAAATGAGGGCTCGTAACTTGGATCACGTGAGGTGTATCAAGTACGATTACGAAAAAGTACTGGTGGAGGACGCGCATATTAGGCGGAGGTAGTAGTCTTACTTCCATAAACTCTTGAACGAAAAAGGAGATGAAGACATTGTGCTGAGAGATCTGGAGCATTCTGGTAGGTACCGGGATTTTGGGTATTGTAGAAGCATTAATGTTGAGGAGGTTAAGGGTGATGTTCGCAGGATGCGTAGGGGACGAACGACCGGGCATGATGAGATCCCAATTGAATTTTCGAAGAACGCAGGCAGGGTAGGTTTTGAGTGGCTGACTGAGTTGTTTAACGTCATTTTTAAGACGACAAGAATGGCCGAAGAATGGAAATGGATTACAATGATTCCCTTGTACAAAAACAAAGGTGATATCCAGAATTGCAACAATTATAGGGGTATCAAGCTGCTGAGCCACACTATGAAAGTTTGGGAAAGAGTCGTGGAGATGAGGGTGAGGAGATACATGTCTATTTTCGAGAACCAGTTTGGATTCATGCCGGGGCGTTCGACTAATGAAACCTTTTATCTTATTAGGAGGTTGGTTGAGCAGTATAAGGAGAGGAAGATAGACTTACATACAGTTTTCATCTACCTCGAGAAGACATACGATAAAGTCCCTAGGGAGGTTCTATGGAGATGTTTCGAGGTTAGAGGTGTACATGTGGCGTACACTAGGGCGATCAAGGATATGTATGATGGAGTCAAGACTAAGGTACGGACAGTAGGAGGAGACTCGAAGCACTTCTCAGTGATGATGAGGCTGCACCAGCGATCAACTCTTAGACCATTCCTATTTGCCTTGGTGATGGACGGACTGATGCGACAAATCCAAAGAGAGGTGTCATGATGTATGTTATTCGCAGACGCCATAGTCCTGATTGATGAAACTCATATCGGAGTGAACGCCAAGCTAGAGGTTTGGAAACAGACTCTGGAGTCTAAAGGGTTCGGGTTGAGTAGGACCAAGATAGAATATTTGGAGTGCAAGTTCAGCAATGGGAGTGACCTTGAGACAGTCGTGGAGGTGAGGCTTGGTACTCAAGTCATTCTAAAGAAAGGAAACATCAAGTACCTTGGGTCTATTATCCAAGGGAATTGAGAGATTAATAACGATGTCACACATCATATTGGGGCAGGGTGGATGAAATTGAGGCTTACATCTAGAGTCTTATGCGACAAAAAGGTGCCACAAAAACTTAAAGGCAAGTTCTATAGGGTGGTGGTTAGACCGACTATGTTGTATGGGGTGGAGTGTTGGCTAGTCAAGACTTCGCACATCCAAAAGATGAGAGTTGCGGAGATGAGGATGCTGAGATGGATGTGTGGGTATACAAGGAGAGATATGATTAGAAATGATGATATCCGGGATAGAGTGGGAGTGGCCTCGGTGGAGGATAAGATGCGGGAAGCCAGGTTGAGATGGTTCGGGCATGTGCAGAGGAGAGACACAGATGCCCTAGTGCGGAGGTGTGATAGGTTGGCTATGGACTGATTCAAGAGGGGTAGAGGTAGGCCGAAGAAGTATTGGGGAGAGGTGATTAGACAGGATATGACACAGGTGCAACTTACTGAGGACTTGACCTTAGATAGGGGTTTTTGGAGGACACGAACTAGGGTAGAAGGGTAGTAGATAGTCGAGCATAGTCGTACTTACGCTTACAAAATGATAGTTGTAGTGTTATTATTGTAGGTCCGATTAGCCTATCACACTTGGCACAATATTATTTTATAGTCCCATGTAGTTTGATTTCTAATGCTATGTGTTCTTTAGTGTACTTTGTTTATCTTATTTAAATGCGTTAGCTACTGCCTCATTTTGTTAGAATGCGTTACCATGGTGTATTCAATTTTGTTATCAGCATGTTCATACTGCTTTAATTTCTTGTCGGAGTCTGACCGTTTCTCTTGTTTTGCTTGTGATTATGCTTTGTCTTGAGCCAAGGGTCTCCCGGAAACAACCGCTCTACCTACCAAGATAGAGGTAAGATCTACGTACACTCTACCCTCCCCAGACCCCACGTTGTAAAATTTCACTGGATATGTTGTTGTAAGAAATATAAAAATGAAACCAAAATCAGTTTGATCTTTTAAATGTTTTATCCATGCAAGGAAAAACCAACCATCTATGCTCAAACTTACTTAGAGGAGTGACAGAAAATGGGTGTTATATAGTTTTTTTGTTTTTCCTCTCAAAGAGAAATTTAGCAAGGAACCATTTCCTATGCTTGGTTATTGTCACTAGACTAGAGTAAGTATTACAAACAATGATTTCCACAAAAATCTACAGTTGCCTTGCAAATTTCACAACCCAACGTTACATTTATTTCTGTTCTCTTTTTAACCCCTTTCTTCTGATCATTCTCAAAGACAAAATTGCAAGTTGAGTAGTGTCTTCCATTCTTTCTTTTATTTTGAATCTTTTAATGATTACTCAGCAGGGAAAACTGTTGAGCCCTGAGAAAATTCTCAATCTGGCTAACTGTACTTAACATGGTCAGTTCATGCATTAACTGGAGTGACCTGAGGTACTGCTTCCTTCACCTTCAGTTAGTAAGCAAGACATAGCATGAGTTTAAGTGATCAAATGTTTATCCGAAAATTGCTGAGAAATTCTCCTTGCATTGGAAACTTCTATCCATAGATCAAGTGTCTTCACCGCTTTGCCAGAGAGTAGTGTCTCACGAGCTAATGCCACTCCTTCAGCCAGATTATTAACACGTCCACTTACCAGGAGAGCAGCTGATGCATTTAGTGCCTGTGAATTTATTTGACAAATAATGTAAGAACTTTCAAGGTGAAAGGAAGTTATTAAAACGGAGACGAGCTCTGTCTATTTCTTTAATGAGGATTCACACATTTGGCATCAAGCAATTGAAGAAACTTACAAATGCATCAGCAATTGAACCTTTTTCTCCTGACAGCACACGTCTGAGCATCTCGGCATTGTACTCTGGACCTCCACCTCGCAGGCTTTCAAGAGTGCAGCGAGGGATGCCGAAGTCCACTAGTGAAGGATAATCTTATCAGATTTATTTTTCAAAAAGACTGATGTTAAATAACTAGTGAAAAACACATTTCATAATGCATCATTCTTTACTGCAGAGTTCTGCAATGCACTTATTGCACCAAAAAAGGATTTAAAAGAAGAAGATAAGTTTTAATGGATCGTGATACTAACAGGTTACTTACATGGATCAAAGGAGAACTTCTCAATATTGTCTAGTGTTACGTCAAGGACTAATCCAGGGCCTGTGCAATGAATCGTTATACATAATAAGATGGAAATGTCCAGATCTAATTACTCAATAAACAGACAAGCAAAGAAAAAAGACCATAAAATTACCAAACAAAACAGATTTACTAGTGTCATGAAGGGGACCATACCAAGAGGACTCATCTCATCTAGGCCTTCTGAGTGAACAACTAATGCTCTTTTCATTCCAAATCTCTGCACTGCTTTAGCCATTTTATGGACCTATAACAACAGATGCTTCATTCACCAAATGAATATATACAACACTAAAAAGAAAATTGAAACGGGAGACCAGAAAAATTAGCACCTCAGTTCACATAACTTATGTCTACAAGATTCTTAAAGCCACATTCATAGAACAAGTGGTATTAGTGTAATCGAAGTCGAAAATATACCAGGTCTTCTTTATAAACTCCTACTACAGCAAACGGAACTCTTGCTGGGTTCAACATAGGTCCCAAGATGTTGAACACTGTCTTTACTTTCAGCTTTTTCCTGATAGGTCTGACAATCTTCATTGCTGGATGGTAGATTGGAGACATCATGAAACCAATTCCAGCTTGATTTACACACTCTTTCACCCCCTGATGCCAGTAACAATGAGATACACCAAGCATCAGCCAAGTTGAAATCATATATAATGCCAGTTATCCCTAAAGTATCATGCATTTTTTTTTTAACTCTTAACACCAAAAGTAAGAGAACTACATATAGTATATCTTTGTTGCCTCTTGGTGACAGTTACCAAGAGCAAATAAAATGAGCACATGATGCAGGCAGTAACTAGAAAATAAGCCCCAGATAAAAGTAAACATGTATTGTTATTGCCATCATACTACTTGGAAATTTCTCACAGTGGACAAGTTATTGTAAAGAAAAGGACAGCAGTAGCTTTAGGGGTTATCATCAAGTACTGGATTTAGCTCACACTATTCTAAAGGGTGATTTTCATTAATATTTACTTCTCATTACATGCTTGGTCCCTTGATGGCTCATTAAATTAGTTTGATAATTGATTTGGTGAACGCCACACTAATCTTTCTCATAAATCAACTAACTAAAACAATAAAAGCAAAAACTTCATTTTTAAACTCTTGATGGCTCATTAAATTAGTTTGATAATTGATTTGGTGAATTTCACACTAATCTTTCTCATAAAGCAACCAACTAAAACAATAAAAGCAAAAACTTCATTTTTAAACATTCAAAGTCACAGCTAATCTTTCTCATAAAGCAACTAAATAAATAAATAAATAAAAGCAACAACTTCATTTTTAAACATTCAAGTTACTCCTACCACATGATGTTAAATGTACGCAAGTCTAAAATTACTTTTCAGCTAATAACAGCAATCTAACCAACCTCAGGGTCCAGCTCAATGGCAACGCCAAGTGCTTCCAATACATCTGCGCTCCCACAAGCAGATGAACTCGACCTGTTCCCTTGCTACAATTCAATTCCACGAACTTTAAGCCCCAAATGTTAAGAACTTTTAATGAAATGAACTATGCAGTGAGACGGAAGAACTCTGTCAACCTTGGCTACTTTTGCACCACAAGCTGCAGCAAGTATTGAAGCACCTGTTGAGATATTCACAGTGTTTGCTCCATCCCCTCCTGTTCCAACAATATCAACTGCGTCGCCTAAGCCTTCCACTTGTCTGCAATGCTTTATCATTGCCCTTGCCAATCCCACTACCTAAAACAAGGAGCCAGAATCTAAAACAAGGAGCCAGAATCTAACAAAGATTTTATCTTATACAAAACCCAGCAATATAAAACGAGGAGAAAGGTTTTTCTTTGTGTCTCACTAACTCGTTTCAAAATGAAAACAAAAGAGGCTTTATCAGCAAAGATGTATTTCTATCTGTCTATATCTCCCAAAGAAAATGACTAGAGCATATTAATATAGTTTGAGAGAGGGGACATGACATTATGGATATAATAAAGACCATTGAAGGCCATTCAAGAGGTCAAAAACGTTTTCTGTAATAGAAAAAGAATTAATATTTGAAATGTAATAAAATATAGTAAAAGCCAACTATGGCTGTTCAAGAGATCAAAAACGTTTGGCAATTGAATTCACTAATTCTCAAATTATCTGTTAGAAATCTCAAACAATTTGCCAACGTTTAAAACTTGCATTAAAGAAAATATTAATACCCATAACATAATATTAATATAATGAATCTAGACATCTTTTTGAGATATTAAAACTATTTTTTAACAAGTATTAACACATTCTGGTTCTGTGAAATCATATTCCTAGTCAGATGATCATACATCGAAATGGAAGCTTTACATAGGGCTGGCAAAATGGTTAAAAAAACAAGTAACCGTTCAATCCAACCCATTAAATATGGGTTTGATAACTGACCATTTAAAAATGGATCAAATATGGATATTATTCATTAAAAATGCATATTAGATGGATAATATGGATAACCATATTATCAATACCCATTTGTCTGCTTGTTATGTTTCATGAGTTCTTGCTTTCTAGGAATCTAACCTTATTTTGACTTTTAGCTTGTATCCTTACCTGACTATTCTTGAAACCATGGTCCATATTATCCGATGATTAACCCATTTTTGTTTAAGCCATTTTGACCCGCCCATATCTGATCCGACCCGCCCGTTTGTCACTCCTATCTTTACATTATATTTTGAATTAGGAGCTCTGGCTTCAAAAAAGCATAGATTTTTCCTCAGAAAGGAAATGCAAAAAGAGGCAAAATATAATGATAGATGAATCAAATTTCATTCAACTTCTTCTTTCAATTGAAATTGAGATTTTTGCCTATGGCTTTTCGATGATTTCGATCAGACAGAAGTTGAAAGTGGTGCTCTAGCTCCCACTGAGCTCGCCTGTCCAACTGATTTCTTGAGTGTCCGAGTTTATTTATGGCATGAAACAACTCGCAGTATGGGTCTAGCTTATTGATACCACATAAACTTTAACTTACATTACATGTCAATAGTTGAGGATGGAAACTTACTTCTTCAAAGGTTTCACCTTTAGCTCTCAAAAGAACAAGAAATGCACTAATTAAAGCTTCATCAGCACCATCCAACAAAAAATCAAGTGAATCTTCTGCTTCAGATTCTGTCAAGTCTTTCCCACTAATTAAAGCCTCAATCAACTGAACCAATCAACAAATAAAACAAATTTCAATGAAAATAACAAAAACCCAATTCACAATTTTATTCAACGAGCTATTTCTTTACTTTTATCTTTATTTATAAAAACGTCAAAGCTGTATTACCTCACTAAAGGTGGATATGGATGAATGGTTATTATTGGAATTGTTCAAAGCAAAATGAAGAGATGGAAACTTCTTTTGGGTGGTTTTAGAAAGTGGGTTAGTGCCAAGAAACAGTTTTGAAGGGTCAATTCTTGAAGAAAGAGATGGAGATGGTGACAGTGATACTGCTGAAAATGGAATGCGGCACTGAAACAGAGCCATCGTTTTTACACTTTGCCAGATGAAAGAAAAGCTGATTCAATTTAATGAAACTTGGGATATAGTAAGTAATAAATATGGGGAAGGAAATGGTACAAGGAAATATCAATCATATGAAATTATTAAAGAATGGTGGATATGATGGAGTACTAGTACACGTTTCTTTTTTAAGTCAACCGACATATTTTTTAATTTTCTAATAAATTAATTTTAAATTTTACTTTTAATTTATAACTATATAAACTATCTTTAATTTATTTTAAATTACAAAATTTAAAAGTTCACTTTTATTTTTAAATTTCGTATCTAGTCAAACTACATATGATCGATTGATTATTATTTTATGGGATCTTTTTTTATATTATTACAATCAAAATTGACTAGGGCCCAGATTCATAAATTAAGGTTTCTGACCCGTAAATTCAAGACTTATTATTGGACAAAATATGATCAAGAAAGGAACACGTGATAAAAACAATTTGATTTCTGGTAAGGGTACGCGTAGTACCCCAATTTGTCAATCTTGTTCTCTAGAAAAAAATTATTAAATTACCGTTTGTAGATTCTACTTCTCGTACTTTAATACTATTTGATATTATTCATAACGATTTATGGACATCTCTTGTTCTCAGTTCTTTGTGCCATCGTTATTATGTTCTATTTTTGGATGATTATTCTAATTTTTTATGGACTTTTCCGTTAGCGAAAAAATCTCAAGTGTTTTTCACTTTCTTAAAATTTAGAGCCTTCATCCATACCCAGTTCGAACGGAAAATAAAAAATATTCAATGTGATAATGGCAAAGAATATGATAATGGGTTGTTTCAGGATTTTTGTGGTAATCATGGAATAAATTTTCGTTTCTCTTTTCCTCATACGTCCTCACAACGAGAAAGCCGAACGCAAAATTCGTACCATTAATAATATTGTCCGAACTTTATTAGTTCATGCTTCCGTTTCGTTTTCCTTTTGGCATCATGCTCTACAAATTGCTACATATCTTCTTAACATACTTCCTACCAAAGGTTTGGCATTCATCCCCTCTTCAAGTCTTATATAATAAGACTCCGTATTATCTTAGGGTCTTTGGGTGCTTATGTTATCCATTATTTTCGTCCACCGCAATTAACAAACTTCAAGCACGTTCTACCCCTTGTGTGTTTTTGGGTTATCCATCTAATCATCGTGGTTACAAATATTTTGATTTATCATCTAATAAAATCATCATTAGTCGCCATGTTATTTTTTATGAAACCCAATTTTCGTTTGCTAATGTGAGTAGGCCCGTGCCTAGTTCGTATAATTTTTTGGACGATGTCGTCTCTCCGTATATTATCCACCAATTTTTGGACTTATCTCGCACCCAAAATCCGCCAGCGGGCCCACTGCCCGCTGGACCTCCCGCCACTATTTCAGGTCCAGCACCTGTAAATTTTCCTATCATCGCTTTCGTCATCGCCCGCTTTGCCGATATGGGTCCAAAGAATCGGGCCACATATCGGGCCCGCTTACGCCTCTGTTGGTGCTATCGGCCCAACTCCTGTTTCCGAATCCAGTGTTGGGCCAGCATGCCCACTTCTTGCTGGCCGGTCCGTCACCCTTCCGCCTTTGTCCCAAAATCCACCCAATTCTCCCACAAGTCATAAATCGGTCACTCGTAGTCAACATGATATTTTTAAACCGAAAAGACATTTTAATTTAAATTCCAATATTCTTAAATCCCCCTTACCCCGTAACTAGTGTCCCATTAAATGATCCGAATTGGAAATTAGCTATGAACGACGAATATGATGCTCTTATTGCAAATAAGACATGGGAGTTGGTACTCCGTCCTTTTGGTGTTAATATTATTCGATCTATGTGGATTTTTACTCATAAGGATAATTGTGACGGTTCTTTGCGAGGCATAAGGCTCGTCTTGTAGGTGATGGTAAGACTCAGCAGGTTAGCGTGAATTGTGGTGAGACGTTTAGTCTGGTGGTCAAACTAGCTACCATTCGCACTATTCTTAGTATGGCCCTTTCTAAAGCTTGGCACATCTATCAGTTAGACATGAAGAATGTTTTCTTACATGGTGATCTTAAGGAGACCATTTACATGCATCAGCCCTTGGGTTTTCGAGACCCCAAATATCCTCATCATGTATGTTTATTGAAGAAGTCCTTGTATGGGCTTAAGCAGGCCCCACGGGCTTGGTATAAGAGATTTGCAGACTATGTTTCATCTATTGGGTTTTTACACAGCAGGTCGGATAATTCATTGTTCATCTATCGGCGTGGTACTTTCCTGGCTTATATACTATTATATGTGGATGATAGTATCTTGACTGCCTCTTCTGATACCTTGTGAAAGTCTATCATGACAATGCTCAGTTCTGAGTTTGCTATGAAAGACTTGGGGCCCTTAAGTTACTTTTTGGAAATTGTTGTCACTCGTCATGCAGATGGGTTATTCTTGTCAAAACGGAAGTATGGAGCTAAGATCATTGAGCGAGCTGGTATGTCCTCGTGCAAGTCTACTTCCACTCCCGTCGATACTAAACCCAAGCTGGGTGATGCGGCTGGCTCCCCTTACGAGGATCTGACCCGCTATCGTAGTCTTGCAGGGCCTCTTCAGTGTCTTACTTTCACGAGACCAGAGATTACGTATGCCGTACAGCAGGTGTGTTTGTTTATGCATGATCCCAAGGTTGAGCACATGAATGCGCTCAAACGCATTATTCGATACATCCATGTAACGCTTGACTATGGCTTACATTTATATCCTTCACCGACGTCTACACTTGTCTCGTATACAGATGTTGATTGGGGTGGTTGTCCAGATACCAGACGACCCACGTCTTGGTAATAACTTGGTCTCATGGTCGGCGAAGCGTCAGTCTACATTATCACGCTCTAGTGCAGAGGCCGAGTATCGAGGGGTGGCCAATGTGGTCCCTGAATCATGTTGGTTACGTAATATTCTTTTAGAGCTTCATTGTCCTATTCAGAAAGCTACATTGGTTTATTGTGATAATGTTAGTGTCATCTACCTTTTTGGTAATCCTGTTTAACACCAGCGCACTAAACACATCGAGATGGATATTCACTTTGTTCGCGAAAAGGTAGCTCGTGGACAAGTACGTGTCTGCCATGTCCCTTCCAGGTATCAAATTGCCGACATCTTTACAAAGGGTCTTCTCTCGGTCCTTTTTGAAAATTTTAGGGACAGTCTCAGCGTACGAAGACCTCCCGCTATGACTGCGGGAGTGTGTTAGTTATACTTGTGATATACATGGGTTTGCATACCATGTATATCACGGTTTCACAAGGCATATTACCAAGTGTGATACCGTGGTATACAAGCCCGTGTATATCACGGTTTTGGAGTCAAATTTAAGTGTAAATATTGTATTAAATTAGGCTTGTACACTTACCATAATTATAGGATTCTTGTACAACTAGAATAGGGTTTTGGAAATAGAGTAGGAATAGGATTTTACTATTATGAAAAATTGTAGATTGTATATATACTCTTTCATTAATGAAAATAATCAGGGGGGGGGGGCACAGTTGCTTAGAGAAACCCTAGGATTTTGGCTATGATACCATGGAAAGAATGAATTTTGACCTAACTCAACCCCAAAAGCTAGCTTGTAGCGTGAGGATTGTCCAAGTCCATATAAGGAGTCCATGTTTCCATTTCATATCCGATGTGAGACTCTTAACACTTGTGTCAGATGATCCGACACACACCTGCTCAATGTTTTTGAAGAATTCGAGCAAAATATTTTTTGTATAGTTTAGGAAATGATAGAGAGTACATACCACAAAGGTGAGAATGTAGATGATAGATCAAGGAATGGATAAGGCCACCTGTTCCAAAAATAACATCGATACTAGTTAATTGATTAAACAAGTTTGAAAAATGTCACAAACATAGGAATATAGCATTATCATTACCAGATTGAGATATGGGCATGAGCAGCCCACTGGAAAATAACATAAGTTCCTGTCCGCAGAAAGAAGTATCCAATCCGAAACCAAGGGAACCGCTGAAATAACATGTCAATAGAAAACGAGTAAATATCTCAAAGGTCACTCAACTATGAAGAATTATGTAGCAATCATTTAATTTTGTTTTGTATCAACAAGGTCAATGAATTTAGGGCTAATCTCTTATAAAATCACTCAACCAAATTTGTCATAAAAATGCTCACTTTACCCCCTTAACATTTTGGGTTTGGAAAACAATATCCCCTTCACATTTTGAATGGGATAATAAACCCCTTAATTTTAAATTGATGGCTAAAAATTAGTTGAATTATTACATTTTTTTTAACTGAACGTTTATTACCAAAGTGATCATTAGTTCATTACAAGCTCAAGAGAAAACCTAAGAGCATGACTTTGTCTCAGTTAACTGTTGTCTACTTTACTAACTGCCTCATCTACCACCTCTCCCATACAATTTGGTAAGGATAAAAATTTAACAAACTAAGATGTTTATACAATAATATGTTAATATTGACTATGTTAAGAGTCTCACATTGGAAATGGAATGAGAATATGGACTCCTTATATAGATTTGGACAATTATCACCATACAAGCTAACTTTTGGGGTTGAGTTAGGCCTAACATCCATTTCTTCATGATATCAGAGCCAACCCCTTCTAATTCTTTGTTTACCGATGTTGGGCCCCCAAATTATATTGTCTACGCTCCAGTTAACGAGGTCTGGGCGTGCAGGAGAGTGTTAAGAGTTCCACATCGAAAATGGAATGGGAACATGAACTCCTTATATGAACTTGAACAATATTCACCCTACAAGTTAGCTTTTGGGGTTGAGTCAGACCCAAAATCCATTTCTTCGGCCCCTATGATGAATCTCTTGAATAATGAATCATTATCTTGCATACTTGCTCAGGTCTCCTTGACTTCTTCTGAAACATACATAAATTTCTTTCTTGCATATATTTTTAAAATGTTAAAAATGATCTTTAGATTAATATGAATTATAACATGTACCTTTTTAAATAATTAAAAAATTTAAGCAATAGTATTGTTTAAAAATTAAATTCCATATCCTTTCTTTTATTTTAATCTTTTTCTTTTGATATTTTAAGTCTCATTTTTCTGCTTGAACTTTTTTCGCAGAGCTTCAAATTATCTTGATCCATTTTATTTAGTATTACTAGTATTGAAAACTTTTTTTCATTGGATCAAAAAGAGAAACTTTATTTCATTTATTCAATTTTGTGTAAAAAGATATTCTATTTCCATATCATAAGCTTATAGTTTCCAAAAAATAAAATATCAAAAATAACTTTCAGTTTAATGATAGTATTTTATACTCTTTCCAGATCAAGAATGAAAAATTACAAAAATAAATATTTTACAATATTGAATATAAGTGAGTAAATTTTATTTAATAATTTTAAAATTTTGAGATTAGTAAATAATATCTTGTTCATCTCTTGTAGTATTATTTAACATGAGAATGGTTTTTGACATTTAAAAATACATGTAATAATCCAATTCATTTTTAGCCATTGATTTAAGGGGGGTTATTGTCTTATTTCAATATGTGAAGGGGTAAAGTGAGTTTTTTATGACAAATTTAGTCGAGTGATTTTATATCAGAGCAGTGTCACCAAGTAGAAATATAACATTGACCGAATGCATATTGATAATCCACTGCAAGATAGATAAACATTTAGAAACAACGACGAACAGTAATGTGGAGAACTTCACTGAGGTAGTGTAGCATGCTTACAAAATTTAACTTGTAGCCTTTAATGGTCAGATATGGAATAAGTATGAACCAGAAAACACAGTCGGTAAGCGTTACAGCCCCTGCATTCATCTATAACAATAAAAAGGAACGAACTTTATTAAAAAAACAGTCAAAAGTTGTTTACTTTGCATCTCAAATTTCACTGAAGCAAAATCGTGATATATATTATCATGCCCTTACCTGGAAGATTATTTCAAAAACATATTCCCAAAACTCAGCAGTTTGGCGAGTAGGCTGTTCTGCATTTTCCACCATATGTTTTGCAGCAATTGAACATTGTGGACCATACTCAGTATCTAACCTCTCAATATCAGTTCCATGAATACCAACTTTATTGTGATACTTGTAACATCCATACATTGACAGAACAGATCCAATCTACATAAATAAATAACACAATAACATAAGCAACACAACATAACAGATGAAAAATGTACCTAGAGACAATCTGTATTAGGACAAATGTACTTTATACACATTCATATTATTATTAATGGAGATTAATATTTTGGCATTTGCAATTATTGAATTATTATTTGATTGTTTGTAATTATTCATTAATGTGCATCCCTTGAGCTTACGTTGTCATTAATAGAGTGAGATATTAATGATAGAGCGTAACTCTTAAAATAGCATCGACTAATGATCATCGAAAATGGGATATCGATGATATGTGATAAGTCGACATGTGGTCTGCATCACATCCTTAGAGGATGTAGTATGTCTCACCTGCTAAGAGTAATGATTACTCGTGATGGACACATGGATACTTTGGAAGTATTGGTATACCCTGCTGATATATTGTTTGTTATATTTGTCTAAAGTATGATCAGCGTATGGGAGATAGAAGTCCTTAGACTTGAGGTCAATACGCGCCTTGTCTACAAAGTAATGTACTTTGATCCCGTCCTAAGCTCAAATGCCTTATAGGTTGAGATACGGCTTGTATTGGGTACATTACGATGTGGATTGAAGGTGGTAGTTGAGCCAAGATTAGGATTCATTCCTCGAATGTATATTCGAGAGAACACTCAGATTCTCAGTGACATTAGGTTGACTAAGTCGTTGGCCAACGCAATAGACATATTTAGTATATGGTCTAGTTGTCAACTAATATAGATAATACAATGATTAAGCCATTTGGATAGACACTTGACAAATCCTAAACTTGATCGGGTGTGTCGTGAATGAAAGGATTTTATCTTACCACATAAATGTTAAGTTTACTGGATTCGTGTAAACGTACTTCACTTATTGAGTTCGTCTTCCGGCGCCGTCTAGGAGTTCCGTGTAGACCTTAATTTGATTAATGTCGATATGAGAAGACATGTAGGGTCACACTATGTCGATTGTCCGTTTCGATCTAAGGATGTATTGAGAGAGTAATTAAAATTTTCGATTTGGAATCGAGACATTTAAATTAATAATGATTATTTTAATTAAGTCAAAATTGAATTTTGGATTTAATTAAGAATGCACGAAAAATAAAGTCGAGTGCCGCGGCGCCCATACCCTAGGGTCGCGGCGCAGTGCAGGCGCATGCCGAGCGCCGCGACGCCCATGGGCGGCAACGCCTCTGCCTCAATTTTTGGGCCAGGCCCAAGGTCAAACCCTAATCCGGTTTTGACCTATTTTTCAACTATAAATAGAGGCATTCACCTCATTATTCAACACACCAATTCTGAAAAATATTCTAAACCTTAGAGACTTAGAATCAAATACTCTCGAACATCTGCCGGATTTCCTAGCTTTCCGAAAGAAAAATACATTGAAGCTTGGAGCTTGCAATCAGAAGGGCAACCGCGTGTGCACCTTATAGTAGATAAATATTTCAGATAATACTAACTTGTAAGTAAATGTTTTATGTTACAAGTTCCATTGTTGTATAACCATACCAGAATTATTGTTGGGGTAAGTAAGAAACATTTTTTTAAACTTCCGTTGTACCTTACTTATGTGTTTTGAATCCAACAAAATCCTACATATTGACCATGAATTTTTCGCTTTCACTTACCGCGAAATAAATAGTAATCAGCGTAAATGTCCACCTGTTCCACAACAAATATCAAATGTTAAAATTGTTTAAAGACACGAGTTTAGTTAAGAAATTGAACTATAGTCAGACCGTTTTATAACCGTAATTCTATGTAACAACATTTCACTATGACAATCAAGTTTTCTTTGAAATCAATTTTTCATATTATGAAATTATATTATAAAAGAGCAGTCCGATGCACAAAGTATCCACGTTAGCAGGATCCGGGAAAGGGCCGCACCCAAAAGGTGTGATATAGACAACCTAATCTAATGTTATTATATTATATGTTCTCTATTATGATATTTTGCTACAACAACAAAAAATTATTCAGACAAAATGACGCAATTATAGAGAGGTTTGATGGTACTTAGTGAGTGTAATAGTAAAAAATTTCCCCTCCATCAACAGTAACATTTGGGATTTGCAACAAGAGAAGAATCAAGAAAGCAAACACTCTGAATGCAAGAAGCCAAGCAGAGTGTATAGTTTTGAGACATGGCCTCCAAACTTCATCTTGATACAATAATCCAGGGGACTCTTCTTTTGTTTCACTCCTTCCATTTTTTCGAATTCGAGGACCTTCATACTTAATTATAAGGACTAATGCAAACACCATTGATGTTAAAACTAGGGCTGGCCAGTGGGCCGGGACGGCCCGACCCCAATCCGACCCCGCGTAAAAAAATAACGGTAGCGGGACTCGAACTCGGGACGGGACAATGTCTCGTCCCGCCAGACCCGAGCCTGCCCCAGGCTCGCCCACCCCGACCCCGCCCCGAGCCCGTCCCGACCGCGAGCCCGACCCCACCCGAGAGCTCCCCCTTTGCAAATATAACCGTTGCACCAACGATCATTTTAGATTTTGGCCGTTGAGCAATGACCATTTTAGATTTTGGCCGTTGGGCAACGGCCATTTTAGGCCTCCCCCCCTCCCCCAACCCCGTTACCCCTTAATATTTATTTTTAACCCATAAGTTATTATATTTACACTTTAACCCAATTTTCCAACTGTAAATAACTCATTTTCTCTTCATCTTTCTCACAAATCTTCCTACAATCTCTCTAATCTCTCAATATATCTCTCTACAAGTCTACATTGTTTACTAAATATTCAATTTTATTTATTCATTTGGGAATTGGGAGTAAAGTTGGCAACTAGCTTGAGGATCTTCCATCGAGCAAAGTTTCAATTTTCAACCTTCGACACATCGCCGACGTTACGTCATGCTTGGTACATTCGTTCCTTCATTAAATTATTATTGTCTGTTTATTTTATTTAGCGCACTTAATTTTATTAGCTTTAATTATTTATTATCATAATTAAAATGGAAGGATTAAGAGGTATGTTTAAGGGTAAGGGTAAGGGTGCTTCTTCTAGTAGGGGCAACCAGGGCAAGGGTACTTCTTCTAGTCATCTTATTCCTACACATGATGATTTTATTGATACTAAATATTTTCCTACAATACCATTAGATTTAGACGAGGAACTATTTTCTGGAACTCAAGAAGACTTTAATTTAGACGATGATCTAGATGATACACCCACTAATGTTGATGACAACACACCCACTAGTGCACCTTCAACTGAAATACCTCATATTCCCCCTAGTATGAGACGAGGTCCAGCAAAACGACCATTAAAATCAGATGCATGGACATTTTTTATAGGGACGTAGAGAATCAAGTAGCTATATGTAAAATTTGTAAAAATATTTTAAAATTTAAAACTGGAAAAGGTCACGGTGGGACGGGGGGTTTAATTAGACACGTAGTAAGTGCTCATCCAACTAGGTATGCCCAATACCAGGCTTTAAAACCGGGTGCGCAAACGCCCGCTTCATCGGGACAAGGTTCACATCCGGGCCAAGTACAGGGTCAAATTAACCCTATGACGGGGGGAATTATAGGCCCTAAATACAATAAACATAGAGATAGGGAAGCAATATCAAAATTAGTTGATGTGGAGGGTTTGCCTTTTTCGTTTCCTTCATCTCCCGATTTTATTCATTACATTAGAGATATATATAATCCCGCTTTTAACGGTTTTCCTAGATCAACTGTTAAGAGAGATGTATTTAAATTCGCGCATGAATATCAACAATATTTACGTTATTCATTATATCATTTTAATGGAAAAGTATCTATCACGTCTGATATAGGTCGTAGTAATAACGACCATGATTATTTAACTGTAACTTGTCATTGGATAGATTATTAATGGTCTATGCAAAAACGTATCTTAGCTTATAGATATATAGATGATAGGCACACTGATACTTTTATCGCAGATAATATTTATCAAGTGTGCAATTATTACGGAATAACCGATAAAATTATGACTATTACATTAGATAACGCTTCTTCTAACAATTACGCAATTACAATTTTTAAAAATAGTTTAACTCCATCTTTTCCAGATCATTTTCATATAAAATGCGCGTGTCATATATATAACTTAATTGTAAAGGATGATCTATCACTTTTTGAAGACATTCTTAGTAAAATACAATTTGCTATAAACTTTATTTTTAAAAGTAATAAAGTACAACGTAGAAAAGAATATAAAAAAACTTGTCACGATTGTGGACTATCTTATAGAAAAATTCCACAAGAAGTATCCACTAGGTGAAATTCTTTATACGAGCAACTACTTGTTGCTTATGACTATAGAGAACCTATAACTTTATTTTTTAACTCGCATAATCAAAATCCAGATGATATGATTATAGATAGTGATTGGGTAAAAATTTCTGAACTTATTGTATTTTTAGAGAATATTTTTCAAGCAACAAAAGAATTTTCCGGTATATATTATCCTACTATTTCAACTATGTTGTTTTATATAACTCTAATATTTTTATTACTTAGTGAATATATGAAAAACTAAGTTTATATGGCGTCAATTAAAAAATGTTTGTCAAAATAAAAAAATATTTTATTCCTATTCCCACTATTTATATTATTAGTTTTGTATTAAATCCGACTATTAAAATAGACGGTACTAAATCACTAATTGAAACTATTTACGATTGTATAGAAGTACTACCACCTCCAAGTCCCAAAAATCTAAATCACCCACCACCTATTGAACAAACTAAAGAAGAAGTGTTGTCTAGCGTAGAACACCAATGCAAAAAAAATATAGATTTTATCAACAAGAAAATGCTAGTAACTTACCGGCTTCCATACCATCTTCTTCATCTTCAACACAACCTCACAAAAGACATATTGTTTCTGCGGCTAGTATTGAAAGCCTCAGAAATAGAATGTGCGGCCGTACCTCTACTACTAACCAAATTAGCGAGTTGGATATTTTTGTTTTGCAACATTCTGTACCGTACCAAGAAGTTATCAATGAAGATGGACATGAAGACTTTCCGAATTACTGGAGGGGGAATGAGAAGACCTTTCCGACACTTTCATTGATGACCCGAGATGTTTTGAACATTCAAGCGTCATCAACTGAGTCTGAAAGCACTTTTTCTGCCGGCAGATATCAAATAGGAGACCACAGACACTCAAGAGTCGGAGATTTTGAAATTGCGATATTCAGAGATTGGATACGAGCGGAGTGGAGAAGGTGCAGTCAACCGGAGATCAACGAAGAAGAAGACGAAAACTACAACGAAATCTTATCCGAAGGTGGTGAAAACGACGTGGATCAATTTGACCAACAAATACCAATTCCAACCGAAGAACCACAAGAAATTATCACGCAATTAGAACAGGTTTTTTTGAGAATGTAATTTTTTAATTGCAATTTTATTATGTAATTTGCAACTTTTGGACAACACCACAAAGTTGCAAATTAGATTTTAGACAATTGTATTTGTATTACAAAAAAATCATGTCTATTAAATAATATAAGAGACACAAAAATAACATTGGGATATTTTTATTACACTATCTTGTCTTGTTTATTGAGTTTTTTTGATACATATGTTATTTTAAAAAAAAAGGAAAATCCGCTGGAACCCGCCCCAATCCCGACCCCGCCCCGACCCGATTCCGACGGGATCGGGATCGGGACGGGACTGGAGCAAGTCCCGCCAGACCCGAGCCCGGCCCACTGGCCACCTCTAGTTAAAACCCAAATGCAACACAGCAAGAACCTCCAATTAAGCAAGTAACTATGAATTGTTGTATTAGCAGTCATTACTGGCTGCCAAGAATTCTTTGGAGCTCTTGTTAAAATACTCATTATAACATTAGAGTGAAAATTTTGAATTTTTTACAAAGAAATGAAACCCCAAAAGCCTGAAATTAACAAGGTGAAAAAGAATTGAGAATAGAGAGAGTGGAGGTTGTGATATGATCTGTAAATGTGCTAGGGAATATGTTAGTACTGTAAAAGCAGTAGTAAAAAGATAAAGGAAGCTAAGGCCAAAGCTGAAATGTATAAAGCAAGTTTGTCATGCAAATACCAAGAATGTATATATAAGAGAGGGGGGGGGGGGGAATTGTAGACAATGTATATAACAGGAATATATTGTACAGTTATTGGGGTGGTCAGAAAATGCAAAACAGGTGGTAAGAAATTGACCAGCATTGATGTTTGAAAGTAAGCAGAGATTCCAAACTTTTCAGTATATATTTGTACAGTAGATATATATAAGAGTTTAATAGTTTAATGGAAAAGAATGAGAATAAAAGATGGTAAGTTCTTAATTGTAAGCAAAGAAAGACAAGGCGGTGGTGTGTAAGAGATGCTTTGCTTCTTTGCTTTTAAGAATTAAAATATTTCCTCTATCTCATATTACTTAATCACTTTTTCTTTTATAAGTCTTTTAAAATATTATAAATAAAAATAATATTTTTACTACATTATTATTATCTCTCTTCAATTAATTACACTTTAATCAATATTGATTACTAAAAAATAATTAATATTAAAAACAAAGTAAAAAAGATTTATTTATTTTATTTTGTATTTAAAAAGTGGTCAAGTAATTTGAAAAGAATATTTTTGATAATATAGCCAAATAATATGAGACGGAGAAGGTATAAAAAAAGAGAGAAAAGCTGATAAAGAAAAGAGAGAAAATAAAAAAGGATGATGTTGTTTGAGGACAAGGTTCTTTATTTATTATTCCAGTAAGATCGGCTAATAGGGTATAGTCTACAGTGTAGTCACAATCTCTATATGCTCATGCAAATATAAAATTGTACCAAGACATAACATAATAGTTTTGGTTAGTTGAATAATTAATACTTCTTCCGTCTCAATTTACGTGAAAAATATTTAAATGGACATGAAATTTTAAGAATAATGAATACTATACTTTGTGAGATAGGAAAAAGCTATATACACAAAAATTACAACATAGCTGGAGTATTGCTGCTTGCCCTTTGTAGTTTAGTAATCGTCTATACCAGATTAGTATTACAAATCAAACTACGTTGTCCATAAGTGATTTTTAAAATGTCTTAAATAGGTGGTTCAAAATAGTTATCATTTTAAAAAATTAAGATATAATAATTTATTATTATTAGTTTTCATCTTTATCGTACTTAATAAATGTGGAGAAAGATTAAAGAAGAAAGTAATATTAAATTGAGATCAATAAATAAATAAAAATAATCTAATCAAATTATCTTTTTAATAAATGTTTTTTTAAGAACGTGCAAAATAACAAATAAAATGGATTGGAGGAAATAGCAAAAATCTGAGGAAGTATCAAAAGGCTTTAACTTATCAAAAAAGACACAACATACATCACAACATAGTCTTTTGAATTTTCAAATGGCAGAGAGGTGACAAGAGACGGGACCCACCACCTGTGTGTGTGGATTTTGTGTTGGACTGCTTGTCAGAGTTATCTTGACAAACACAATATGTATGTTACTCCTATTCCGTAATAAATAATGTTTTTAGCTTATGCATACCTATTAAGTAATTGTTCACTTTTAGAAAATTAATCGGGAATTTATTAAAAACAGTTTTTCTACCCGTCAAAAGATAGAAGTAAGGTTTGTGTACACTCTACTCTTTCTAGACCCCAACTGGTGGGACTATACTGGGTATGTTGTTGTTGTCACTTCTAAAAAAATTATACTGTAGTATTTTTACTAATTTATCCATAATTATTACCTAGAAAAAAAAAGTTACTTAATAAATCATGATTAGGTAAATATAGATAATTTTGGAAGAATAAAATCAATTATTTTTTGAAATCCTAAAACATCACTTATTTTAAAATAAAATAAAAAATCTAAAATATCACTTATTATGAAACAGAAGGACCATGCAAAGCTTTGTGAGTTACCGAAAAAGAAATATTGCACTTTGCAAAGATTTAGGTAATTGAAATGATACTAATTGAAAGTCTTCGAGATATATCATTACCTCAACGAAGATTGTATTGACTCAAGAAAAGTTTTTTCTTTTATTAGTTTCTTGTTACGTGCGATCATTATTATATTGACAAACAAAACTTTTTGATCTTTATTAATTTATATATTCATCATCATCCCGCTGTTTCTACAAACGCTTAAAGGCTCGAATGCTAATGGAATGTTTTTCTTTCAATGAGAGTACTGGGGAGCAAGGGTTCGGGCAGAGCCGAACACAACATTTTTAGGTTGGGAAGAAAAACAAAAGAACAAAAATGGAGAGTGTAATTTGATATTTCAATTACGAAAAATTAAAAGGTGGTGTCATGAATTTAAATTAGTTGATATGTAATATACGCCCATGGGCGAGTTAAAAAGGAGAGATAATCAGGTGTTTGGGCTGTCAAGTTTTTAAAGAAAGGTGCACTTAATAACTTGGGCGGATCAAAGATTAGAACAGAAGTTCATTTTCACCGAGCTGGTCACTTGAGTCTATAGGCTACCTTTTCTATCTGTTTTTCAATCATAATGTAGCTCAAAGAATAAATCCGTGAAGCATATTCAACCAAATCAGTCTTTGCACCCTTTGTTTAAGTTGGGGACTCTTGTCGGTGAAGGGTCCACATCCTAACACCCTTATCTATAGCCCACAAACTCCCTCTAGGCTAGCTCTAGCTTCGTCCCCTTTCTGGGCTGAAAAAGATGGTCAAGCTTGATTCACAAGCAACACAATATCCCTCCCACCTCTTTTCCTCTTTTTTAAGGTTTCGGTTTCCCCAATTAATTTGGAGGTAAAATGAAAACTACTACTCCTATTATTAGGATCAGAGATAAAAATTAAAACCATTACTAAGATAGAGATATAAAGGTGTCGTTAGATTTTTTTTGTTGTTATAACGAAATGATGTTATACAAAATATATAAGTATAACATAACATGAAAAGTTGATTGAAAACAAATTTGATCGTTACAGTGGAAATGTTAATATAGAATGACTATTATAAAAAAATTTGATTGTATCACAAGACTGTCCAGTTAAACATCCCATTACTTGTTCTCATCTCCATGCAGTGAAAAGGATCGTTGATACAGACTTCCCGTGGTAACCTACGGATTACAGTTGAAAAAAGTGATTAATTACATGTCCAAGAGATTGCAAGCACTAAAAAGAGTACAAAGTGCGCTTCTACATATTGGAGCAGCTGTCCAACTTGAGAATCAGAGATACATTATTTTGAAAGATTTTTCGTAAAAACATCTTCCTTCCAATCAAGAGCATAAAGAGTAGAGTAACAAATGATACTCACATATCAAGCATGACATACTCTGCTCGATGAACGAGGAAGTATATAGCAATATGAGATTTAATGACACAAAAATGCTAGCTAGACCCATTTTGATAATTAGTTGACCAAACATTGGACTCCCATGTTATATGTACACACATCACATGTCCGATCTTGAACGTGCATTGGAAATGAGGTAGCCTCCGTTCTTGCACAATACTCACCTCATGAATTAACTTTTGAAGTTGAATACCATTTTCTTGCAAAAGGAAAGTATGACTATAATATAACCCCAACATACGAATTGATGCAGCCAAGGACGGTAGAGCAGTAGAACTTTCTTACCATTGCTTAAGCACCAACAAGACTATCAAAAATGCTAAATCAAAAACTTCAAATATTCATTTCATCTCCTGATAAGATTAACACTGACAGAGCACATAATTAATCATGAGTTGATAACAGAAACTCCTAAACTACATTCAATATAACAAAAATATCTGAACAGTGTAACAGAACAGAATAGATAAAAACACATTCTGCTTCACAAGCAATCTAGAAAAGAGAGGTTCCTTTTCCTTTCTTGTCCCCGCCAATCTCAAAATGCTTGCACCTCTGCACAACACCAAGGACAATGAATATATTTTTATACTGAAGAAAAATGCAACTGCAGAGTAGAGATCAATCAGTTAATTGACCTTGATTGGGTGCTGTGACACATGTTTGCAACCTTGGCATTGCAATCTCAAGACAATCTTCTTCGTGGTTTTTGCCTGTTTTAAATAGCGAATGAAAGATAGCACAAATCAGTGATAAAATAAACTAGCCTTGAATGTCAAACACCTATGCCCACATAGGGATTATGGAACTTAATCATGAAAAACTTTATTAAGTGTGTCACACAATTGGCACTAGTTGTGTGAGGAGTCTTTTTATCTCACAAAAAAGTGGACCCAAATTTTACACTTATCCACAAGCTTTGGGTCCACTTTTTTGTGAGACAAAAAAAAGTCTCACACAACTAGCGTCAGTTGTGTGAGGCAGGAAATAAACTTTTCCCTAAATGATGAAGCTGATTAATTTATGAATAAGATGTTACGTGTTTGGATAGAAGTACTAAAACTAAAGATTGCTATTAAAATATTTGGCAAAAAGGTGTTGATAAGCACCTCTTTTGTTAAGCTAACATAGAATATTTTTACAACTGTTAACACTAAAAGTGAGCTGATTATTTCAAGATCTTGTAATTTTAAATTAATTCTATTACAAATTTATTCGTCTCAATTCAGTTTAAATTTTAAACCAATCAGATATGATTATTTTGAGACTATTCTCAAATACGAGATAGAAGCCTCAAAATACATATCTTTCGGTAGCCTTTCACTTCAAAATCTCAAACATCGAACGATTATTTTTGCATGTATACATGAGCAATATAACAAAGCATACGTTGAAAAAGAGGAACACCTAAATGGCAAGTCCCTGAAAACGCTAAAAATAGAAGCAAGTTTCTAAAGTTCTGGCCATCCGTTTTAGAGGTACAATTTCGACCAAACTAATAAGTTACTAAAATGATACCTTATGTATTAACGTAAGATCAATTTTCCTAAAGCTATTGTGTTGAAGTTACTTCAAAGCTTTACTGAAATAGATTTTATTAGTTTATTTTTGCTTTCAACTCCTGAAATTTGTCCCTTCAGCTATATCTTAGGGTATGTTTGTCCAATCATATTAGTCAACTTTTTACAACCACAATTCAACCACACAAATAAGTGTAGTAAAGGTATTATGGAAATTATAAGAAAGTATGACGGATAACAAAGTAAAATTCTGGGTCAAACCTAAAAAGCTTTTAAGCCAAAAGGCAATAACTTGTTTTGACTTGAAAGCACTTGGCTTGAAAGCAATTTTGATCTTTACCAAAGACCCAAATAAGCCAAAAGGGGTAAAAGCTAGTTTGACAAGCTTGTAGAAAATTGCCAAATAACCTCTTATTTTTGGTGTTTGGTAGGGATTTAAATCAAGTGCCTTTAAGCCAAAACACATAAGTTGGTTACTTTTTAGCTTAAAAGTTATTTTGGTTTGACCAATCATTTTACTTTATCATCTTTCACATTTTTATAATCCCTTAAATACCCTTTTCTTATGTTTCTAACGACTACCAATATGCGACATCTTATGACAAAAATACACTTATTTTAGATTTCGTGCAACAACCATTTATTTCATGGGATAACCTTATGGTCCTGAATCAATAAAACCCTATTTTATGTATTAGTATTCTGCAATTCTAAAATGCATTCTCTGTATCATCAGTAAGTTTATTCTTTTTTCCCAGTCCCTTGCAAAATACAAATTGTCACTAATAAATCTGAACCTACAATTCTGGAAAAGTTTCTGTTTTTTTCTTAATATTTCTAGGTTCTTTCAGGCATATATGCAAACTCCATTTTAATGGATGATCTATGTCCATAGAACAGTTGGTGTGAGATTCTTATTTATTATGTTTATGTTCTTTAATTTTGGTATAATTAGCCGTGCATGGTTAAATTGATACTTGATATTCCATATTCTTTTTCTTATGTACCTGGAATTTCATAAATTTCCAGGGATTTACTGTCATTAGATCAACAATTCTTTTTCTCAACTATTCAAATTTTAGCAAATTTACTAGAATATAAAAAACATACTATAGTTATGCTATTTTTTATTAAGAGTATCAAATTCTTTATTGAATTTCTTAAAAAAACCATCCTCTGTAATGAATATCATATTTCTCTAAACTAATATCTATAAACTTATATTTATTAGAAGAAGATCTTATCTAATCAGTTTAGGACTCAAAGTAAATTGAGATGTAAATTAGTAATTTGTATCTGAATCAATTTAGAACTAAAAAGTAAAAACCTTGTAATAATCAGCTTTATTTTAGTCATAACAAATATAAGGGCACTTAAGTTACTTTAACAGCAAAAAGTTCTTGCTAAACACATCAAAAGCTTAGTTTCAGCTTCACCAAACAGATAATTGCTTATTCATTGAATTAGTACAACGCTTAAAAATGTCTTGACTTGCTTTTTAAAAGCTACTTTTATTAAACTAAGTCAAATGCCAATGACAGTAGAAAATATAGAAGCGAATACAGACTAGCTCAAAATTGAAGCATATAAGTAGTAGTCAGCTAGGGAATGGTTCTCACCTTTTTGTGGAAGACAGGCTTTGTTTGTCCACCATAACCAGACTGCTTTCGATCATAACGACGCTTTCCTTGAGCAGCTAAGCTATCTTTTCCCTTCTTGTACTGTGTGACCTTATGCAAGGTGTGCTTCTTGCACTCCTTGGACTTGCAGTAAGTCTTCTTTGTCTTAGGTACGTTCACCTTCAACATATACATAATTAAACTAGCAGCATGCTTCAGTACAAAATGCTACTACTCACTTTTTCCAAACATTTTCACCAACCAAACACACCCTTAAGGTAATTGACAATATTAGATATGAGAAGATACAAGTATTACCATTGTAGCCGGCGGAGAATGAGAGAGAAATGGCAGAGAGCAGTGTAGTCGTTGAATTATGAAGAGATTGGATTTTGTATTGCAGCTTAGGGTTTAGTAAGAATAGTGGCCTATTAGTGGACTTGGGCTATATGCTTTTGGGCTACATCTGACTGTCGGGTCAGAATTATTTTTGTGATGCAGATTTAATTCGGACTTTATTTGGTTGATCAAACAATTTTTTTAAAATACCAAGCTACCGTTTGATCATAAATTTTGGAAGCATATTTTTAAATCTCCGTTTGGCCAAATAAATTTTTAAATCTCAAATTCTGGCTCAAACCTATTTATCTATTGGCCTTTTTAAAATTTTTAAATATTACTCCAAACTTTTATATTTTGTAAAAAGGAAAAAGTACATGGTGTGGCCATTTCCAATTAAAATAACCACATTTATACTCAAATGTCCCAAAATAGACATTTAACACAAAATAACCCAGGCCCAATATGCACTCGCCCAACCGACCCGAAGGAAACCCAATACGGCCCTAAAGCTTTGAGTGTAGTTTCCTTGTTCGATTTTTCTTTTCCAAAAGTGGTTTCTTCTCTGATTTCGGTTCTTCTCTGCCGTAATTTTCCTCTATGATTTTGCAATATTTTTTGTCTTCTCCATTGTAAGGTCGACGCGTACTAATGACAAAGTCAAAAGCAAAGTTAGCAGGTAGAGGTTTGAATTTCGATCCTAAATTTGTTGTTGACGATGGTGATCGATTGAAGAATTAAAAGGTGAAAGGTGTTACTCCCATTCTTAAAGAAAAGGGGAAGGGTGTTATTGTTGATTACAATGGTGCAAGAAATAAAAATAAATAACTACTAAGTATTACAACAAACTGAAATTACAACAAACTAAATTTTCGTAAACTGAAATAATAGAAACTGGTATTACAGACAGTTTGATATGTTGGGTCGAGTGATGTCACTCTGTCTTTAAGACAAAATTGCCCCGTATATATTCTTTCTACGTTCTGGACAATAGTCTCCCAAGATAAAACAACAACTCAACAAATGAGCAAAGAAAACTCAAGTGTTACTTTGAAGAACTTTGAGTAAGAAATGATGCTAGAAAGTTGTAGGAAGAATCTGATTTCGTTTGTGTGTTCTGTATAGTCTCAACAGTTGAGCAAAGGTTTCATTATATAGTGTAAGGAGAGGACTTACCAACTGTCCACATAATTGTTGTTATTGGCCAAGTAATGACAATTATGGAGGTAGTAATTCAGCCAACATAAATGACTAATTGATGTGCAACAGATTAGAGCTTTTAGGAAGAGTAATTCAAACAAAATAAATGATTGAATTGATATGCATAATAATGTTGATTAACGTTCTAAAAACCAACATCAAAAACGCAAGTTCTCTGCCCAATTTAACTTACCTGAAACTTCAGGGACCAAACTGTAAATATGAAGTAATTTGGCGACGGCGGCACGCGTGTGGGCTTAGCCTCGAACCAAAGCACATCTAGGTCCTCCCTCCTTTAAATACATGGGATACCCCTTGGGGTCCCAAATCCCAAGCTAACTTTGAGACTTATAAACTAAATAAATCTTCATTCCCCCACCGATGAGGAAGGATTGGTCTTTACCACATTTTTTCATGCTTCAAACACCTCACTTCGTGGACCAATATCTCTTTCATTTCTCAACGAAATTTGACGATCCTTGGCCCTACGGTCATCTACTTACTCAGTAGATTATGCACGTGTGAAGAATCAAATTCTCCAACATGCGAAACCCTAGTGTTTAAGTCATTAAAGATGGTTGGACGCAACTCCCGCCAAAGGCAAATTTTCAACAGTTATTCCCATTGTTGTTGTTGATACCCCCTCTACTAAGAATACTAGGTCACATAGCCTAGTATTAGTTGATTCTCCTACCAAGAGAATCACTAGGTCACAAAGTAAAATGCAAGTCGATGGGGTTGAGAATGCTTCTGTACAAAAGCAATCGATGCGTCAAAAAGGTTAAGGTTCAAAATGAAAGCGAAAAATAGGTCGCAAAGGTTTAAAAATTGCAAAACCTGATGATGAGGCTGATGTTGGTCCTTAAAAAAAGAGAAAGAAATCGATTTCTCGTAGTGATGATGAGAATGATGCTGGCTCACAAAAAAAAAAAGTTCATGTTTGTCAGAAGAATAAATTGCATAGCCAGTCTGATTTGAGGTACTTTCTCATTTGTTATATGCATTGTTTTCTATATATTTAGTGTATATTAATTGTATTTTTGCTTTTTAAAGTAAATTATAGTAGTATGTATAGTACGTAGAGTGTATAATACTTGTATATATAATGTATATGAAATGTATAAGTACATATTGTATTTTTTTAGTAATGTGTCGTGTAGCTTTTTGTGGATACATGTTGCTTTTGAGTTATTTAAAAATACAGTTATTTTTTAATTGACATGCAGTTTTGGGATTTCTATGTCCGTCCACGTGATCGTTACTTAACTCGAATCAGTGTGCACACAAACTGCTTAATTGTACATAAATTGAAAGCTAAATTGGATGATCGACATGTTCATATGTTTAGAGATACATATTTTGGTTATTTTTTAGATTTGCCGAAAGTTTTCATACAAAATTAATTTGTACATGCATTGTTGCTTAGGAAAGTTGTGTCGGATAGAGATGACGAAATATGAATTAAAGTGAATAGGACTATGTTACGCTTTGGACTTGCAGAGTTTGCTCTAATTACAGGTTTAAAGTGCAATAGAGAGTATAATTGTTGGAAATTTGCCTTTGGCGGGGAGATGCGTCCACCCATCTTTGATGAATTAAACACTAGTGTTCCGCATGTTGGAGGCTTTGTCTCTTTACACATGCATGATCTACGAAGTGAGTAGGTGACCGTAGGATCAAGAATCGTCAAATTTCATTGAGAAATGAAAGAGATATTGGTCCACGAAGTAAGGTGTTTGAGGTATGGAAATGTGGTGTGAGACAAATCTACCACATCGGTGGGAATATGAAGAATTGCTCTCTATATAACTCTCTAATTGGTAAAGTGTTTGGGACCCCAAGGGGTATCCCATGTGTTTAAAGGAGGAAAGACCTAGATGTGCTTGAGTTCAAGGCTAAGCCCACACGCGCGCCGCCGCCGCCCGCCCGTCCGGTTCCGGGCTGTGGGGACTTTCTGATATTATCTTTTTGGACTAGAAAACTCTGTCAGATGTACAGTTTGATCCCTGAAGTTTCATATGTACAGTTTGGACCTGAATTCTTTCATATATACAGTTTGGTCCCTGAAGTTTCAATATTTACAGTTTGGTCCTCAGAGTTTCTGAAAAGTTGATTATGCCTCCTTTGGAACTGTTTTTGAGGCATTACTCAGCCATTACTTGGCTGTTTTAATGGCCTCCCTTAATGGCCATTACAGCCTTGTTTTTGGCAGTTGGACAGCCCCTCTTCCATGCTATATATTGAGCAGTTGTTGGCTCAATTCGAAATCGCACGTATGCGAAAACAAAGACCGAAATCACTGAAAAACAGTGAACAAAAACGACACAAAACAGTGAGCAGAAACGCTACAAACCAGTGACGAAAATCACTGACCAAACACCCTCATATACACAAGATATACACAACAGAGACACTATATACACAGAGACAAACGAGAAGAGGACATAGAATCTCTTCCTTCATTTTCCATATCTTCAGCAAGTCGATTCATATTTGTTTTATTCGGCAGGCTCAACCTATTGACTTTGTAGTGTTGAGATTAAAGTGTTGTTTTATCTTGGGAGACTATTGCCCGCTAACGTAAAAGCATCTATACGGGGCAATCTTGTCTTAAGGATAGAGGGCTATCATCGACTCAACACACAACGTTGTAACCATCCAGATTTAGTTGTTTCTTGATTTCAGGATATCAACATTCAAGATACAACAAACTTGCGGCAGTTCTCAACATTGGCTTTGCAAGGTGATCAAGATTCAAGACACAACACACATGCGGCAGTTTTGAAGATTGACCATTTATTTATCCTTTCTAACATTTATAATAGTTATTACTTCCCGTACTGCTCTATAAAGTACAATAGAGTACCAACAATAATAATAAAGATTATGCACTTGACCGTTCAAGTCGGTTGATGGATACGTACTTTCCCGGCCAATCGAAGGTACAACTGGTTGAATGGTTCATGGAAAAGAATTGGCAATCTCATAAGGATATGTTAGATATTTTTATGAAATTGTTTTGCTTTCTATGGATTCCCGTTTTGTAGTTCATTTACACTTTCAATTTTTCTATTACAAATGATGATTTCATATCAATGTATGAATTCTTGGTGGTTGAGTGTGGTGATTACCAAACATTTTCTTGGGGAAAATTATGTTTTAAGAAAATGATGTCTTCAATGAAAGACAAGGTTTGTAGGAAGAGTACTACCGTTGTGGTGGTTTACCTTTTCAGTATTGGTTTTATGAGTGTTGTGCATGTGCTGATAAAAATCTTGCTTATCGAATTGAAGATAACGTGCCACGCATACTAAACTGGGCTGTGAAGAACAGGTTGACATACAAATGTTTGAAAATTGGATTTTTTAGTAGTCTAATAGGGTTCAGGTAAAAACGTTTTTTTTTTAACTTACTGTTGATCACTTGATGCAATGCTTATATTAACATGTGTTTTTATAAATATGTTATTGTTATGCAGTTGGTGTTGAGTAATATTGAACCATCGTGTGTTGAGAAAACAGTTTTACAGTTGCCTGCTTTTGAACTTGTTATTGAAGAAGAGGACAATTGTATGGATGACAGTACTCCACATGCTCAAAATACCAAACAACAGTGCAAAATTGACTCTACTGATGAGTTGACACCTCTGAGAAGAGATTTCAATGTGATGTGTATATTTCATTTCATTTTATTTTCAATCACAGTACTTGTCTTTTTTTTTTCTTAATTGATGTTTTGATTTTGCCTTTTTCTTTTTGGATATGTAAAGCAGTACGGAAAGTAAATAAATATTACAAGTGTTCGAAAGGATAAACAAACAAGTCAATATTCAGAACTACCGCAAGGTTGTTGAGTCTTGTATCTTGATAACCTGAAATCAAGAAACACTAAATCTGAATTGTTACAACTGTGGCTGAGTCGAGAGATGGCTCTTTGTCTTTAAGACAAGATTGCCCCGTATATATGTTTTTACGTTAACGGGCAATAGTCTCCCAAGATAAAACAACAACTAATCAACACTACAAAGCAAATAGGTTGATTCTGAAGAAGAAAACAAACTACAACTAGTAGATTATGTGAGTAGATGACCGTAGAGCCAAGAATCGTCACTTAGTAGATTATGCACGTGTGAAGAGATAAAGCCTCCAACATGCGGAACCCTAGTGTTTAAGTCATTAAATATGGGTGGACGCACCTCTCCACCAAAGACAAATTTCCAACATTTCTTTTAGCTACAAAATGAGGCTGTCTTAATGAAAGAGTTAATGACATCCTCATGTGATAAGATTTTTAAAGCTCTACATATAGAGAAAGATTCTGAGGTATTTTTGTTGAATGTCTTTTTTTGTTTAAAAGTGACACTATTGTTGATATACGCTTTGTGAAATCAGACTTTCAAAATATTTTTTTGAGTTTATGAACAACGTGATAGAACAGATAAGGACCACCACAATGGTCAGAGGGTAGATGATGACGTGGTTGTAAGAAATGATCAAACAATGAAGGGGATCACATATGTGATTGAAAGAAATGAGCATACAGTGTAGGGGGATCGTGTAGTTGATCATGTGATGGATAAGGGTAAAAATATTGGAGAGAGTGAGTTGTCTGATTTCCCTGATCGTGTGGTGGAGGATAATTTAGGTGATCATGTGACGGATGAGGTTAAAAGTAGCTGTGGATTTAGACTGATTTGTTATTCGAACTCTCCATGAGATTCATAATTGCATTACTTATAGTTTCCTTGTTTCAGACAAAGCAGATTCGGAATTATCTTTCATTCCAAGACATGACTTGTATCCATGCGCTTCATATTCGCCCGGAGTTCGCTCCCAAAATATAAAAATGATAAAATTATGAACGACGTTGATCATGTTGTGAAGGGTGTGTCCAGTGATCATATTGTTGAGGGTGATAAAATTAGCTAGGAGGACAGTGGCTGTAGAGGAAAACAGGATGCAGATACAAATGTAGTTGATGATGTTGCAGCAGTGGAGAGAAATGTGATGGATAAAAGTGTTGTTGATGAGACTTATGTAGGACGTGGCAACGCTATTGTTGTTTTGGAAGACACACCCATAGTGCCTCGTAGACCATGAAAATCAGCACGTGCATGTGACTCGCCATAAAGTTCAATCTCCTCCAAATAAGTGCATCTTCGCTATAAAGCATCCCTTTGAAATAAGTATTGAAAATCCTGTTGGTTATAACTTGAAAAAAAAATTAACAATTTCATTAACAGATCGTAACGAGTGAAGGAGAAGTAAGTCATCTGTTTCTTTATTTCTTTTATTTTCATTTTCCCTTTTGTGTCATAAATCATTTGCGAGATAGTTTTTGGAGCTCTACGCTTATTGTGTCACCACAATTTTCTGCCCTAAATTTGCGATAAACATATAATTTTTTCAGAAGCGATTGCAGGGGGAGAAAAAACGTGTAGGAGGAAGAAGCATTTTTTCGCGGGGTATTTATTTCTCAAAACCTGGGTTTAATGTTTTTGGCTACCGGATGGGAATACTTTAAGGGCTACAAAATGGGTTTGAAAGTTGTTGGGACATCCGGTTGGGAATACTTTGTGCCAGTTGACCACTTTTGTCCTTTCTCATTTATTTATGACTCAACTAATTCGTATCTACATTGTTTCTTCATTAATCAAGAATACTTCAAAACGTAAGAATTATTGAAGGTTTCACGCTATCTTCTAAGCCGTCACTATTATTTTAATTTCAAAAATTATATCACTGCTTGTAATGTCCAATAATTAATTATTGAGTCTTCATATCCAAAGAAGTTTCATATTTGCACAAATTGAAATGCAGAAAACAGTATGATTCAATAATAAAATTACACAAATTGAGATGCATTTAACAAGAAAATTACAAAATTAGTAAAATAAGAGTACTGAAACAAAATTCAACAGCAAAATTAAAACACATAGAAATAATTTGAGATTAACAAGTATGTTTGTTTGATATAGTTGGATATTCTTGATAGTTTTTTAGAACTTATGGGTATAAGTCATGTTTCATGTTTTTATTTTAAAAAAGATGTAAAATATGTTTTGAAAGACTATGATCAAACTCGTTTTCAAAATTTGAAAAACTTAACCCAAATAAAAAAAATCAATTTATGGTTTGTTGATAAATGTTTAGAACGTAAGCATAAACAGATCCAGATGCGTTCTTTCTTCTTATTCACTGGAATAGAGCATTTGAAAGGAGTATTTATGAACGGTTTGGATTACTTCACTCACTATCTTAATGTTTTAAATTAGACGTTCACATTTTTTACATTAATGGTAAGTTCATTTTTACACTAGTAATTCCGCATTAAAATCCAAGCGTAAAAAACTTATATATTAGCCTTAAGATTTTAAATTAGATACTCGATTTCTTTCACAACATTTGTTAGATAATGACTTTTTTGCCGCATTCTTATACCCGTTAGTTAATATTAAAGTAACACAAAATTAAATTACAAAAGGGTGTTGGTTTATAAAATATCTCAAACTGCATATAAAAAAGCGCATTTAAAGAAGTTTATTGAAGATTTTAAGTAGATATAATTTATTGAAAATAACTTGTTTTGCATACTAATTCTAGAGTCGTGCAGACATATTATCTTCGACAATATTTTAATAAAACAATAAAGTCATAAAATTTGCGTATATCTTTTTGTGTTTTTGGGTGGACGATCAACTAAGGACTAAGGTGGTAGATATTTATTTTCCAGATTTCAAGCCTCGAATCAAATAATATAACTTGGTGCACAAGCCTTAATAAACTCGGTTCCATGGTCTAGTGGTCAGGACATTGGACTCTGAATCCAGTAACCCGAGTTCAAATCTCGGTGGAACCTTATCTATTTTTAGTTTCTTTTAACAGATTATTTTACTCTTTCTTAAGTTACTAGATTGTGCTTGTTTTAAACATTTACATTTTATTTTAGATAACTTAATCTTATTAGCATAAAAAATTAATACACAAACCTTAAATTCATAATTTGGACAAAGTTATACAGTGTGCAAAGACTCCCTCCAATCTTTTTTATATGGAACTGTAGAGATGGAAGTCACATATATATACACAAATACACGCAGATATAATCACATAACCTACCACTTTAGAATAAAAGGTCTAAGCCAAGAAATTCACCACATTAAGTTGGTACAACTAGCATAAAACAACTTCAAGAAACACAAATATTTAACTATACTTATTTTTGTCATACTTAATATTTCAACTGGACCACATGTTTCTTGGGGAAAAAACACCTATAAAATGTATCTATATATATATATATATATTTCTTGATCATGACTATACTTATTCAAGTGTTCCAAAAAACTACAATATATCTATGTGTTGACTCTAGAAATCATCTCCATCAAGTCCATCTCCTTATTGACTTCACCTTGCATCAATGTAGTCACTTCAAAGTTATAAGGCATAATCTCCAAACCCATGCATTTCTCATAATTCTGATCCATATTGGAAGGACCAACATGAGGATTAATGTCTTGCATAAAAGAATCCATTGATCCATTTTCATCAAAAAACTTATCATCCAATGCAAATTCTGGGACTTCACTGAAATGATAATCACCAAAATTATTGCCTTGGCAAACTTCAATGGCTTCTGGCTTAGGTGATACCTTCACTCTGGCAATATTAGTGTGGAGCTTAGGTCCATTGGCCAAATTTTCATTTTTGTTTTCAGGGACTAGAGAGCCTCGTGGATTTGTGTCGTTGCTAGTTTGGGAATTTTTTTTGGTGCTAATTCCCTTTTGGAAGTTCAAACTTTTTATATAATTTTGGAGGAGAGAACTAGGTCTTGGCCATTTGGTACGACATTTTCTTCTTGAAAACTGCCTTCTTTTTGTTGCATTCCAATGGTTCTTGATGGAATTCTCAGTTCTTCCAGGAAGCCTCTTTGCAATTTCTACCCATTTATTTCCAACTTCACCATGAGCTTGGATTAAGATCCTGTCTTCCTCCTCCGTCCACAAATTCTTCTGGACAGCACAAATTAGGAAAAATATTTAAGTTTTATGCATTAACGGTCTAGAAAATCAGGGTAATAAGGTTACTTTACTTGTAAAGTTATTACATATAAATTAATCTCTACAATAAACATTAGTGATTGGTAACCTGATTAAAAGGGTAACTAACCTGCTATATAGGTATAGTGACAGTGTGAAAAATCTCTATATTTGTCTATGGGTTGATTTATGCAATGTCCTTTTTTAGACCACCATTTAGATTTTGTCCGTATTTTTACTTGGAAAATTTCATTCCGGAGAACGTTAAACTCTGGTCTAATGTGTTCTCAAATTTTATAGATAAAACATTAGACTATCGTCTAACATTTACAATAGTTACATCAACATACCCAGTATAGTCCCAAGAGAAGGGTTTGGGGAGGGTCATGAGTTGTACGCATACCGTAACTCTACCTTTGTGGGGTAGAAAAGTTGTTTTCGATAGACCCTCGACTCAAACATTTACAATAATTAACTTGCAAAATTTCAGATTGTCGTCTAACATTTCAAATAAGATTTACAATTTGTTCAAAAAAGACATGTAAACCGTGGTCTAAAAGATCCACAAGTTATAAGAGAAATTTAAAAAAAAGTAATTTATTAAATAACTATTCCAAAAAGGGATAACACGCGAAACTTTCCGTGTATATATATATACCTTGAATCAAGAATGAAATTGTTAACAAGATTCACCACAGGCACAGATATAGAAAGAACAATCACAAAGAAAGAAAAAAAACTATTTACATGGGGTGTGATAAACTTGCATTTACAAAAACATGATACAATATTAAGGGAAGATCCTAAACCGATAAGCAAGATTAGTATTATCCGCAAAGAAAGAAATTAATAAGAAAAGAAAAACATACTTACTTTTATATCAGGTCTGAGATGGTTGTGCCACCTCTCCCTACATTGCTTGCCTATCCTCCCTTTGAAAATTTGAGCAATTTGAGACCATTTTCTTATTCCAAACTTCTCTACCAATTGGATCAAAAGCCTGCACATATAAGGTGTTACTATTTGATAAGAATTAATATCAAGCTTCTTAATAAGAAATTAACCTAATCCAAATCTTTAAGCCAAAACAAAACAAACATGAAACAACCAAAGAAGTCACTAATAAAAACAATGGATTAGAGATGAAAAAATTATGTAGCTAACAACAAATTAAAGTTTGTCGCTAATCCTATTTAGCTATGAATTAGCGACAAATTATTAAAAGAAATTGTTAGCTATAAGCATTTAGCGACAACTTAATGACAAAGGTCCTAGCTAACTTAAGGTTTTTATAATGAATTCATAGCTAGATAACAATTGTATGACATAATTAAGCAATTAAAAATATCATATATGATGAGATGTTCATATACTTCAACAAACGACATAGTTACATACTTGTCTTCTTCAATCGTCCATTGTCCTTTGGCGGATTTAGACTTCTTCCTCGCTCTACCACCTTGCTTTATTTTCATAGACGAAGATAAGTTGTTATCATTTCTATTCACCTTATTCTTTCTTCCACCAATTTCTAATTTGCAAGAATAACCATTATGATCACCAGTGACACATGAACTTTGATCATCAGGCACAACAAAGTTCAAAAGCTTCACAAATTCATCACCTTCAACAACATGAAAATTATTCTTCATGACTTTGCTACTATCACTCTCTCCATTTTCCTCAAATGGATTAAGCTCATAACTAAAGTTAAAATCCCCTAATGAAGAAAAATTATCCTCAATATTGGAGAATGGATCAAAGGGGTCATAGTAACCATTGGTTTCAATAGTAAAATTTTCAGGGTTGTTGAAGGTATTATAAGAAAAATTAAGATCAAGGTGCTGAAAATCTTGAAGATAATCTTTAGAGGGTATGGAAAAATCATCACCTATATCTGGTTTCAACATGTTGTTGGACATAAATAATGACTGAATTGAAAGGTTTTGGTTGTTACTTTGATCAAGTTCCATTGAGAGAAAATTGGATTGAGGCAAAATAGAGGAATTAGTTAAGGGGGAAAATGGAGTTTTCTATTTATCATTCTCTCATCTTTAATATTACCTTCTCTCTTTGTTATCTTAATGGTAGTAGTAAAGGAGTGTGATTTATTGCAGTGTGAAATGTGAATGTATCTGGACTTTTGGAGTTTAATTTTTATAATTTGATATTATGAAAGGAAAAAAAAAGAATTTTTAATTAGAATTTATGTAAAGATATTTTTACGCTACCAGTGAATTCTAACTTGTGGTAGTAGGTCGGTTATTATTTTTACCAACTTATCAATTAATATTTATATTTAGCGAGAGATTTATGTGTAATTGACCAAATTATGTAAAAAAAAATTATGATGTCAGTGCATATAAAGGAACTCTTTTAACTATTAGGTAATTTATAAGGTAATTGCAGATTTGCAGGTAATTAAAAGTAAATTAGTAATCTGAAAAAATTACAAGGCATATAACCTGCTGACACGCAATATTGTGTTAATAGTGTAAAAATTGATAGTTAAAATTATATTGGCGATGTATATAAGTTAAATTCGACATTTTTGTATCATGGGTTATCTAATGATAAATATTCCAAAAGATCAGGCTTGTTTTGGTTAGCACTTAAGCAAAGTAATTACCAAATTGAGGTAATTTTATAATGATTGAATTTCACATGTAGATATATTTTTTTGTTGAATTTTACAGATTGACTACAAAATCTGATTTTTGTTTTGCCAAATTTTCCTCTACTTTTCTTGGGTATGTATTGTTAAGAAGTATATTACATTTCCATGGATGGATATACATAGAAGAAAGAAAAATTTGTATGTATCTAATATTAGATCCAACCTTATTGTCACAAATAATTAGTAGGTGGAATGATATAAATATATTTTTTTCCATCCATATATAACTGTAAAAGAAAAGTCTACTTATTTGTTTAATTGACATAGTAAATGTACCATTAAATATTTGTTCCAATTGGTAAATTCACATATTATGAAATTTATCGTTCTTAGATTACCCTTTTTTGACTTAATTTAAATTGCTATGTACAAAGATTACGGAAGAATAAGTCAATAGCATTTCTTCAATTAAAGCAGTAGTCAATAGTAGCAATTCCTGGTTAAATTTAGTGTAAATGAGTGTAATAAAAAGACTGACATTTAATAAAATTTTGACTCTGCATTATAAAGTTTCTTTTGCGATAAGTCTTCATTAAACATCAATTCTCCTAGCTATATTTTCAAATTCACAATTTTAGTTTTGGCCCTTTGCATTAATTAAATATGACCAGTTTTTTTTTTTAATCTTAAAGGGAGTAATATGATAAATGTTTCAAAAAATGGATTTTTTTTGTCAAAATATTTATGTAGTGATATGTGAGAGTTTATGTTGAAACCCAGCTTTAGTTTTTGGAAAGGATAACTTACCATAGGTAAACAAAAACATGTTTCGTGTTTTAGTTCAGTATTATATTCTAGTCTTTAAATGTCATAAATATTTTTTACCATTATAGTCCACCAATAAATTCTTTGACCATGTAAATTGGACAAACTAGAATGTTCGTCTTCGTACCTTTGTAAAGGCTTTTTGCACAAATGTATTCTACATGATACAGGTGTCCCAAAATATAATTATATCCTACATATAGTACTCCGTAGTCCGTAGTACCTTAGTACATACATAGTACAGTAGATGAATTATTCGATTTGTTAAATGAAGAGCTCTCTCTCTTTCCATTGTGACATTAAATTCTGGAATTACTACTACTCATTAAAGTGGTATTAATAGTAAGTTAATTATCACAAATGACATAGTAAAACTTAATAAACGTAATGTTGAATCGATTATAATGGATTAATTTAGCAGCTACCTATAGTATTTATTCTCATTCTTTAAAGAAATAATAATTTAAAGGCTTATTAGTCTAATTTTACTACTAGATGAAATAAGTAAATAATACGAGGTATAACTCTCACATCACTAAGTAAAATATATCGGAAACAAGGTTTGAAATATGTGACTGTCTTTTTTTTTAGTTTGTTTTAAAATATTAGAACTTTTATGTATTTAAAAGCTATTTAGCCGTGTTGACACCCAATTTTGTCCATCTTTTCTGATTTTATTTGCAATTTTAAATATTTTTGACACTTTAAAACAATTTTAAAATATAGGCATATATATGTATATATATCATCATTTTTATTACTATTTGCATTTTATTTGTCATTTGCATTTTTATATCATAATCATACTTTTTATCCTAATATTATTTTGTATTTTTATTTTCACAAAACGACATCGCATTATTATTATTATTATTTAGCACCAAACATTTCGCAAATATTATATTTTATCATAGTATCATCTTTACAATTTATAAATTTTGCAAAGCTATCTTTTTATATAATAAACCCTCTTTTTATATTTTAAACCCAAAATCCATAACCCATTCATTTCCCAACCCAAAACAATTTCTATCCAAACTAATCTCACCCAACCCATTTCGCCCAGGCCCAACAACCCTCACCCTTTATTTCCCTTACCCCTCCAAACCGGCCCAACCTGACTCACCCCAATTTCCCAAGCCCACTCGACCAAACACCAAACCCCATTTACCAAGCCCAATCGCCACCCTCTACCAAGCCCAACCTCAACAAATTTCAAACCCCTTCTCTTATTTTCGACCGACCCATACCCTTACCCCGTAAAAAACCAAACAAACCCTAAAACCATTTCTCTCATCTTTCTCTCTCGTCGGCCGACAGACCCCACACCCCCATACCATTCGCCGGACGTCACCTCACATGCCACCACCAACCCCCGACACCAACACCAACCATCATCCCATGCCCCTATCCCCGAAAATCCGCAACCCATACCCCCAAAATCCGCTTCCAAAATCAGATTTTTTAACCTTTATTCGAGTTTCAAACTCGTTCTTGGGGGGTTAAGCCATTTATAAATACCCCATGTTGTTCTTCATTTTTGAGAGGGGTTTTTGGGGGTCCGTTCCGAATCGAAAAAGAAATCAAAAGGGGGGAGATCCGAAAATCTAGTTTTTAAGTTTTGAAATTCGAAATCTTCTTAAGGGTATTTGTTCTTCTTTGCATGTGTTCTTCATCTTAAAGAGTCCGAAAATATAAGTTAAAATTATTCGGGTTTTGGTATTGAATAATCTGAATTTTTTGTTGTTCTTCACTATTTTTTTGGATTCCGGATCGGGTCGGATTTCCGGGTCGGGTCACTGATCCGGGTCTGTTAGACCCGATTCGAATAAATTTCCAGAATTTTGTGTTTTAATATTTAGTTGTTGGTTATCTGAAATTTGGAAAGAAATCGATTCGGGTTAAAAACATCTGATTCGGGTCGGGTCACTGATCCGGGTCGGATCGACCCGGTTTGGTTAAATTTCCAGATTTTGTGTTTATATTTTGTTGTTGGTTATCTGAAATTTGAAAAGAAATCGAGTCGGGTTGAAAACATCAGATTCGGGTCGGGCCGACCCAGTTTGAGTAAATTTCCAGATTTTGTGTTTTAGTATTTTTGTTGTTGGCTATCTGAAAATCAAGAAAAAAATTGGATTCCGAATCCTATTTCGGGTCAGTGTTCAGGATCCGGGTCGGGTCAACTTTCAGAATTCGGGTCGGATATTTTAATTGCTTACTGTTTGTAACTTTGGCACTGTTGTTATTTTGTTGGTTTGAACTAATACTGCATTCTCTTTGTTATTTTGTTGATTGAACTAATACCGCATTTAGGCCGATGAAATTGAATTCGAGGCCACGCTTTTTTCGTTTCTCTGTTTCAATTTACTGTTTTCGGCATTTAAACATCCGTACACGGATTGTCTTACTGTTTTATTGTTTTTAACCAATACTTCATTTAGGCCAATGAAATTGAATTTGAGGCCGCGTCTTTTTTTTTCCGTTTCTCTGTTTCAGTTTACTGTTTTTGGCATTTAAACATCCGTACACGGATATCTTACTGTTTTACTGCTTTGAATAAATACTGCATTTAGGCCAATGAAATTGAATTCAAGGCCGCGTCCCTTCGGATATCATTTCTCGATTCCTGTTTTTTTCCTTTTTATTGTTTTCGGTACCATTTTACTGATTTGAACATGATACTACACTGGCCGATGAAAAAAGATCCGTCGATTTTTGAGGCCTCCACATTTATAAAGACGGGAAATAAAACTTATGGGCAAGGATGAAACTTAAATCTTTTTCACCCGAGAGACAACATGTTCGGTGGGCAAGGCAACTAAAATGACCAACGAGTCATATGTTCGCAGCCACGACGTGATTGGAATGATCTTTTCAAAATTTAAGTCTGAGCCCTCCGTAATCAAAACATTTATTGTTTTGGATACGAATCCGAAGTTTATTTATATTCAATTGTTTATAACCGTTTGTTCTTGACAGCTTGCAAGGGATAAAGTCAAAGAAGACAAATACCCCTCATAGATTATTTATTTTATTGTTGTTTTTTACTTTTCTTTAATTCAGCTTTATTTCATTCTGTATTGTAATATTATTGTACTCGTGAAATTATTGAAATGTTTAGAATAGGTAGACTTAGAATTAATTAATAGGGTAGTCTAAAACTTGAAACCCATCGCTAGTTTATTTATTTTTAGGCTCCGTTAGTTTTAAAATCGAAAATCGCTAGTTTATCTATTTTTAGGACCGGTGTTCATAAAAATCACCTTGCATATATTTTTATCAATTTTCATACAAATGCATATTTTTTTAACTTTACATCTATTTTTAATGCCATACAAATGCATACTTGTACGAATGCATCATTTTATTAACTACTTGCAACATTATTGTTATACTTGTAAAAACATGCATTTTTCTTACTATAATAATTAACCTGAGTTTGACCGGATAACCGCAAGTTAGCGGATCTTAAACGATGTCTAACCCCTTCCCTTTAGGATAATAAAGAACCCTTACCTAGAATCTCATTAGTTTCGCAGACCACAAAATTGGAGTTATTTTGCATTTTTTAGTTAGCATTTAGGTGTCCTAATTCACCTTAGAATAATTAGGTGGCGACTCTTCAAAGCAAGCATTTTTTATCCAATCAAGAGGGTATCGACCCATCACGTCGCGAAGCCCGCAGGTCAAAATCGGGTGCGACAAGCCGTATCCTCCCATTTTACCCTGTCACAATTTGTTGCACTCACTTGATATTAAGGATGATATCTTATCATAGAAAAGATAAAGAGACTGGACAAGTGCAACTCTTAGCATCTTTCACCTCATTTTTGGCAGTAAAAGCAATTTTGGTACTACAAAACATTAGTACTCTGTTGCATTTCAAGATACTATTGAAGGCATAACATTTCAGACCACAATGTTGAAGACGTTGTGTACACAATCCAGAACATCACAAAGTTTATGTTCGTCAAGGCAAATTTAATTTTCTGTATATAAATCAATTCTAATAGGCAATTCTTTTATAGATATTCAACTGTCATTTCTCTTTAAATCAATTGCTAATGAAAGCGTCTCGATATACCCCTGAAACCTAGGGGACTTGAAATCAATTGCCACTCTTGAACTTGATGGTGGAGTCAGGCAAGACAATACCCTACCAAGGCCACATCCCTAGGCTGGAAGTTGCTGATTATTAATTGTTGAATGCTGGTTTCTCATTGACATATGAAGGACAGAATATAGGGTTAGATAGCAGGGCATTGTAGCTTGAAGGCCTTCTCGGGGTTTTGTCCATCGATTTCTGAATGGTGAGGGACATCAGAAGGCATCTTTTGGGCACAAAGTCTTGTTTCATTGAACACTTTAACGACTTCTTGGTAAACAATGGCATTGCCTTCTTGTGTGAGATGTAAGCCATCACTATAGAAAAATAAAACAAAAATAAATAAGAATTTCACATTTCACCACAAAAAATATATATAGGCATGATCATTCCTCTAAACACCATATAGCACCATGAATTTCAACTATCAATGAGACTATGCAATATTTATAAAAGCGTGTGCAGCATTTGTCACTTACCTGAGGAATTTTCTTTGCCAACCCTCTGTTTCCTGCATTTTAGACCACAGATTGATGGAAGGGAGACCTAGTTCCCCTGCCAACTCAACACACTGTTTTGCATACTCTCCAGCCACTTCGTTTGTCCTTTCTGGTAATTGCATTGCCTTGTCTCCATACATAGACCTGTTTTTTAAATTTAAAAATAACAGATCCCAGCGCAGTAACATTTGATTCAGTTGACTGTGACACGCTTATGTTTAAACACATGCTATATACCAAAAGCTGAATATATAAAACAAAAATAAAGTTGGAAAAACAAACTTGGTTTCACTGATGGAGTTGACCACTAGCAACTGTTTAAAACTGAACTGTTTTGCTTTTAGAGTTAAAAAGAAAAAAAAAAGGCTAGAAGGAAAATGACCAAAGAACAATGCGAAGAATATGACATGATGTCCATGGAGTACATGATAAAGGCACAGGTCATTCTGCTAAAAGGCAATGGGGTCCTGAAACATTGATCAGTATTTAGAAAGGTCATTTACTTTACTGTTGATGCAAAAGTTACAGAAAGGAATACTCTGATGAGGAACACTAGCGGTGGATTGGTCTCTTGCGTAGTTGTGTGACAACTACACATTGGGCTGCTACATTGGGTACTGTTCGATAGCCATGATCAAGGGACAATGCCTAATGATGCTGAAGCTGCCTTTGCAGCAATAGCTGTAATATATATCAGTCAAATAGGCACTGCACACAAAAACCAATCTGCTTATTCCCTTTTTTTGTTTTACAAGCAATATTTTATTCCACCTTCTTTTTGCCTTCTCTTTTTTGGGTTTTTTCTGAGAAGTCTACTTAATATCTCCAGCTCCCATTGCTAAAAGGAGCTCCGGACTGTGTCAAGAAGGTTCTCGAACATCTCAGACACCATAGAGTTAAGAAAAAGAGAGGAGCAATTGGTTGCTTCATTATTTCTATTTTATCAATAGAAAGTGTACTGTACCTTGCATGTTCAAACCGTCCTGCTTCATCAACTGGCGGTGGAGTTATCAGCAATAGTAGCATTGACGGGGAGCTTTTCTGTGTCATAAATAAGATGAATGAGATATACAAAAGAGAGCAAAGCTCAACCCAGAGTTATAAACATATATATAGCATAACAGAAGACAAGGGTGCAGAGTATCCTGTTGTACTCTAAACAACTCAGGAATTGGATGAGATGGATTTCATTTGTAATAATATAACATATTAGTACTAGAAGAGTGAGCAACAAACTAAATTCAATTTGTCAGCAGGTGGACTCAAGTATCTCTATATACTTGGGAGATGAATACACTGGAAATTTACATCTTTTATGTCTTCTCAACAAGCACGTGTAAAACTGGAATAGAGCTCTTGAAAAGAAAAGCAGGAAAATACTCAATCTGCTTATGCCAAAAATTGGACAGAATCTGCACGTCTTTAAACTAGCATAGCAACTAGGCTTTCTTGAGAGGTTGCATACTAAGTGGACTACCATTATACAATTCGCATAGCGGCTTCCAAAGCTTTGTTTAATAGATATTTGATTCTTTCTGATGCCACAGACAAATATGTATTCCTCTATGTTTTTTTTATAAAGTCAGGATAATGGGCCCGCTCCTCTACCCTTCTCCACTTAAATACAAGACTTTTGTCTAGAGCAGGGTTCATGTATTCCTCTATGTTACACCGACTCTTAACTCTTTCTGATGTTACTGACAAATATCTGTTCCTCTATGCTACACTGACTCTTATCTTTGCCAAGACGTAATCGTGTCAAACAGATTTGACATGTATATCTGTATTTTGTATTAGCCTTGAGATTAAAATACAAACATGCTAAAATTGCACATACCCTGCTAAATTCATATCTGAATCCTAAACTCTTACCTAACTCCATGTAATATCGGCGTTCTTCTAAGGGGGGCAAGGAGAAGAAGAAGGGTACGACTAAGAGGCAGATGACCCCATAAACCTTCAAGAATATATTAGCCTATAATAAAGTATTTGATATTCACAGGATATTCACCATCAGAGTCGGTAGTGAGCTTCATAAGTCGGTTACTAAGATCTTTTAAGTGTTCATTCACTTCAGTTATTCCACAAAGTACAAAATCGAGGGACACAGTAGTCCACGAGATAGAAAAGATTACTAACCTGACCTCGAAAATATTATTCACAAGATGTTAAATAATAGCTCAGTGTCGGAGGCTCAATTTTGATTATTCAGTACCCTGGTCATACGACAGAAAATTACTGCAATCCTTCTATATATAATTATGTGGAATAACTAGCTATAAATTTTACAATTTTTCTTTTTACGGTGGGATTGAGTAACTCTGTGTTTTACTTATTCGTCATAGCATATAGTAACACTTATTGCTTTGCTGCATAGGCTTAATACTACTAATTTTTGTCCATTGCCCCTATTAACTATCGTTTTATGCTTCTAAATCATGCGATTCTTATTATTCGATAAGTCTTTCACAGACAAACATATATAGGAGGAAAATTTTAGCACATTTGAAAGTCAGCATTTAGCAACAAACAAGCATGATTGAGTTGGGAAAATTATAAACCTTTAAATATTGTATAATTCTTCTTAGGTTTTCCTTATATTCCTCGAGTGGGACATGTTGTCTTTCACTGGTTCTTCCCAAAAGAGCAGCATCATTGGCTCCAAAAAATATAGTGGCAGCAACAGGAGGTGTTGGAGCATCCTGCAATATTAACCAAAGATACACTAATCAGAAGATTTGTCAATAAGTAACATTGCAGCTCATGACCAAGACAGGCGTTTGTATATATCAAAACTTCCAAAATATGTGTCACTGTATTCTACTAATAACCTCAAATCTGAGGCAGCTGAATCGAACAATAACCTCATAATTTAGCTTGATTAAATAGGATCCTCAACAAAATTCTCACTTGGAAATTGGAGAGAGCTAGTTGAAAAGGAACAACTTTTTTGCAGCATAAACAGTTAAGACTGACAGTACAGTTCTTATACTAGTAAACCGCCAAATCAAGCAACAAAAACTCAGCTTCTTGATGTGGCTGGTCACAGAAGTCTGTTGTTCCGTGACCAATGTCATCTTTTGTTCTTTATAAAATTCTGAATTACTTGAAGTTTCCAGCAAGAAACTAACTCGTTTTTGGTCTGTCATGAAACTGACCTTAGGAAAATTTATATTTTCTTCATTCCTTGTACCCTCCATTACATACAACATCACAGATGTCTACCTTCTGAAACAAAATTTGTGAGAGGAAAACTGGTGTTCACTGCTGTACCATTGCCCAATCCACTAAAGGACAACAAGTCTCTCCTCTTATCACTTACTCTTAACCCTTGTTGATCGCACTCAATTGTTATTTTTCTCATAGGCCTTTCTTGAACCCATTGTTCCATGAACACTCAAATTAAGCATAAAGCAATAGACTCCATAAAAGGTTCAAATTTCAAAAACAAAATAAAGAATAGTCGAGTGAGCTACAAGAAAGTCACACCAAAACCCACTTCACGAGTATCAAGACTCATGCCTATAGACTTGAAACCATTCCTCCCAAAATTGTAATATAAGTTTCGATCCAATTAGAGATTACAAAAAAGGGCAGCCCGGTGCACTAGGCTACCGCTATGCGCGGGGTCCGGGAAATTAGAGATTACATATAACAAAATATCTCCTTTCCTTCATCCCTAATGATTTTGCAAATTCATAAAACTCTTGATCTTACCCTTTACCTAACTATGCAATATAGCAATGAAACTCCAACCTAATTCCCAAACGAGAAATAAAATCAGCACACTTATAAATCATTACAACACTCAAATGTCCTCTCCTCAACTATAATCAACACGACAGAGTAGGCTATATGAATCCTCAGTATTCATCCTGCTCTATCCAAGCCCATTTCATTAAAGCACATATCAACGAATTCAGTAGATTTCCAACTACAGATTACAAAAAAAAAAATCCTAAATCATTACAACCCATCAAATATCATACCTCCAATTATAATCTTGAGGTAATAAGATACAAAAGAATAAGTTTTTAAAAATGTGCCAAAAAAGGAAAATGCTAAGAGGATGGTGTTACGTACCAATGGAAATAGGTGGTGGAGTAAGAACAATGCCCATCTCGTGTTGTATCCACCGTACCCACGATTCAATATATCAGCCTTTACAATTAATAGATCAAATCCAATTACTTTATATATTAATAGATGTTTATAATCGTTCAAAAGTTTTTTCAACTTGATGAAACAAAAAGAAGGGGGAAAAAACCTTGCGAGAATAAGTATCAGCAAGAGCAGCACCCCAACCACCTAATCTGAAGGATTGCTCAGTTATTGAGTCCCCAAATAATACTATTTCAGGCCTCATTTTCTATGCAATTTCTCCCTTCAATCCTTCTAACCCAATTTATTATTTATATGCCTATGTATTTCAGTTATATTGTATATGCACAGAAATAAGAACTAACAGATGTTTGAACTAAAACAATCCTGCAATTTCTTTTTTCTTTACTACTGTTACACACGAGAAGAAGAAGATGTTTGCAACAAATTTTAAATATGTACAAACAAACAAGGCCAAAACATGTGTGCCACACATCAACCTACTAGCAAGATTATGACATGTACAAGTTGCTCTCTTTGTTAATTTAATGACTTTTATTATGTGTCTATTCTAAGAGGGGCCAGTGGGCCGAGCTCGGGTCTGGTGGAGTCGGGGTCGGGGCGGGACGGGAGAAGGGGTCGGGGTCGGGGTCGGCGGGTTCTGGCGGGGTCGGGTCTGGCGGGACTGGAGCAAGTCCCGTCCCGATCCCGATCCCGTCGGTATCGGGTCGGGGAGGGCTCGGGTCGGGGTCGGGCTCGGGGCGGGGTATGGCGGGTTTTTTTTTTTTTTTTTTTAAATAACATATGTATAAAAAAACTCAATAAACAAAACAAGATAGTGTAATAAAAACATCCCAAGGCTCTTTTTGTGCCTCTTATATTATTTAATAGACATATGATTTTTTTGTAATACAAATACAATTGTCTAAAATCTAAATTGCAACTTTGTGGTGTTGTCCAAAAGTTGCAAATTACATAATAAAATTGCAATTAAAAAAATTACATTCTCAAAAAAACCTATTCTAATTGCTTGATGATTTTATGTGGTTCTTCGGTTGGAATTGGTATTTGTTGGTCAAATTGATCCACGTCGCTTCCACTACCTTCGGTTAAGATTTCGTTGTAGTTTTCATCATCTTCTTCGTTGATCTCCGGTTGACCGCACCTTCTCCGCTCCGCCAGATCCAATCTCTGAATAATACTACAATTTCCAAGTCGCTCCGGCTAATGAGTGTCCTGTGGTCTCCTATTTGATATCCGTCACAGAAAAAGCGCTTTCAGACGCAGCTTGATGACGCTTGAATGTTCAAAACATCTCGAGCCATCAATGAAAGTGTCGGAAAGGTCTTCTCATTCCCTCTAGTATTTCAAACAAGTCTTCATGTCCATCTTCATTGATAACTTCTTGATACTGCATGTAACCCTGCAAAACAAAAATATCTAACTCGCTAATTTGGTTAGTAGTAGAGGTACGGCAAGACATTCTATTTCTCGAGGCTTTCAATACTAGCCGCGAAACATCATGTCTTTGTGAGGTTGTGTTGAAGATGAAGAAGATGGTATGGAAGCCGGCAAGTTACTAGCATTTTCTTGTTGATAAAATCTATATATATTTTTGCATTGGTGTTCTACGCTAGACAACACTTCTTCTTTAGTTTGTTCAATAGGTGGTGGGTGATTTAGATTTTTGGAACTTGGAGGTGGTAGTACTTCTATACAATCGTAAATAGTTTCAATTAGTGATTTAGTACCGTCTATTTTAATAGTAGGATTTAATACAGAACCAATAATATAAATAGAGGGAATAGGAATAAAATATTTTTTTATTTTGACAAACATTTTTTTAATAACTGCCTTATAAGCTGGTTTTTCCATATATTCACTAAGTAATAAAAATATTAGAGTTATATAAAACAACATAGTTGAAATAGTAGGATAATATATACCGGAAAATTCTTTTGTTGCTTGAAAAAATTTCTCTAAAAATACAATAAGTTCGAAAAAATTTTCCCAATCACTATCTAAAATCATATCAGCTGGATTTTTATTATGAGAGTTAAAAAATAAAGTTATAGGTATTCTATAGTCATAAGCAACAAGTAGTTGCTCGTATAAAGAATTCCACCTAGTGTATACTTCTTGTGGAAGTTTTCTATAAGGTAGTCCACAATCGTGACAAGTTTTTTTATATTCTTTTCTACGTTGTACTTTATTACTTTTAAAAATAAAGTTTATAGCAAATTATATTTTACTAAGAATGTCTTCAAAAAGTGATAGACCATCCTTTACAATTAAGTTATATATATGGCACGCGCATTTTATATGAAAATGATCTGGAAAAGATGGAGTTAAACTATTTTTTAAAATTGTAATTGCGTAATTGTTAGAAGAAGCGTTATCTAATGTAATAGTCATAATTTTATCGGTTATTCCGTAATAATGGCACACTTGATAAATATTATCTGCAATAAAAGTACCAGTGTGCCTATCATCTATATATCTATACGCTAAAATATGTTTTTGCATAGACCATTTATAATCTATCCAATGACAAGTTACAATTAAATAATCATGGATGTTAGTACTACGACCTATATCAGACGTGATAGATACTTTGCCATTAAAATGATATAATGAAAAACGTAAATATTGTTGATATTCATGCGCGAATTTAAATACATCTCTCTTAACAGTTGATCTAGGAAAATCGTTAAAAGCAGGATTATATATATCTCTAATGTAATGAATAAAACTGGGAGATGAAGGAAATGAAAAAGGTAAACCCTCCACAACAACTAATTTTGATATTGCTTCCCTATCTCTATGTTTATTGCATTTAGAGCCTACAATTCCCCCCGTCATAGGGTTAATTTGACATTGTACTTGATCCGGGACAGTATCAGTATGTGAACCTTATCCCGATGGAGCGGGCGTTTGCGCACCCGGTTTTAAAGCCTGGTATTGGGCATACCTAGCTGGATGAGCACTTACTACGTGTCTAATTAAACCCCCGTCCCACCGTGACCTTTTCCAGTTTTAAATTTTAAAACATTTTTACAAATTTTACATATGGCTACTTGATTCTCTACGTCCCTATCAAAAAATGTCCATGCATCTGATTTTAATGATCGTTTTACTGGACCTCGTCTCATACTAGGGGGAATAGGAGGCATTTCAGTTGAAGGTGCACTAGTGGGTGTGTTGTCATCAACATTAGTGGGTATATCATCTAGATCATCGTCTAAATTAAAGTCTTTTTGAGTTCCAGAAAATAGCTCATGGTCTAAATCTAATGGTATTGTAGGAAAATGTTGAGTATCAACAAAATCATCCTGTGTAGGAATAAGATGACTAGAAGAAGTACCCTTGCCCTGGTTGCCCCTACTAGAAGAAGCACCCTTACCCTTACCCTTAAACATACATTTTAATCCTTCCATTTTAATTATGATAATAAATAATTAAAGACAATAAAATTAAGTGCGCTAAATAAAATAAACAGACAATAATAATTTAATGAAGGAACGAATGTACCAAACACATTTAACGTCGACGTGTAATCTAGAGGTTGAAAATTGAAATTTTGCTCGATGGAAGATCCTCAAGCTAGTTGTCAACTTCACTCCCAATTCCCAAATGAATAAATAAAATTGAATATTTAGCAAACAATGTAGACTTGTAGAGAGATATATTGAGAAATTAGAGAGATTGTAGGAAGATTTGTGAGAAAGATGAAGAGAAAATGAGTTGTTTATAGTTGGAAAATTGGGTTAAAGTGTAAATATAATAACTTATGGGTTAAAAATAAATATTAAGGGGTAGGGGGGGTTGGGGGAGGGGGGGCCTAAAATGGCCTTTGGCCAACGGCCATAATCTAAAATGGTCGTTGGTGCAACGGCCATATTTGCAAAGGGGGGAAAAGGGCGGGCTCGGGACGGGGTCAGGGCGGGCTCGGGTCTCGCGGGATGAGACATCGTCCCGTCCCGAGTTCGAGGCCCGCCCCCGTTATTATTTTTTTTTGGTGGGGTCGTGGCGGGACCGGGGCGGGCTCGGGCCGTCCCGGCCCACTGGCCAGCCCTAGTCTATTCTGGTTCCTGTCAATCGGCAATTTGGGGAAGGCTTACAGGCCACAAATTTAAGTAACGTTATAAGTTCGAAGCCTGTGACCTCAATGTCATTGTTGTCAAATTGGGTTGTCATTCTTTCTTGTTAACATAAAAAAAACTTATATGTAGTTCGTGTTTATATTAAATTATATTAACTTATCATTGTTAATAATTAAATGAGATGAGAATGTATGTTAAATAATTTTGATTCAGAGTACGTGATTAATATATATATATTATTTATCTATTGATTTGATATAAACACTTATGTTGATGCTATTTTCTCTCATTAACTACGTGAACAATTTTTTTTGTGAGGTTGCTAATAATGATTGGTGAATGGGGAAGAAAAGGAGGAGAAGCTTAATATTGCAGGCAAATATTACACAATCAACTGACTTTTCTTTATCAATAGCCTCTGCATAAGTATTTGATATTTGTGCATGGAGGGTAATATATATCTCGTATAATTAATCATATATGCATAGTGGAAGGTAGTATATATCTTGTAGAATTAATCATATACGCATAAGTTGATCAGACACTCATAGTAAGTGTATAGGGCAAATTTTGTATAAGACACATGTACAAATTATAATATGACATGTGGAGCACGGTGCTGAGTTAGGACCACGTCAGCTTGAGGCACTACCGATTAGGTACGCGTGACACCGGGAGTGACACAAGCATAACCGATACCGGTAATACAGGAGGCTGAAAGCCATTTAAATTGTAACGAGCGACCGTTACCAAACTGGTCATATGTCTTTCAATGGAGCTTTAATGACATTTATTGAGATATTGATTATCCAATTATTACAACATTTATTCTACTGTATTAATGAGGATATATTTCGTGGGTTGTGTACCCTTGTAACTCATGTATAAATAGGACATGTTATTCCATTGTAACACATCATATTCAAGTTATTACGAGATACTAGCTGATATTCTCTTGATTTTTGTGTTTTCATACAAGTTATCAAAGCTCTGCCCAGAAGTTGTCTCAAGGCTCAGGATAATCATTACTTTACTTTATTTTATTGTTACTTATTTTCAGTATAATTCATCTCGAAGTCTTGTCTAACGTGTCACTTGAGATCTACATGTCCTTGACCACATATACAAATTCAATTGTATTGCTTTACGGGTAAATAATTCGGCACCCATCGTGAGGTTTGGACAATTGTGGTGTCACAAATGACCCCTCTACTAATCTAATTTTTTCTTTAAGTCTTATTTTTTGTTCAGATCAGACATATGACAGGATTAGGAGAAAACAATCGCAACACTAGGGATAACACAAACAATCTTGGACCGGATGTTTTGCCAATAGGAACCACAGTGCCCGAAGACCCGATGCATATAGACGGAGTCACTTTCGGGGACAATCAAACTCAACATGGAATGTTCCCACTGGCGAAAATTTTGGGCTCAAAATGATGCGATGTGTGAGCAGTTGGAGCGTCTGAAGTGATTTTAAGAGGAGTTCAGGTCCAAAAAATATCGGCAGTACTCCAACAGAAGAACCGGTGCCTCCACCGAATGCATATGAAGAAACCAATAATGATCAAGGCAGATCAGGAAACGATGGTCCAGAGAGCGAAGTTGTCTTTGAAAACTCGTTCCAGGAAAAGGTCTTGAAGTTCATAAAGGACATGACAAGAAAAGGCGAAAAACACCGCCCAGGAGTTTCGGCGCCAGTTCAACCAAATACCGGGGGCTCCTCCGGTGATTGATGGTTCAGATGCAAAGAATACATTCAGTTGGCGTATAAGCCAGAGGCTGCGCCCGAATTGATCCCCAAGAGGTTAAAAATGCCTTTTGTAGCCAAATATAATGGAACTACTAATCCACAAGAGCATATAATGCCTATACTATGGTCGTGAAAGAAATGATCTAAGAGAACACGAGATAGAATCAGTTCTGATCTAAAAGTTTGTTGAAACACTTGCTAAAGGGGCTTTGACATGGTATTCACAACTCCTTGAGCATTCAATAGGTTTTTTCGTCCAACTCGACAACATATTCATAGAAACTCATGCGGGATCTCGAAAAGTACAGACACGCAAGACAGATATATTCGGCATTGCACAAGGAGAAACATAACTTTTTAGGGACTTCGTTACACGGTTCCAGAAGGAACGGATGCTACTACCCGCAGTCCTGGATGAATGGGCTGCAGAAATTTTCACAAAGGGTTTGAACCTTTCAAGTTCAGACTTCAGACTTCAGATGCTTCACGAAAGCTTAAGGAACATCTCTTGAAATTCCAGGCTATAACTTGGGAAGACGTGAACAATCGTTATGAGTCCAAGATCTGGATTGAGGATGATATGCTTGGATCTAAAGCCGGGAGTATCTTTGCAAAGTCTGATAAAGGAATCGATTGAAATTCCTCGAAGAATCGGTGCCAACCTTATCCTACCCCTGGAAAGCAGGGAGGTGGACATGGTTTTCACTCATTTGAAAAATCAAATAACAATGGAGGTTCCGGACGAAACAATAAAAAACTTGTGAATTCCGATAAAGGTAACTTATCTAAGGGTACCAGGTACCCAAAATTATTCGAGTACAACTTTAACATTGATGAAGAGCAAATGGTGGCGGTGTTGAGAACTCATCCGACATCCCGACCACCAAAATCGCTGCAGTCAGATCCTAATAAAAGAGATCAGTATGTCTGGAGCGATTTCCATGACACTCTCAGGCACAAAACTGCAAATTGCAGACACATACGAGAAGAGGTGGCAGGAATGCTAAGCAGGGGCCACATGCGGAAATAGTTGAGTGAGAGAGCGCGAAATAATTATGAGCGGAGACCACCCGCAGAAGATAAGTCAAATCCAGCTGCATCACCTCATGTTATAAACATGATATATGTCGGATCAATGATTGATGATGCATCTTTCACTGCGGCTAAAAATACGAAAATCTTTGTGATCCGGGAAAAGAGGTTCCGGGAGATACCTGACGAACATACCATCACGTTAACTGAAGAAGATGCAGCTGGTGTAATTTTCTCTCACAATGATGCACTGGTGGTCACGGTGCCTATCGACTGCCATCAGGTGAAAAAAGTTTTAATTAATCCCGGGAGCTCAACTAATATAATTAGGCTGAAGGTGGTACAATAAATAAATATGGCATACAAGATTGTTTTGACTGCCAAAATCCTTTCAGATTTCAACATGTCAAGCGAGACCATAAAAGGGAAAGTGGATCTACCGGTGGACGCGATGGAAGTTATTAAATTAACAAAATTCTATGTCCTCAGTTATGGTTCACTTTTACACGGACATAAAAGCTACTAGATAACTTGTGGACTCTTCAGATTATATTTATTTTAGAGTCACCACCTACTTTATAAGAAAAAAAAATAGGAAAAACGTATTAAAAAGGATTTTCCAAAACAAGAGAAAAATTCAATATCAACCAAAGTTCGAGTAAGAATTCAAATGATTCATGGGGAAGGTGTTAGGTATCCCAGTATTAAGGATCCATATGATACAGTTGACTTCGGGTCTTATATAATAAAAATTGCTTTAAAATGATTATGTATTTAAAATATTGTAAATATATAGTCATTCATATCATTCTTCCGCCAAAGTTTTTACACACGCACACTTTAAAAAATTGAGCACAAATTTCTTTAGAACCCTTGAAAATATATTTAAAAAAATCTTTTACGAAAGCATAAAAAAAGTGACTTATTTCTTTCCAAAATCTCTTTACGTTAAGAGTAAGTAGTAAACTAAACATATAAGTATATTTATCTGTTTTTAGGAGGTCAACCCTTTAGGAATTTGTTTCCTTACCCAAACTAAGACTTAATATCCGATCTTCTCAAGTTTTATTAAAACAATTACAACTTAGCTTGAAAACATTAACTTACGCCAAGTTGGAGAGAAATAATTATCTTTTCTTTAGAAATTCCAACCAAGTTATTCTCATTTTTTATTAGCCAAGTGTTAATTAAGAGAAAAGCCGAGAATTGATTAAAGGCTAAGAAAATCTGAATTTTTACTAAAACTTTACTCAAAACTCATTTATTTCTTAAGGCATGAAAATGCTAGCAACTCTATTACAATCAAGTTCTAATTTAAAGGTTCCAATAATTAATTAACGTTTTACACATAGCAAATAACAAATATAAATACAAAGCGAACGGGTTGACGGGTATACCGTCCCACCAAACACTGTTCAAAAAAATACAAAAAGGAAAATTATATTGTGTAGGTCATTTTTATTTATGGCTGAACCTTCTACCATTTACATCCATGGTTGGACCTTCCACTCTTTGTCGGACTCGATGAAACAATAGGTTGTTGGGCCCTCAAACCCAACCACTCAAATAGTGCGCGCAAGTCAACGAAATATGGGTTAAAGGCCCACGGGACATGCAAAGTAGAGGAGAAGCAACGGTTATATTTGCAAAGGGGGAGCTCTCTGGCGGGCTCGGGCTCGGGGCCGGCGGGCCTGGGGCGGGCTCGGGTCTGGCGGGACGAGACATTGTCCCGTTCCGAGTTCGAGTCCCGCTACGTTTTTTTTTACGCGGGGTCGGGCTGTCCCGGCCCACTGGCCAGCCCTAAATTATATCAATAATATGAAATAAATAAACATATTCGTGAGATCAAGCATATATGTACACGACAGTACATATTCACTGTTACTGTTATCATATGTATATTTACCCCAAAAGTAAAAACAGAAGCAGTTGAAGAATCAAACAGGGACAAGTTTGCATTCTAGACACACAATAGCATAAACCAGGCTAAGTGCATTTGGTTCCACAGAGGTAAATGCATTGCCATCTATACAGAATTCAAAAAAAAAAAGGAGAAGAAGACGGGCATGCTGATGAATGTTCAGGTAAATATACTTTCCCATTATTTTCAGACCATATAAAAATGCAAGAACAGGCCAACACATAGGTTCTATTTCATAGAGCATCTGAAACTCCAGTATCATTCAACACTATTTAACCATACATATCAAACCTTCCTGTCTCAATAATCAATATGTCACATGACTTTGGATATACACCTAACACAAGCATGCAGATATCCAGCCAAACCAATACATTTCAGGAGATAGTTTAAGTGTGGACTTCAAATTTTAACAAAACAAAGCTCTGGACTTGACATATATGCTAAACCTTCCTAACAATTTTCATGCCAAATTATTCCCATTCATGTCTATCATATGATTGTGGTAGTAAATTCAACAAGCAATGCAGACAAACAGTCATAAAAAAGGAGAGCAAATATACACAACTCAATAATCAAAATAGGTCATACTCATCAACAAGTCCATATGTAAGGCTAAGACAGGAACAAAGAAAGCATGTATCTTAATTCATACAGGATTAGGACATTGCGCTTAGCAAAACAAGATTAGAGTTATTTCAAACATAGCTGTGCACACACTTGCTAGAAAATCAGACTAACAGATCAAACATAGGCAAATCTCATCCACAACCGACGTGGGAGATTGGTTTTTGATGAATTTTGATTTAATTTCGAAAGAGAAGACGGATTGACCAATGAAAATCGATACTTTTGGTTCGTAATGGGACAAAAAGCATTAATCCCCATCTGGGCACGCATGGCCTTGCAGAGCTCGCATAGTACTCTGCATCGTTGCCAAAAATGGCAAGATGACGCAGTGACTGAGAAAGCATAGACGATCAGCTAGGGTTTCAAAGGGAATTTGGGCCGGGTCAGGTCCATATTGAACCGGGCTCAATCGTGGCCTAAATCGGCCAATTAAAACAATTAAGGTTAAACATTAAAATACAAGCTAAATAAAATAAAATCTTTCGTAGTTAAATCAAATTAGAGAATAAAAATAAGATGCTTTTTGACACTATATCTAATTACTCAAATTTCCTTAATTTGACGGATAAAATATTTATCCAATTAATATAATTAACTTAGACAATTAAGTAGATAATTGTCCTCTTTAAATCATAGCAATTGATATATTTTTCTTAAAAATATGCTAATGATATACACTAATATATTCGATAATATTTTGTAAAAAATAACATGGCTAAATGTTACCAGAATAATTTTGTAAAATCATTTTCGTTATGTAAAAGTGCATATTTCACCCCGTTCATAACTCAGGAACTCTGAATAATTAAATAAAGTATTGGACAGTAAAAATTAGGTGTCAACATCCTCGATGGGACATGAAGTATAATGCAATATTCAGAAGACAGTGAGTTCATGATATGAAGGCGTTCCCGTCAACATTATACATGTTGGTTAAATTCCCTACATTAGAATGAATTCAGCAAATCTGAGGTGAGCAACCCGCAACCAGGAAAATATACGTCATAAAGGAATTAGAGGTGGTGAAAGACCCCAAATAACAATTACAAGAAGTGGAGCCGGTACCAGAGGATGTTCACTAGGTTCCACCGGTAGCATCAGTAGCAGCCTATCCGAAAGAGGAGTTTTCAGACCGGTATCAAGTACCCAGATATTTTCAGGTACCGGATGAATCAGATTCCACCAAGTACACTATAGAGGAATTAGAGCAGATTGCCCTACATCTGAAAAATCCCAGAAAGAAAGGTATACATGGGCACCGGGTTACCCCGGGGCTCAGAGATTTAATTTTCGAATATCTTATATATAGCATTGATTGATTTGCATGGTCTCATGATGATATGACATGCATTCCTCCAGAAGTCACTACTCATAAGTTGAGCCTGGATCTCAGTTTTGCTCCGGTACGACAAAAAAATGGCCGATAGTCGAACTCCGTAATAGGTTTGTTAGAGAAGAGGTAGCTCGATTACTCAATATAGAGTCAATTAGGGAGGTTAAATACCCATATTGGTCAGCAAATGTAGTAATACCTAAAAAGGGAAACAAATTTAGAATGTGCATTGATTACAAGGATTTAAATAAAGCATGTCCTAAAGACTCGTTCCCGCTACCGAACATAGATCAGATGATGGATGCTACGGCCGGGCAAGAGTTAATGAGTTTTCTCGATGCGTATTTCGAGTATAACCAAATAAGGATACACCCAAAAGACCAAGAAAAAACATATTTCTTAACTACTTTTAGTACTTACTATTATAACGTTATGCCTTTTGGTCTAAAAATGTCGGGGCTACTTATCAAAAGGTTAGTAAATAAAATATTTAAAAAACAATGAAAGTATATATAGATGATATGCTTGTTAAGAGTCTTCGAGCAGAAGACCATTTAAGTGATTTGTAGGAAACCTTTGAGGTGCTGAGGAAATATAATATGAAGTTAAACCCCGAGAAATGTACTTTCGGGGTTGGCTCCGATAAATTTTTGGGTTTCTTAGTTTCCCAGAGAAGGATCGATATGAACTCTGACAAAATAAAAGTTATCGAAGATATACCGGACGTGCTGGAAGACATGAAAGCAGTGCAACGGTTGATCGGGCGTGTGGCGGTCCTAAATAGGTTTATATCCCGGTCCTTAGAAAAATGTCACAGGTTCTTCTCACTTCTAAAAAAAGAAGAACGATTTTGTTTGGGCACCCGAATGCCAGCAAGCCTTACGGGACCTAAAAGTTTACCTATCCAGTCCTCCGTTGTCAAATCCTAAGAACGGAGAACAACTATTGACATATTTGGTGGTCTCAGAGGTAGCGTTAAGTGTAGTGCTGGTACGGGAGGAAAAAAGTACATAAGTAGAGTAATGTCACGGGCCAAAATCTGGTACCCGTTACTAGAAAGATTGGCTTTTGCCTTAGTAATGTCGTCGCGAAAGCTTCGACAATATTTTCAATATCACCCAATTGTCGTAGTAACTACATTTTCTCTTTAAAATGTGTTGCATAAGTCTGAACTTACCAGACGCCTGGCTAAATGGGTAGTGGAATTAAGTGAATTTGACATTGAATACAGACCCCAGACTGTAATAAAGTCGCAATCCCTTGAATACTTTGTGGCTGATTTTAGTTTGGGAGTAAACCCCCATGTGAAAAAGGAGGCTATCCTAGTATCGGAGACTGTCCCCGGGATCTGGACGCTTTATATAGATGGTGCCTCAAATGTCAAGGGGACCGGTTTGAGGATTGTACTTCGAACTCCCACTGGTGAAATTTTAAGGCAAGTAATACATAACACTCTGTTGACTAACAATGAAGCAGAGTATGAGGTTTTGGTTGCAGGTATGGAACTGGCCCGAGGTTTAGGCTCACAAATCATTAAAGTCAAGTTTGACTCATTGCTGGTGGTGAACCAAATTCATGAAGTGTTCGAAGCCAAAGAGGAACGCATGTCAAGATACCTTGAAAAGGCTTTGAAGCTTTTATCTCATTTTCAAAAGTAGATGGTGGTATATATACCCGGGAAGAAAACATAGAGGTAGATGCACTCACAAACTTAGGCTCCAACACGGAGGTCGAAGGTTCTAAGACCGAGTCCGTTGTTCAGTTCTTACATTCGACATTGGATCCCGTCGGATACGATGAGGTAAACTCAACCAGCCTAACGTGGGATTGTAGAAATAAATTCTTAGATTATCTCATAAAAGGAAAGCTCCCGCAGGACCCAAAATAATCCATAGCTCTAAGGACCAAAGATGCTTGGTACTGTGTCGTGGACAGAAATATTTAATGTAGGTGTTTTTATGGTCCCCTAGCCCATTGCATAGACCCCAATGAGGCAGATTACGTAATGAGGAAAGTCCATGAAGGAATTTGTAGAAATCATTCGGGAGCGGAATCCTTAATGAGAAAGCTCATGAGGGCAAGTTATTATTGGCCCCAGATCGAAGAAGATACAAAAATATTTGTGAAGAAATGTGATAAGTGTCAACGCCATGCACAATTGTTACACCGATCAGGAGAAGAATTGCATCCGGTAGTGTCTCTGTGGTTGTTCATGAAGTAGGGGATGTATATTGTCGGACCCTTGCCAGCGATATCAGGACAGGTATGTCAAATTATTTTTATGACTGACTATTTTTCTAAATTGGTTGAAGTTGTAGCTTACGTATAGATACGAAAGAAAGAGGTGGAGGACTTCATTTAGCAACATATTATTTGTCATTTTGGCATCTCTAAGGAGATAAATTATGACAATGGCCAGAATGTTATCGGAGCCTAGGTCACAGAGTTCCTAGATGGCTTAAATATCAAACGGATCACCTCTAATCCCTATCACCCTTGTGGAAATGGACAAGCGGAGTCAACAAACCAAAATATAATCCAGAACTTGAAGAAGAAACTGGAAGTTGCAACAGGGAACTAGTCGTCTAAGCTACCGGAAATAATGTGGGCTTATAGAACCACAACAAAAACGAGTACCAAAGAAACTCATTTTTCCCTTGTCTACGGTGCAGAGGCTTTGATCTCGGTAGAAATAGGAACTCCCAACCTGAGATACCTCCGGGCTGAGGAAGAATCAAATGCTGAATCAATATCTGTGCACTTGGATTTGATCGAGGAACGTCGAGATTTAGTGTATGTTCGGATGGTAGCCCAAAAGTAAAGAATGGAGCATTATTACAACTGGTGCACAAATCTCCGATACTTCAAACTCGGGGACTTGGTGCTTCAGAGAGTCACTCAAAGTACCCAAGAGCGTAATGCTGGAAAGTTAGAGCAAATTAGGAAGGACCATATACGGTCATCGATATTGCCGGTAAAGGAGCTTATCAGCTAGAAGATCTACAAGGAAATATTTGACCAATTTTTGTCCCAATTGGGTTTTTCCGGCAAGGTTTTTAATAAGGCAGCATCACAACATAAACATGGTAAGGATATTACTACTGAAGATAGCTATCCAGTATCTGAGTCTTTATAGCATGAACTACCAAATACTGAGGGGGCCATATACACCCGGAATTGAGTGAAATTTCCCCCCCTAATTTTTTAGTGTTTCAAGCAAGCACCCGATACTGGGGACTTGCCAGATGCTGGGGACTGCATAAAAGTTCAAAGTATATGTAATCGGACTGACCACACTAGATAGCAACCAAATTATTCTTGAAATTGTCTTCACATTTGTAAGTCAAAGTAATCAATAAAAAATTTCTTTTAGGATTAATAAATCTTTGCCATCACAAGCATAAAACGTATGTTGTTATCTTAAACATATCAAACATCCCGTGCCATAATGAACAGAAGACGTCCTCTTCTACAACACCATTAAAATAAGAGTCCTCTCTTACTAAAATCTTAACAAAAAGGTTAAGGCTCCGGATACAAGTACCGGGGGTTTAAAGTTAACTGAAACTAAGTTAAGTGCGGAATTAACTTTGGAGGCCATGAGAAGCCCCGATGTAAAGATAAAAATAAAAATAAAAATACATCTTTGGATCTAAATTAAGGTTATTGAAAAGTTTTTAAACTTCTAAAGTTTAGCCAATTATGGTAAAGTGAACCTCATAACTAGTTTCTGATTCATAAAGCAAAATGATAAAATTTGCTTATGGAAATAAATAAAGAATGAAAACCTGACATAGAATTACAAAAAAAAAAGTTCATTCATTTGTATATTTTTCAGACTGAAACTAGCCTGGATACAAAAGATACTAACTGGTCCCAAAAGTGATCCGGTAATAAAATAAAAGCCAACAAGTTTTGTGTGATGGGGGCTGAAAGAGGTGTTCTGAGGCTGATGCTCCGGGCATGTTATCTGAGAAAGAAGGTACATTTTCTTTGGAATGAGAAGCCTCGGTCTCCGGGAAGACTTCATCATCTACGGCCCCACCAGACAAAGCATTATCTTCTTTTATGGGTAGGGATCCATCGTGACTATTAGCAGAGGCTAATTCTAATTACCGGGCCTTAATTATTTCCTCTTCAATATCGACAAGCCCAGACTTTACTGCTTCTAACGCCTTATGGCGCATTGTATAGTCATTTCTAATCATAGACATAGTATAAAATGTCGATGGTGGCATGAACTTCTTCTTCTGCAGCTTGAACGACCTGAGTGAGCTTGATGCTGCTAGCATGAAGGAGTTCATTGGCTCAGGTTAACTCAGCAATCTCTTTCCGTTGTCTCTCATTATGAGCAATTGAAGCAGAAAGATGAGACATCAAGGACTCGATTTCTTTATTCAGGGCTTCTATCTCTGTTTAATTAATTTAGAGATGTTCGGAGAAGGAACCCACATCAACCTCAAGACCGAAGAGGCGCATCGTCAGATCAGACATAGTATCTGATGCTTCATTCCACTTCTTCTATCAATCCTCGGCCCGATCCTCATGCAAAGTAGCATGTTGCCTATAGGCCTTTTTCTATTCCTCCAATTTCTTAAGTTTTTTACTCAGTTCATCGACCTTGGAAAGCTTCACCTTTGCAACTGACATGCGGTGAACGATGTTGTCCATTTCGGTCTTGAAGATGTCTTTTTCTTTAATCATTCGCTGGAGCCCTTCGTGGCACAGGAAGTTGGTCTGGATAATAATCATGATTATTAAAAGATAATGTGAAGAAATAGCAAAGTATGAGCAAATCAGAAAAGGGGTAATACTTTGGCTGCATCATGTATTCCTTCATTAATGATGCATTCGGATGACACCCTGCGAGACTTCCTCATATCCTTGTCTGAAGCCACATGTTTCATATAGTTAGCCACTCCAACGTGCTTAGAACAAAGGCGTCAGTCAGCAGGGAGTTGGAAGGTTACGATCCTAAATTCTGCAGGCTGAGCTACCGGGGCCAGGTATTCATTTACCAACTCATCCCTACGCAAAGAAGAAACTCGATCCGGGGAAAAAGATATTTCATGATCCTCTTCTTGGGCGATGATGAGCATAACCGAGGACCCGGGATCCTCAGCAACTGTTGGTAGAGTGGTGACGGTTGGTGCAACTGCATACAAAGGTTGCCATGAAACAGTGTTTACTGGGACGAAAGAGGTGTTAGTATGACCGGATCCATGACTAGCAACTTCTATCTCTGCAAAAAGCAAGGGGATTTCATTTCTCCTTCTCTCTAAAGGTTGTTATTCCTCAAAACCTTTATCATTCAAGTCTACCATGGGGAAAGAACCAACAGCTAAACTGACATTTCCAGAAGCGTTGGAAGAAGTTCGATCATAGTGATCAGGGAATTTCTTCTTCAAACATTTTTGTCCCGTGCGGAAGCTGGCGAAGATTCATTTCATAGCCTTTTTCGCTCATGGGCCTGTTGAATAATGAGGGTGGCTGCCTCAGGATCTGTAATTTCCTCTTCAGGAGTAGTGTCCGTTGCCTTGGAAAGACCTAGCAAAAAAGAACAAATTTGTTGACAGATTGAGGAATGAGTGGAAGAATCTGAGATTAAAATCATGATATGTACCGTGTTGGCGGGGTACCTAGTTTTTCTGAAAAGCAAGTTTTTTCCACGTCCGGAGTTTCAGGGTGGATACATCAAGGATCTTCTGAACCCAAGTCTCAAGGTCGTCTATATCCACAGGCTCCCATATGGTGACTAAAGGGAAGAATAAAATTCGGTCAAAAGTAGAACGAATGGCTTAGAAAAGAGGCGTTAGAACGAATATAGCATGGGAATGAACTTACGATGGTGTTCCATCGCTCCGGGATAGGACGACTGTCAGGAGGAAAGAGATCGGCAGTAGGAACAATGACGTATCTTTTCATCCAACCACGGTCACAGTCATCATCGAGACTGACAAGAATGGTTTTGCTTCCCTGGCTGTGCAGATTGATGACTCTGTCACATAAAGTGCGCGAAGAGTAAAGGCAAATCAGGTGGTTCAGAGTAAAGCTAACGCCGGCCTCTCGAGCAAAGTGCCAGAGGCACGCAACTGCTCTCCAAATCTGAGGGCACACCTAAGTTATGCAGACTTTGTATCGATGACAAAATTCTAGAATGACATCATCAATAACTTTCTAGAGTTTCATGAAAAAAAGATAAAATATCGGCAGTAATTCAGGTTTTGTAACCATCGGCGGGGGTGTCCCTACCGTCAGGTAAAACTTGTAAAATTGTGTTTTCTCGAAGGTTATGAGTAAAACACCATGTCTTCGGCAAGTAGGAAGAAGCCAAAGGGTTTTGGCTAGTAGGAGCCCCACCTTGGGGGTTGGTTTTATTTTTGCTTGAAGGGGCATTGTTGCTAGATGAAGGGTTGGTCATGCTTGCTATGAAAAAAGGAAGATGATGATCAGAGGTTTAATACGAGATGTCTTTACACAAATGGAAGGTGAATGGCAAACCCTCGATTTGGTAGAGCATTTATAAGGAAAGAAATGATGATGTCGCTTGAAGGAAATATGTGACGAATGTCAATCGACAGTAGCACGTGCGTGTTAGAGCAGAAGTGATTGGATGGCACGCCTCATCATTACTCTGCAGTCTTCCGTTAATCGAGGGAAGTTGGAAAGTTGTCATTTCATCAAGATGACGATTGGAGTATTGAAATATATGGATGGTATTCTTAGAAATTTCCTGCCAACCACATGGTGTCGATTGGTTGGTTATTTCAAATCCACTTCCTGGTTGCACAAGAGTCACGCCCGAAAAGTACGGGGACTATCTGTATAGGGCAAAATTCGTATAAGACAACTATACAAATTATAATATGACACGTGAAGTACGGTGCTGAGTCAGGACCACGTCAGCTTGAAGCACTACCGATTAGGTACGCGTGGCACCGAGTGCGACACAAGCATAATCGGTACTGATAATTTAGGAGGCTGAAAGCCGTTTAAATTGTAACGAGCGACCGTTACCAAACTGGTCACATGTCTTTCAATGGAGCTTTAATGACATTTATTGAGATATTGATTATCCAATTATTACAATATTCATTCTCCTGTATTAATGAGGGTATATTTCGTGGGTTGTGTACCTTGTAGCTCATGTATAATTATGACATGTTATTCCATTGTAACCCATCATATTCTAGTTATTACGAGATACTTGCTGATATTCTCTTGATTTTTGTGCTTTCATACAAGTTATCAAAGCTCTGCCCAGAAGTTGTCTCAAGGCTCAGGCTAATCATTACTTTACTTTGCTTTATTATTACTTATTTTCAGTATAATTCATCTCAAATTCTTGTCTAACGTGTCACTTGAGATCCACATGTCCTTGACCACATATACAAATTCAATTGTATTGCTTTACGGGTAAACATTAAGTTAACCTAATATAATCTCCATATCAAAGACAACAAGAGAATTAGGGTGCTAAAAATAGATATAGAGCGGGTAGCGGGAATCGAACATGCATCGTTAGCTTGGAAGGCTATGGGTTATAGTCGACGTCGATTCATTATTTTTAACGTCTCTAATTCAAAACCGAACATGAAATTTTGGCTTCATTCGGCTCCTTTATGGAGATGAGTCAATTTATAGATCTAAGATGTGAACACAATTCGGAAAAAAAAATTCTACCCATAACATCTATGTGAGCTTTTGGTCTGAATACAGATAAAACGAATAGCTTTGTAGATGATCCTTCTAGAAGAGGGGCATTCTAACAACCTTTCTAGTTATTTCGTTCTCTATTTCTATTTAATAGGATCCCGAGGAAAAGGATTTTATTTCCACCGAGCTAAAACAATATGTTTATGTCTCTAGTAAAACAAAGTCATCGTTTAATAGCTATTTTGCTTCACTTTCTTCTTTACAAATAAGAAATTGAAGATTTAGTTACGATTAGAAATCAACTATGTAAACGAACAGATTTCAGAAATCTCCAAAAGTGAAATGATGAAACAGTTTGGCGAATCGCATCCCCGCACACCGACATTCTTTGTTTGTGCGCCCCTTACCGTTCTCGCTCAGTCTTTCAACGGCTGGGAAGGCAATCGTAGAAACGAAGCCTATCGCCACGCCGACCATCAAATACGAGATTGGGCCCTTCTTAAAGATTTGATGGAATGACCCACCCCACCCAAGATCGCTTATGTCATAGGGGAACTCATGGCTGAAAATAGTCCTTATGGTTTGTTTTGATATCCGGTAGGAATAATAAAAAAAAGTCCAGGTTGGTTGGTGAGCCTACATATACTCGGGGGTGGGTGCAGGGCAGATGATTTCCTATGCATTTCTTAGGGCTTTCGGGTATGCCACGTCGCATTCCAGATTATCCAGATGCTTACGCTGGATGGAAATTGAAATGACTTTAGAAAGTGCCTAACCTTTCTCCTTCAATCCGATCCTTTCTGTGACCCATGGTCTGCCTCTCTCGGGGTTAGCGATAAGAGTACACCGGTCCGTGTGGTAGCGTATATTTGTACTAGTTTCTCATGTGGAACTGCTATCTAAATCGTGCGCATGCTGATTTTGACATCAAATTTGAATGCTCAGTATCTTGACTGTAGAAACATCATCATTGAATTTTAAGCATATTATTTTATATTCGGGGAGTTTAAAAATCCTGTAATTGCTCTAATTGACAGAGATATAAAGAGAAAGAATAAATTATCAATGCAGGCCAGTCTCCAGATTGCTTTTTTGACACTTAGACTCAAAAGCTCAGGTAATGAAAAAGACTAATTACAAAATCAGTTACAAGATATCTTTTCTAAGACCAAGGGATCCAGAAGTGGTCATAAAATCTTTTATCTCCCCCCAAAGTGTTATATGGAGCTGGGTAGGCAAGATACTTTGATGCTCTTTTCTTATTGTTTTTTATAACGGGATGTTCGAGTAATAGAGGCGTATTCCAAATTTGAATTTTATAGCTTCTGTTAACTTATTGCTTGTCATTGAACCCACAACCCATTTATGCTATTGGATTTGCAATTTATTATATGTACATATTTGACATAAAGTTTCTCCGATTATCCCTTTTTGGGATGGTTTGTTTAGTAAACAATCCTCTTTTTATTTCTCTTGCAACTTATAAACCTTTTAGACCATGATCTAAATACTTCTTTTGATCAAACTGAAAATCTTATGAGAAAATATTAAACTATGATATAAAATTTTGTAAACGTTAGACACCAGTCTAATATTTTATCGATCCCAAAGGTTTTATTTGCATAACATTCAAAAATAGGAATAAAATCTAAATGGTAGCCTAAAAGATGGACATTTGGTGGGTTTTTCAATACATATACAGAGTTTTAGCCAAAGCCGAACCCGTGCCATATACGGTACATCCGCCTCTGCGGGGAGCCAACTTGCATTGCATGCACTTGAATTAATCCATCAAGTACATGTTATCTCTCACTAGCATATATACCGAAAATATTTTATCCACCAAAATTTAGGCAAATTAAAGACATCACCAAGTATTTTATATTTTTTGTCTTTGTTGAGATATTTGAAAAGATACTTGGATGCTTTTAACAGATTAGATTAGAGTAATAAATCAGGTACAAGCTGCAGATATAGTGGAAGGACTAGTATGCATTCCACTAGGTTGTGCACCCCATAGCTAGTCTAGTTGGTGAAGTTGCATAAAGTGATGCCTAGCCTGTCCTTAGAATACTTATCTGATAAACCTTTATGTCTTATCCTCCTGGGGTTCAAGCAGCTAGCTCTAGGCATATTCAAGACATAAGGGCTATTTATGTTGGTGATACATGCAAAAAAGTGACATGATAAACCTCCCTGTTGTGTGAAGGACAAGCATAAGCAAATGTTGAGTGTTAATTTTGTTATGCACTATTTCAGTGCTTTCTTATACATTAATGCAGATGAAACACAATGCAGTAACAGAAGCACTGTTAAAAGCTAGTAGCTGATAAGCTTTGACAAGCAGCTGTACTTTAGAAAATTCACTCTTTTATTTCTTGATATAACTTGTCCTCTGCCCAGAGTATTTGGATTTGCATACAAGAATAACACAATAGAACAGTATACATGGTTAAAGACCAGTAAGACACACAAACAAGGAAACAGATGCCTAAGTGATGGTTAATCACATACTTAGACTACCTCTCAAGCACCGTAAACAATATAAAAAGACCTCTCGAGAACCACTATAGACTCTAATTTCACCACAATATTTGTTAATACTAGGTAGAAGACGGACCACAACCATTTTGACCAAGTTTAGATGGCTGAGGGCTGGGAGTTTGCTTCGTTTCAAGTCCCTTGCCATTGAATCTGGGGCTCCTTTCTCCTCTTAGTATATTGACTCTTGGACTATAAGCCCTTTGACCTAGCTGTGGGCTGTGCATTGACTTCATTTCCTCAAGTGAGGTGGGAGTTGAGCTAGTTACTCTTGGGCTGCATGAACGCCGGATCTCCCCACGGCTTCTTGTGATTATATCATCAAGAATTTCACTACTATCCATGCAGGCAGGTCTTCCCTGAGGATCTTGATCCTGCAAGTGCATAGATCATTGGATTAAGCATCTAAAACCCTTCTCATTCACCACTTTTCTAGGGAAATTCTATTATTATGATGCATGCATACTACTGATAATAAATGCTTTCAGTCCAGAAACCACTATTAAACTCATTTCGGAAAGTATAATGGTTAGCGGTAAGTTATTTTAAGACTAGTGAGGATATTATGAGAATTTCTTTTTTAAAAGCTGAAAGATGTAGAAAGCTTTTGGCAACTTACTCCATAGGACATGTTGTATGTTATTGCAGGGGCTTCTTCGTATTCTGCAGCGTCTAGATCTTGTAAATGTGCTCCTTTGAAAAACTTGGGAAGCAAATATTGGCGCACTGGGACTAGAAGCATGATCAATAATGGAAAAAGAACGCCAGCTATTGGTATCCATGTTATGCCGAAACATAGGAGCAAATAAACTGTCTGAAACAAGGTGAACCAGGCAATTGTCTTGAAAGGTACTGTCTCGACAAATGTTGCATGATTATCTTCCAATACCCTGATAAATGTGCAGATTAGGAAAGGTATACCAGAAGCAATATAAGAACAGAAAAGATAGTGGGAGGTACAGGTAGGGACTGAGATATGATCCGAGCATGGGGGCATTGACTCACTTGTATCTTCTACCTGGTGCGGTGAAAAGCAATAATATCCTCTCCCAAAACTGATTTCCAGGCAAGCTCTCTATTGCCATGAAAGCAAAGTATCCCCAAAGAACAGAAGAAGGAATCCTTTTCAAGATAGGCATAGCAGCCACACAAGCACCAACCATTAACGCCTGAAGGAGATTACTTAGGCGCTGTTCTTTGACTTCTACAGGTAAGAGCTCATCAATATCCTTATCCACATCAAAGACTGTCTCATCGACTGGTGCATCTATGTACCCGGTACTCGATGCCCGTTGAACTGTGGTCTCTTTTAGCTCTTTCAACCCCTGTTTGAAGGAACACTGTAACGATAAGAATTTTAACCTTAATTGCACCCATTTGGAAATGAATTCAACTATTTACCAGGCCAGAAGGAGTTTGATAGACAAGGGGAGTCTGCATCTCATTGTAAGCCTCCTGCATGCTCCTATATAATTGGCCGAGATTTGCATTTTTATCAATGCTTTTTCTCGCTGTTGATGCAAGCTTATTCCGTAAAAGCTGTTTCAATTAGAAATATGAAAATTAGAATAATCTCATCCTAAATTTACCCCTAATCAGGAAATGGTTTCAGTATCTGTTAAAATGGTTTCAGTATATGTTAAAATGATCTGAAACCATTGGAAAACCCCAAGAAAGCAGGAGAAAACAAGTACTTATGAACTATTAAGTTCTAATTCCATTCTGGGCCCATCATGTGGTTTTGATTACATGATCCTTATTTTCCTATTCAATAAAATATAGGAATAATTAAGATTTCACACGTGCCTAGGAAGAAGGGGAGCCTTGGAACAAAGGTAAAGTTGTCTCCCAGTGACCTATAGGTCACGGGTTCGAGCCGTGGAAGCAGCCACTAATGCTTGCATTAGGTTAGGCTGTCTACATCACACTCCTTGGGGTGCGGCCCTTCCCCTTAGCAGGATGCTTTGTGCACCGGGCTGCCCTTTATGTGGCTAGGAAGCTGGTGTTTGGACTTGCATTATTCAACAAAAGAGTAGCAGTGTACACATGAAAGATAATGCAGGTTCGCAATAAATATTGATATTCAAGGTTAGAAATTTCTATAGTAAGAGATAATTTTAGTACCTGATGTTTCAGAGTGGCCAAGCTTTTTGTATGCATTGGAGATTGTGGAATGACTCCATTTGAAGGAGGAATGCCAAGAAGACCACATATTATGACCTAGTGGATACAGAAGTACTAAAATGAGAGGGGAAAAGTTGCATCAACTAATATGTGACAATTAATGTGCTGTTACAACATAAAATTGATGTTAAACACAAGAAATCCAGAACTAACAGCATACCAAGAAGCCCAAAAGAAGGAGGTCATAATGATACGAGGAAGGTTTCTTTAGATTGAACTCTTTTTGTTGGGAAAGTTGAGATGCAACACTGTGATCGAAATAGTAAAGGACCGCAATCATTGTAGCTGGGATAAACGCTCCGACGATATATAGAGGAGGAACATCCATCATTTCCTGTAAAACCCATCACCTTGAGCTTTTAAAATTTGCACAGACTGAACGGACATCAAATATCTCAAATATTAAATCCATGATCTTGAGATTGATCAAATACTATGGAAAAACAATATAGGAAAGCACCTTGATAACTGTCCAATTTGAGTAAGCTCCGGGTGACCATGGATTGGGGCTGAAAAGCCTCCGTGGTATCCCTCGTGGAACATCACGGGCTGGTATGTATGATACAGCCGTCCAAACAAGCACCATTAGTGGGACACCATAGTCAGCAATAAATCCTCGAAGCCAGCCTTTGAACAACATTGAAGTGTCAGCAGATTAACAAATTACCTTTTTAGTTCAACAGGAATTGATCATTCTAAATTGACGACAATTAGCAACTAGCAAGTGGCTGACCTACACACTATATTAGATTTTAACAATAACAATATTATCTTTTAAAAACAAGAAAATTTCATTATGTTATCAGTAAATATTCATGTAGTTATACAAAAATTATAAACCTGTTCCGTAGCGCCAGGATCTAGCTTTACGGCTCCTCAATGCGGTAAGAAAAAGGCCGAAAGATAAAACTAGTGCAAACATTCCATTTCCAAAGCGCCAAGAAGGTGAGAATGCAGCCTGACGAGGATTTTCTCTCTCGGGTATGCCAAACTCCTCCACCAAACCCTGTGTTTTTGCAATGAGCATTGAAATTTAGAAAAGCATTATACTTATTCTAGTATTTTGTACCAATGTGTTATGACAATTGTACAAATTGGTGAAAAATCCTGTCTTTTGGTGCAAATCAGCTAATTGTCAAAAAACTCAAGAAATGTGTCATAATAGGCTTTGTTGACGGGAAAACGGAATTGGTCTTCCAAACCTCACCAAATAATGAAAATAGTTTGAAAAAGACGCAATTTCATAAGATATTTGCTTATTTAGCTAAGAGCTTCACAAAGATAAAGCTTGCATAATTTCTCAATGAAGCCGGCTGGCTGCTACTTTCTGAGAAAAAACAGTAGCAGAACTAGATTCTGTTGTTTATGTTCTTCATGATGATGCGCTATGTTCTGTTTTCAATTTGGTCTTTCTGATCAGGAGATTGACAAAAAACTAGGATCATACAACATATTTAAGATTGATTACCTTAATGGCCTCCTGCATAAAGAGCATTGCGATGAGCATGCCAAATAATTCACCAGCCAGACGTGTAAATCTGTTTATTATGGAGCATGCGCCCAGAACTGCTAGCAAGAAAAGCAGAAAGGCGGTCCAAACACAAACCCTGAAGATAACCATGTTAGAAAGGGCGATAATGATGAAGCTAGGAAGTGTTTGAGAGTGCTCAGAAATTACCATCCTGTCCAGGCTAGAAAAAGATTTGGGCCCAAATCCTTCCGATCTTTTGCAAAGTTGAACATGAAAGTGTACATCAAGACAGTTGGCTCAGCTACTCCTAGTATAAGGAGTGGCTGTCCACCCAAAATGGAATGGATCACACCACAAAGTGCTGTTGAAGCAAGAGTTTGCACCGCAGTTATACTTCCATCTGAAATAACATTTGACAGAAACAGCATCTCAGTAACTACACCATCAATAAAAGGTAACTGATACAGGAGGAAAAGATCATATCTAACCGGTGCTTCTTTCAAGCTGCTCCCCAAAAGAAATAACCGGAATTGCTGATGCAAAGAAAATGTAGGTCGTTGGAGCTAGGATCCTGCAATAGAACATGAAATACAATCGTCATACATCCATAAAAAGGTATAAGAGAATATAATTTACTACAAAAGTGCAAACCATTGATAATCAATTTGCAGTTCAGCTTACCTGATACCAGCACGGAGACCACCAGTCCAGTCTTGCTTGTAGCATAACAGTCTTCCCTTGAGATCATTCTTGATTCCACGGAGTGGAACAAATGTTTCTTCCATGATCACTCAAAATTTGTCCAAAATGAAGAATGGGATTTTTGTTCTTTTTTTTGTTTTGTTTTGTTTGACTGATAAGAAAACTTGAAGGACAACAAACTAGCACAGAATTGAAGGGACTCGAGAGGCCAATACCAAATTCAACTATACTTGCATAGGCAAAGGAAAAAAACTTTGGGCAGGAAGACAACACCTACTTGATCATGACTAGTAGAGTATTTAGGATAAAAATGAAACTTGGCTGATTCATTTCTGTTAACTGTATACTGACCTTCATTAAGGTCCATAAAATAAGATGTTATATATCTAACTCTACATATTAACAGATTTACAAAGAATGATTCTTGGATATTACAAGTTAGGAAGAACAAAAGAATCAGTTAGCAATGAATACTATATATATAGGACTTGCAAATAATTGTCTGCCTATTTGAATTCCATAGGACCACAAGTCAAATAATTAACGGAGTAAAGCCATAAGTGATATAAAAATCAAGACTTTAACGGAAGGAAGAGCAGTACTCCATCTACTGAGATCTCAATTAACGGTTGACTCCAAAAAGCTCTAGATCCATTACACCAAAATGCAGTAAACAAAGAACAAAGGTAGACAGGGATCTAATTTCCAGTTACATGTCAAAACTTTATTACTATCTGACAAAGCTGTGTTTATCTGAGCAAAAAGAGACAAAAGTACCAAGAATCAAGAATTTAGCGACACCCCATTTTTAGATAAGTGATTCTTAGTGCTTTAAAGCAAGTTAAACCAAATGGTACAACAAGAAAGCAAGAATGAGAGACTTAACGAGAACCCACTATCAAGAACTTGGATAGGAATGCTTATGACAATAGAGATAAAATGAGCATGAATTAAGCAAAGGTAGGTATGAAGGAAAGTAGCTTTTCACTCTTACATTACTTAGAATTAGAACCCTTGCAGTACAATAAGCAAGAAAGTTACTGTTTGAGCAGAGCAGCCTGTTTACATCAGTCAAGAGAACAAAGTAGTACTAAGAAGTTGAATACGAAGCTTACAAAATGTACCTAGAAAACTGAATGCAGATATAGAAAAGGAATGCAGCACAATGAGAGAGAAAAAGAGGGGAGGAGTTGCTGATGGATGTTCTCACAGAAGTAAGCTCTTCGGTCAAGGGATTATTGGTTTGAAGAACGGAAGTGAGAGATGAGTCACTATAAATAACTCTCGCATCTACCTCCCCACAATAACAATACCCCGTATAATCTATACAAAGTGTCGTTTGGCTGATGTGGTTTGCAGTCTATTGCGTCAGTCCGGGATTTATCCTGTGCGCACTCGAGAAAATAGCGACTGCGGGTTCCTTCGTCAACAAAAAAAAAGTGTCGTTTGGCTACACCTTACCCAGGGACAAATTTAGCGTTTATATATATATATATATATATATATATATTAACTTTTAAACACTTTAAACAAATATAAAATATTATCTCAAATAATTCAGGTTGTTCAAAATTATCTCACGGCCACTAATAGGTTGTTTGCATTCGAAAAATAAATAGTAATTGATTGAAAATAAGTGGATTTCACATAATCAATAAGATTATTACTAGTAACTATTTTCTCCCAAATTGCTCCTATTTAGATAAACGAAATTTTATGTAACCAAAAAAATAAAGTAAATAGGTAAAAATACTTTTTATTTTTTAAGAATGAGTAGATTTATTAAAGATATGCTCAAATTAAACGCACCACTTGATATGGATCCGGAGAAGTAGTCAATAATTTGGTGAGTGAAGTTGTTAGTGTGCTCTTAATAATACCTAACACATGTTTCCTCCGTCTCAATTTATTTATTATTATTTTTATTTACACACTCCTTAAGAAATATTAAGTAGGAGAGTTATTTGATTTACTTTACGTTTATTTATATCTAAGTTATAATCTCTCTCCATTAAATATTTACTCTATTTATGTGTCATCTTCATTAATGACAAAGGATAAAATGAAAAAAATATAAAAAAATATGTCTTAAACTTCTAAAATAATAAATAATTTAAGTAAATTATTTATAGTAATCCTCACAAATAATTTGGGTAGGATGAAATATGATTTAAGCTCTGTACACGAATATATAGTGTAACTGTTCTTTACATTATCATGTTAGTAACCATTTTTAAGAGATTACCAAGTAGTACTATTATAGTATTATTTATCATAGATATTTTCTTGTAATACATTATAAGTGTTAAAACTTTGTAAATATTTTGTCAACCCCTGATGCATAGAACCTTAAACTCCAAGTATGAATGCACAACTACATAAAAATGAGTTTAAGTTCTATACATTAAGTTTATAATTTTTTTAGGTTAGTTGACATATAATAACGAGGTTAAGTACTTTATTGTATACTGTGTGTTTACACCAAACTAATTCAATCAATTATGATTAAGTGATTTATTGACATGAAAATATGCATTAATTAAATATAATTAAGTGATAGAAGTATATGTGTAAATATATGTTATGAATCTTATTAATTTTGTGTAAACATCAACGCGAGTAAGTTTTTACCCAACAACAAGTAACTTTAAACAGCAAGCTTGGTTTTGGTAACCTGAAAAATAAAGTCATAATATGATATTATCAGTTAATTGAATTACACTGATAGTGTTAAAGATGTTTATATTGTTAGCTTAGGAGTACAAGTTAAACCGAAAATAAAAAACCTAATGCTTATGTAATTGATACTTTAATTCTCCGTATGTCCTATTTATGTGACATAGTATTTATACATAGTTTAAGATAATAATTAACTTGTATATTATAAGAAAATATAGTCAAGATGATTCGAGAAAGAAAATATCACATAAATCATGATTAGTAAAATATATATGAATTTTCTGAAATTTGCAAAAGTTAAAAAAGGACAGCTCGGTGCATTAAGCTCCCGTTATGTACGGGGTCCGGGAAAGGGTCGGACCACAAGGATCTATTGTACGCAGCCTTACCTTACATTTCTGCAAGAGACTGTTTTCACGGCTTGAACCCGTGACCTTCAGGTAACATGACATCAACTTTACCAGTTACTCCAAGTCTCTTTCCTTAAGAGTATGAAAAAAAAGTTGTAAGGAATAGTGCCAAATATTTTTATTTTTTTGGGTAATTGTAGTGTCAAATATTTTACAGTTCTTTCTCAAAAAGGGGAAAGGAAATAATAGTGTAGTTTGGAGATTCTGGTGCAGAGAGATGCTAGGGGAGACAAAAACAGTGAGTCAACTGAAAAGCTTCTTTCATGAGTCATGACTAGGAAAGGGATGCTACAAAAAAGAAACATAAAAGTGAGCAATTTTGCTGTGGATAAAAGACAACCACAAATTGACCTTTAAATAACACTCGTACTGATCAAACCTCCTTTAAAGTTCCTCTTACATTAGTTAATCTTGTTTAATTTAATGTAAAAATAGGAAAGTAAGAATATGAAAAAGAAAAAAGACTATATTGGCTGTTAATACCCTTATTCATGTAATTCAAGACATCCATACTAGTTGTACAGTATATTTTGGCTGTTATTGCCTTACTACGAACTATGTAGACTTTACATCATACTAAATAACACAAATGAAATTGAAGATATCATTTTGCCATTTAGAAGAACAATAATTTGTATTCTACGTAACAAATACTCCTACACTTATTGCCCTTTACTAAGGACAAGTGATGGAGCTTTATAGCCAGCTAATTGACGTACGCTTTAGTTAGCGAAAAGTGCAAGTTAGTTCTTAGGAAAACTCATTAATATGCCCACCTTCTTTACATCTACAAAAAAAACCCGGAGAATACAAAAAATAAAAGCACAAAGCACCGACGGGCACTACTAGTATAGAAAAACATCAACTAGGTTGTCAACAACATTTAGGAGTCAATATTATTGCAACCAAGCTTTAAAATGCAGATCTTCCCAAAGAAATACAAGTAAGTAATCACTAATAAAAAAAATAAAAATTAGTGATGGATAAATTTTATAATTAAATAGCAAAACATGTTGCTAATCCTATTTAGCGATGAATGAGTAAAAGATTATCAAAAAAAAATGTTAGCTATGAGTTTTTTAATAATACATTAATAATAAACTCATAACTCATTTCAGCTCTGTTAGAGATATAGTTAATGGGCTTCAGAAGCCTCCTTAGTGATTTGTGTCTTCTGGGCCACATTTGTAATTACGACCCGATCCATTTGTTTCATTTAGTCGGTGTAATTTTTATAAATATCTGGGACAGTTGTAACAAGTACACTTTTGCCATTTCGAATACACAAATGAAATTTCTCACTTTCTCTCTCTAGAAGCTTCTTAAGAGCTAGGGTTTCTCTCTTGTTTTCCATTGAATTTTACGCACTTAGATATGTTTTCATTAGGGGTGAGCACGGGTACAGGGTACCCAGATACCCGACCGGAACCGACACTAACGGGTAGGTTCCGGGTAGATATATTATAATAGCGGGTAGGGTCCGGGTAGTAAAATTAAGAACCGATCAATGTCGGTCCTTCTGCTCCTAAAATAGAGACAGTGGTACCGGATAACCGATACTCCGGAACCTATAAAATATTAAATATTTTAATTTTTTTAGAAACATTTGGACCACTTTTAACTTTTTCCAAAATTATTTGTTGCACGCTTTGCATTGATTTTCCCCACCCCAAGACGTAAATATTTTATCTTTTTCACCCCTTTATGCTTCGTTTCTATTTAGTGATACTCATCTTCAATTTGTATTACTTTTTTATTTGAAATGTAAATCTATTTTTAAAATTTGTGTATATTTTTATAGTTGTGAAGATGAAATTTAGGAATTTACTAGTATAATAAAACTTTCTTTTGTATCGATGAGCTTATGAACACGAAAATAAGTTTAATTCAGATATTTTCAAATTTATTTTGAAATCAACACGTTCAATTAATTGAGTGTCAAATTTGGCTTGCAATTTTAGGTTTTGGTAACATAATTAGTTTTAAATTTGGCTTGCAATTTTAGGTTTTGGTAACATAATTAGTTTTTCTACAATGAATAAGTTTTCTAAAACTTCTTATAAGGGTACTAAAAACTCCGATTGCAGGCTAAAAAACTACTTGATGAAATTATTTTAGAACTCTTTTTTATTCTCATAGGCTTAAAAATTATTGCTTAATTTGTGTTTTTTATTTACAGAGTGCAGGAACCTACAGGACCTGCGGTCAGTAGGTTCAGTAATGATTACTACTGGTAGGTTCGGGTAGTAAATTTAGGAACCGATCTTTTCTGGGTAGGGTCAGGGTAGTTAAAAATGTTAGAATTGCCACAGCTCACCTAGTTTTCATGGTGTCAGAGCATAGATCCTGAGTGATCTCATTATTCTCTATCAAACGGTATTACCGTCGAAGTGTTTTGTTGAGTTTCCTTTTGGTTCGGTTAGGCCGATACTGGTTGTAAGAAGGTTTTGAACGGAGATTCGAGTAAATCTCATCATTTCTAGTTGATCAGTGTTACTCAGGGTGGTTTCCAGTGAGGTTTGTTTATCTTTCTCGCTAATTTTTGGCTTGGTTGTTGCTCGTGACCTTTGCGAAGTGATTTGTTGTTGTCTTTTGCTGGTCATCGTTGCTGTTGTGTTTTGTTGAACAATGTTTTAACTCATTCGAGCTTTGAAGGAGGACGAAAACATATCATCTCTTTCCTCTAAGATTTAGGGTTTCTTTTGCATTCTCCTATATTTGTATTGTCAAGTATGAGTGGTGATAGTTCGACTTCGACTACACAAATCTCTAACACTCATCCCTTATACCTTCATCCCTTTAACTACCCCGAGATGACCTTGGTTACCATGTCTTTCAACGGGACTGGATATGGTAGTTAGAGGAGTGGCATGTTGATTTCCTTATCTGCTAAAAGAACGTTAGGGTTCATAAATGGGAAGGTAGTTAAACCAGCCTCCACTAACCATACGTTTGAATTTTGGGTCACGTGCAATGATATGATTATTGCATGGATCCTTAATAGCTTGGACAAGGAGATTGCAGAAAATGTTATTCACACTGAAACTACTGAAGATATATGAAAAGAAACTGAAAAAAGATATAGTAAGGCTAGTGTAACTAAAGTGTTTCAATTACGCAATGATATCTCTTCTGTTTCTCAAGGATTTTCTAGCATAGCCTCTTATTTTAACATAATTAAAAAGTTGTGGGATGAACTAACTACCTCTATCTCATACCCCCATTGCACCTGTGATTGTAAGGAGGAATGAGTTAAACTAGAATAAGAACAAAGAGTTCATCTTGCTGGTCTGAATGAGTCCTAGGATTAGGAGAAATATTTTGATGATAAAATCTCTGCCAAACTTGGACAGTGTGTACTACATGCTCATCCATGATGAACAACAGTCTGAACTTCTAACTTCCTTACCTTCATTTGCTTATGAGTTTGTTTCTTTCCCTATTAGGGCACAAAGGTATCCTCAGAAAGTTAACACTGATTCCAAATGCCCAAATTTCCCCAACAACAATTCTACTCTCTATTGTGAATATTGTAAGAGAACATGAAATATTATGAAGAAATGCCATAGACTTCATGGATATTCTCCTAATTTCCAGTTCACTAAAGGGAAGAAGGGTTATGTTGCTTATGTTCAAAATGTAGGACCTTCTTCTTCTCATGCTGAGCAGTCTTCCAGTTCTGATTCTCATTCCTCTACTCCAAAATCAGAGGGTTTCTTCAATAGATTCATCAAGGAGCAACATGATCATATTATCACTCTTCTCAATCGGAATAAGCTGTAGAAGATTGGTTTGTATGCCTCTGCTAATTTTGCAAGTATGACCACAATAACTACTCATGTTTCTTATATTATTTGTTGTTTCTTTGCATGTCATATCTCTCAAATGTATGACAACCCCTGGATTTTAGACTCTGGAGCAACTAATAATATGACACCTCCACAAAAATCTCTTTGTTAATGTTAAGCCTCTCACCGTTCCTTGTACAAAGTTAAGGTTACATGTACAAGTTTTTTGCCTATGTACTCTGATATGGTACTTCATCATGATCTTCTAGTTCTTATTTTTTAGTATAATCTCATCTCATTGCACAAATTACTCCTTCAGTTTGATTGCACTACTTACATCAATGTCACTTCTTGTGTTTTGCAGGGCCATTCTCTGAGGAGGCCACTGAAAGTTGGTAAACTCTCTAATGAACTTTATGTTCTTTAATTGAATGGTTCTTCTTACAATGCCACCATCACCTCCATTCCTACTGATGACATTGTATTTGCTGCCAAAATGATCAAAATTGTCTCTCCTGTTTCTACCCCTACTCCTTGTAATATAGACAACTATATTTCTTCAACTACTACTTATGTTTCTTGTAATATACTAGATTCTCCTATTATTTCTTCTACTGTTGATTGTAATAATGCGGCAAATGTCATTACTACTGCCACTACTAATAAAACTATTTTGGATTCTGATTGCTTGAATATGAATGTTGGCTCTTCTACTCTACCTACTTCATTTACTTCTATTGGGCCCATCAGTTCACACTTGTCTTGGCACCAGAGGCTTGGTCATATGCCTTTTGCCAAGATGAAGTCTATACATGCACTTAAAATTGTTTTACCTCTTAAATAGTCTTTTCAATGTAATTTTTGCCCCATGGCTAGGCAATAAAAATTGTCTTTCTTAATAGTACTATCCATTCTACTAAACCTTTTCAGCTTATACATATTTACCTTTGGGGTCCTTATCATACACAAATATATAATGACTTCAAATACTTCTTGACTATTTTTGATGATTATACCATATGTACTTGGAATCATCTGTTGTCCACTAAATCTAATGTGTTCACTCTCATTCAAACATTCTTCTTCTTTGTTCGAACACAATTTCATGTATCAATACAATCCATTAGATCAGATAATGCATTTGAGTTAGGTTCTAGTAACGGGGCTATTAAGTTTTTCTCTACTCATGGCATTTTTCATCAGAATTTTTATCCTCACACCCCTCAACAAAATGGGGTGATGAAAAGAAAATACAAACACTTGCTTGAAACTGCAAGGACACTTCTTTTTCAGTCCAAACTCCATGTTAAGTATTGGGGTAAATGTGTACTTACTGCCACCTATCTCATTAATAGGTTTCCTTCTCCACTTCTTCACAATGAAACTCATTATGAATTACTTCATGGATCTGTTCCTTCCTATAAACACCTTAAAGTTTTGGTTGTTTGTGTTTTGCCACTGTACTCATTCCACAAAGAGATAAATTCCAGTCAAGATTTTTACCTTCTGTTTTCATTGGGTATTGCATTGGAAAGAAAGCCTACACGTCCTCTCTCTTTCAACTCATATAGTATTCTTATTTAGGGATGTTCTGTTTAATGAAGCTATCTTTGCTTATGCTATTCTTCTCAAATGTGTTTTTTCCCTCCTACTCCTCTCATTCATGCCTCTATAGAATCTTCTCCTCCTTTCTACTTCTACTACTTCTCCTTATGTTCCTCCTGACCTTTCTCATTTATCTTTTGTTCCACCTAGGAAATCTGCTAGAGCTATTGTCACTCCTACCTACCTTCATGATTATGTTTGCTCTTCTGTCTCTCATCCTAAGGTTGGTTCTACTTCTGCTGAGGTTGCCATATTAGAACCTCAGTACTATCACCAGGTTGCTGCACATCCTGCCTAGCAAACTACTATGTTGAAGGAATTTCAGGCTTTAAAAGACAACCAAACCTGGAATATTGTGCCTTTACCACCTGGTAAGAGAGCAATTCTTTCTAAATAGGTATATAAAATAAAATAGAGGGCAGATGGTTCTAGAGAGATATAAGGATAAGTTGGTCATAATGGGGGGACGACCAACATGAGGGGTGGATTATAATGAGACCTTTTCTTCTGTTGTCAAGATGACAACCATTAAATGGTTGTTGGCTGTAGCTATTAAGAAGAATTGGAAAGTTTTTCAACTTGATGTCAATAGTGCCTTCCTCTGTGGTGATCTCCAGGAGAAAGTGTGTATGAAAATTCCTCAGGGGTTGGAAGTAGATTAATTTGATTCAGATTCACTTGTATGAAAATTAAGGAAGTCCCTATATAGTCTCAAACAGGCTTCTAGGCAGTGGTATGTCAAATTATCTGAAGCCTTATTATTTAGAGACTATCATCCCAGTTTAAATAATTATTCCTTATTCATAAAGGTTTTTGGGTCTTCTATTACCATTGTAGTTGTATATGTTGATGATCCTGTTGGTTGGTGATGATATTTCAGAGATTTTCTCACTCAAACAATTTTTGGATGTTGCTTTCAAAATAAAGGATCTGGGTGAGGCTCATTATTTCCTTGGCCTTGAAATTATTAGGCATCCTGCAGGTTTTCTTGTTACTCATCACAAGTTTGCATTTGACCTTCTCTCAATATTTAATTTTTCAAATGTGACCCCTGTTGTCAGTCCTACACTTTCCTCATTTTCCCTTATCTAGAAACAGGTTTACATGTACTTCGATATTTAGTTGTTTCCTCTAGACTTGGTTTATTTCTCAACAATTCTGCAGATTATTCTTTGGTTTGTTTCTGTGATTCTGACTGGGCTGGTTGTGTTCATACTCGGTGTTCCATTAGTGGGTTTTACTTGTTGTTGGGTGGTTCTCCTATTTCAAGTAAATGCAAAAAGCAGCCCACTATTGCTCTTTGTTCAACTGAAGTTGAGTGTAGAGCACCCCGAAAAATAGTGGCTGAGGTTTCTTGGTTAGTTAGGTTGCTTGTTGAATTTGGTTTGTCTAATTTGTCTCATGTTCAGGTATGTTGTGTCAAACAAGCTGCACATTGCCAAGAACCCCGTGTTTCACGAGTGTATCAAGTACATCGAAATAGACTGTCATTTTGTCCCAAAAAAATTATCTGAAGGGTTGATCTCTTTGCATCATGTTCCCATTGCTCTGCAGTTGGCTGACATATTGACAAAACATTTGATTGGTGTTCAACACAAGACTTTGCTTTCCTAGCTGGGTCTGGCGTCCAGCTTGCGGGGAATGTTAGAGATATAGTTAATGGGCTTTAGAAGCCTCCTTAGTGATTTGTGTCTTCTGGGCCATATTTGTAATTAGGACCCGACCCATTTGTTTTATTTAGTCGGTGTAATACTGTCTGACGTATTCGCTCTATTATTGCCTCCTATTCTTGAGGGAGTGATCAGGATTAAGCCGTGTGGCGAAAAAGCACTATTCGCTCTTTGGGGTGGGCCTTTCGTACTCAAATCCGTACGGGGAAAGGACAATTATTCATCGCACTAAAATCTAGTGAATGGGGTTCCCAATTAATCTCCTTTCAGCTGAGAGAGATGCTAGCATTGAATGAAGACCAGTATTGAGAATAAAGAACCTTATAAATATCTAAGACAGTTATAACCAGTACACTTTTGCCATTTCGAATACACAGATGAAATTTCTCACTTTCTCTCTCTACAAGCTTTTTAAGAACTAGGGTTTCTTTCTTGTTTTCCTTTGGATTTTCCGCACTTAGGTATGTTTTCAAGCTCTTCTTTGTAGTGAATAAATAACATATTTCTGGTATAAATAAGTTGTTACGACCTTCAATTAACTGCTAATTGTTGTTGTAGGTTATTTTAATTTAATAGTAATATGTGAAAATATTTTTCACTATGGATACACGAAAATTGAACTCTTAGCGTGTACAAAGGCCTAATTTACAACTCAACCTTCAATAATTCACAAAGAGGCTAGGCTGTGCCTGCAGCAAAGGCCGCATTTAAAGCCAATAAAACATACTTAATATATTAGGTCAACTAATCATTTCACGTCTCATTCTTTCTTTCTACTCCAACCCTCCCCCCCCCCAACCAACCAACCACCCCGGAGGGGCAAAAAGAAGAAAACGAAAAAACAATACTTTAGTTATGATCAACCAAAATATCATTTCTAATCTCCATGTAATTTGTCCCTTTTTCATATAAATACACAAAATAATCATGATTAGATCTTAATTATCATGCAAGTTCTGTGAGAGAATAAACCTAGGATTGCATGATGGAGTTTTATCAAGACCTTTCAAATGCATGTAAAAGAAAAAGGCCCTCATATAACTTTTAAGTGGAAAGTGGCATTACCTAATTAGAGATTCCCCTTTTTTGCTACAATTTAAAGGCACCTAACTCGTTTCGTTAGTGCCAGCATGTACTGAAGCTTAATTTATTCCATTTAATATGTTCTTTCGTTTTCTAGTGGGAGATCAATATAAAGAATTCATATTAATTTAGGTGTATAAAGAGATTTGCCTATCATGCTATCTTCCTAAAGCCACTACCACACCACTTCCATTAGCTACAGTTCAATTATCTCGTTCTTTACCCTCATGGTGTTGACCATTAATTTGTTACTCCATTCGAATTTATTATGTCAATCTTTTAAAGTTCTTGCACCCCTAATTAAAAAGATAATTAATTATTAATAAGAAGAGTATTTGTCTATATTAATCTCTTCGTAAATACCTTAGTTAATTAATACTTCGCTAATTAAAATAATAAATATAGTAGATTGAGAAAAAAAGGAACAAATGATTTCTCGTTTTTCTAAATTGTCAAATGATTTGGATCTGAGGGGGTAGTGATTAGATAACAATTGTTTTTTGTTTGTAAAGTTTGAGCTTCTGAGGAAAATGATTCCAGCTACTTTTTTGTTTTGTTTTGTCGTAAAAGTCATTTCGGGACAATATGGTCGTTAGCATTAATTGTTTGAATATGATGCACTCGATAATGTAGATAGTACTTAAAGAGGAATATCACCCTCTACGTAACTGAGGATTTTTCTTTTTCATTACTTATGAGTTATGACAATTACTGATGTTGAGCTCATTAACATGACAAAAACTTAATGGTAAACCTAGTTGATTTTTGTTTCACCACGAGTAATTGTAAAACTTCATGACGGAGTTGTAGAAAAAAGTTGACAAATTTAGGTGCTTTTGGTATAAATAAAAACGCTTTTCATAAAAACTGCTTTTTCGAAGGAAAGAGTGATTTTTCGTGTGCAAGAGCTACTTATTAAAATTTAATTTGGGATCTCAAACAATTAACCCAATTTTTTTCTAGTACAGACTTCTGTAGAAGGAACTTCAGACTTCTATATAAACCTGAAAAAGCCTAGACCAAAGGTGTTTAATAGCCTAGCCAAACTCATCGGCTAGGGTTTGGTTGATGAATGGAAAAATATATATTTAATAAATATTTATTAAAATTGATCATAATAATTGTCAGCAAATTATATATAGTTCTTTCATGAATTTTTGAGTAATTAAACCAAAGATTGATAATAACTTCTAAATGTTAGTTGAAGCAAGTAAAAATTGAGTTATTTCTAACTGAAAATAACTTCCGCTCATAAGTGAAGGAGCTCAATTCTCAGTTTTTATGAAGATTATTTTCCATCATACCACTAGTTTACCTTAAATTTAAAGCATAAGAATTACTAATTATTAGAAAGGAATATTTAAGATCATGCTCTTAATATTTGCACCATTAGTATTTCATTTGTCTTGGTTTATTTACATTGGTCAACTACAATAGTTAACAAACAGTCGGTTCTTAATTCTTTGGTCCTACAATTTTTTTAATTGAGGTCTACTACATCTCCATGATGGAAATATAATGGGAGATAACTCTAGGGTTTATCTCTTATGCAAGTAATTTAACGTGTCTTTATATAGCCTCCCTTGGCAAATCAATTATCAATCCCTGTTTTGCTTTCGGTGAACAAGTCTTTGTCTATACATTTTCCATCGACCTTAATCTTGTTCCTAAAAGATATATTTCACAAAAATCAAAGGTTCTTATTATCAATTGGGTTATACTCTAATAATATCACTCAAAACCTAGGGAAGTGTCTGCGTCAATGCATAACTTTAACTTATTCAAAAAGTTAATATGTGTTACCGATAACGCTATGCACCTATATATAACTTCAAATAATAACTCAGTAACTTTTACTTATACTATGTACTGATATTAAGAAATTTATTAGATATATATAAATATTTAATTGCAACCCAATTTTTAAAACAACAACAGGTTAGGTGACAAGTTTGAAACCCGTTAAACTATAAATTTGGGCTCCGTCTCTACCATGTATGTTTGTATATAATGATCTTTTGTTACATTGAGCTAAATAGAAAACCATTAAATAATTAAGGTCTTATCAAACTTTGAACTACGCAAAGAGTTGATCAATTCCGATCAAATGGGACATATATACATCTCCGGTCATGACGATGCCATGTGGTTCTTTGAATTTATAATCGCAATTCTCAACCAACATGTGCAAAGAAGTAATAACAATCTTCTTACTTGTTAATATTATAATATAAAGTGTTTGTTATTGATTATAACCAGTTAGAGTCAGCGGGCGGTTCTCAGTCCTCCATTGTTTATATAGTGATAATGAGAATAGAGATTACAGGCTGATGATATCTTCTATTGTCAATACCTCAGCAATTTTGATTTTAAAATGCCTATTTAGTTCATCGTTTGACTTTGCACTATCCTTCCATACGCATATAGAAGAAGAAATAATATTAGTCCATATGCATGAATGCTAGCTGTTCCTATTCTCTAAAATTAGTTTCAAGTACAAATTAAATGCTAAATAAATGGACTAGGTAGGAATCTAAGCCAAACCCCCAACACCTTAGGTGAAAGTAACCTGGGTGATTGGCTTAATTGGGGGGGGGGGGGTATAAGTTGCATAAATTGCCTTTTCGCTTTTGCAGCCTTGCAAAGAATAAAATGAAAGAGCTAGTTTATAATAGGGGTCTATCTTGGCTCGAAGGAAAAGTTACACCGTACCCAAAAGAATATGAATTCAGATTAGTTAGTGTTTGACAACAAACCTAACGAAATTTAACGAGCAGCAACTAGAATATAATCACAAGTTTTTAAAAATGGTGTCAACCGATAATAGAATGTAGATAGATAACTTATACCTACGCAACATCCAAAATACATGGAATGAAGTTCATAGTACACTAATTAACTTAACCTTCAAGATCAGATAGCATCTATCCATTATATGTAGCTCAAAATTAACCTCACAAACGTACAACTAACGTGTAACCTTTTTTTGTGATATTTCATCATAGATTAGGGGCGTCATCACCTTAAAAAGCAATGCCATAATGAGATTTTTGATGTGTCTGCTATGGGCTTGTTTGCCTCTTTCAATGATATAATTTTAATGCTAAGAAAAGGAAAAAGATAAGCATTCTAATTCTTGTTCCTTTCATACCTAATCCTCAATATAATTAATTGGACAGTACTAAAGTTTTAAAGTATGATGCATGAAACCTAACATTCTTGATTAGATGATTTGGTTTCTTTTGGTAATTTTGTGCCTTATAGGATAACTGAGTATGAGAAGATCACAAAAGGGATAAAAATTAATTCACTCTAATTTGGTGTATGTGAAAATTGGGTTTCTCTTTTAAGGAATCTGCTTATGTCAGATTTTGTATTTTTTAGTTATAGCAAATTGTAAAATAATTATTGGTTAGATATTGCTAGGAAATAAAAGGGTCCACATAACTTGAAGAAAAATTAAAGACATGAAAATTCATCTGATGTAACATGTGCAAGCTGTCAAAAATGGGTCGTACCAAAGAATTGATTATATAAAAACTTATATAGTGTTATAAAATGATAGCAAAGAAGCAGAAAGGGAGATGAGACTTTCTTATTATTTCAAGTGGATGTCCATAGATAATGTGTTTCGTTAAAATCTTACTAGAAAAAAATTCAGTGGAAAACAAATTCTAGTGAAGGAAAAAGAGTACACATTTCTAATAATACATATTTTGGTTGCCTCATTAAAAATCTTACAAGAAAAATCTAGTGGCCTTATACGAAAAAAGAGTACAACATGTATTAACTCCCCCCGATGAGAACTTCAGGCCAAAAACTTGAGTCTTCGCATTCCAATCTTGTGTACCGTCTTCTCGAAAGTTGTTGTTGGCAGAGACTTAGTGAACACATCAGTCATATTATCACTTGAATGAATCTGTTGCACGTTGATATCACCATTCTTTTGGAGCTCGTGTGTGTAGAACAACTTTGGTGAAATATGCTTTTGTCCTATCTCCTTTTCTGAATCTTCCCTTCAACTGAGCAATGCATGTTGCATTATCTTTATATAAGGTTGTGGATATTTCAAACCACATTTACTTTCAAGTGATTCAAATAGTCATAACATCAATTGGATTTATTGATATTTCTTCATTTTCTTGAGTTTGTGGCTCATTGATTTCTTCAAGAATATTATGATTGATCAAATCTAGCATTTCTTTATGAGATTCTTTCTTAGTATCATCTTGACCATTTATTTTTCTTTTTCTAGGATTCCGATCCTTAGAACCCAATGGTCTATCACGCTTCAGGCGTGCTTTTGGACTCATTTGTTATGACACTAGTAGATGGTCCTATAGGGACATCAATCCGAATTGGGACATTCGCTGCAGGGATATGTGATTCAGTAATCATTTTCAAATCTGTAATTGCGTCTGGCATTTCATTTGCTATTTTCTGCAAATGGGTAATCTTTTGGACCTCTTGCTCACTAATATAAGCACGTATATCAAGATGAGACGATGATAGATTTTCCACAAAATTTCCCTATTTATTTCATTATTCTCTTCCCCTTATTTTGGAAAAATTCTCTCATCAAATCGACAATACGAAATTGATCTTATTTCAGTATCTCAGTGTAAGGAAGAAATTATATCATGCTCATAGTTATAGCAAGATAAATAAATACATCAATTGAACAAATATATGGTACTTCAGGACCAATCTAATTTTCTCATTTCAATTTATTTTAGCAGGTAGTCTACTGCTTTTCGAAAACTCTTCAAAATCTCCAATAACATTCAAGTCAGCAACTTGCACAACCTTATGAAAGATTTCGAATATCATAAAGGGAAGAGGTTAAACATAGTCATCTTTGTACCCTTCATCAATAAATATTTATTAATGTGATTTTAGTTCATCAATCCTAATTCATTTAATCCATTTATGGATTACAAGTAAGTTTTTCAACAACTTGTATATGCTTCAGGCATTTTGAATCCTTTAAAAAAATTCATATAAATTTTGTCATGTAAGCCATATAGGCTGAGACAATTTTCATTTACATGATATCTTCTAATGTCAGGACTGCAGGTCCAGTAAATTTACCCTTACCAAGATACATCTACTTGATAATTATTTCTACATCAACATGCTTTAAGAGACGTAGAATTTAGATCCTCATAACATTATATAATATTGCGCACTATATTGTATCAAATATATCGCCGACGAGATATAATTCTGTATCGGTTTGTAATTAGATATAACTTATTGAGATATTATCACTTCATTATTTTTCAGGTACCTGAACTTCGTACGAGGTTTTATGAAGTGTTATGTCGTAGGCTCTTCAAGAGCACATTGCCTCCTTATTATGATCATTTTGATAATTTGTTCCTTTCTTTTTCAATGATTCTTGCGTTTGAAACCGATTTGTCTACCATGTTTCACGCATGTTGTAAATCATGCCCTTCAGGAATATTTAGGAGCATATTGCAGATGAAATATGGAATTGTTGGGTCAGCAAATGATTTTAGCACGTGACTTAAATTATCGTTTGAATGAGGATCATACTGGTGATAATTCACAATGTATTTCTTAGTTGTTTATTCTCTCTACCCTTATGTAGAAAAACTAACATACATTTTCACCTTCTTTGGGAAATCCATCTGTGTGCATCGTGGTGGATTCATTAATCATATACCGCATAACAAAATTATTAGATGAAAACATTTGGTTCCTGGCCTTGAACCAATTATAAGGGGAGAGTTTATCATAATTTATTAGTCTGAAGCATACAAATGTCGTTGTATGCAATATATCATATTTCAGATCAACACATGAAGTTTTGTTCTCATTCACAATGGTTTAGCTATTTATCGGAAGCATTCAACGCTAAACCAACTTGAATATAAACTAGTATTAACAAGATGAATTATCTTGATTACATAATCTGGAAATTGTTCTCTCAACTCAATTATTTTGAGCAAGCAATTTTGCATATGTCAAACTATGGGTTGACAATAAATGCACATGTGACCGTCTTATCGATACATCTATTTAAGACATCATATATCAGGTGAACGGGCCCTTATTCACCTTTTATATTTTTCAGAATCTAGAAAAGTCAATCCAACATTAGTTATAATCAACTTATCATGAGAACAAATAAATTAATTCTTGAAGAATCTTATAGTTCTTCAATATATTCTGAATACAAACTTAGCACATCAGATTTAAATCAGGACAATCTAAATTATCACGTCAATTGATAAAATTATTTATACTAGTAAACTTCAGGTTTACCATGTCATGTGTTTGTTTACTATAACATGAATTATGTACAATAAACTTTTGGTTTATCATGACATGTGATTTCATCATATTTATATTTGTGCAATACAATTTGGAGAATAAAGAGGGTAACATTTCAAATACATATTTTTTATCCACTATGATTTGTCATCCAATCATTTATGGCTTCAATATGATAGTCATTTACTTTAGTAAACTTCGTGTTTACTATAACTTGTGCTTCGTTTATAACAACTTTGTATATTACAATCTAGAGCGAATGGCATAATAGTATATAAGCTCTTCAGGAGCATTTAATCTATTCTCCATTATCACATATTGCTTGAACACTACTTATGACATGATCTTCTTGATAAATAGTTAGCTCTTCTAGAGCCCTTAATTGGTTTTGTACTATCAAATATTTCGTAGCCATTGTTGGTCTCATGAAGAAAATTTAATTAGACACTTCTGATGTCATGAAAGGAAATGGTAAACGAATGAATATTTAGAAATAATAAATGCATAATTCAATTCTAATCCAAACTTGCTTTGAAAGTTATTCATATCTTATCCATATATTCAAATGAAATGACATGCACAAAATAAAATAAGTAGATTGTTAGAAAATACAAAGTGAAGACTAAATAAATAACAAATTGTGTTATATATTTAAAACTGATATGTTTGGACAAGTCCTATTAAAATATAACAACTATTTGTATCCATCTTAAAGAAATTTTGACACATCATGATAAGTCCTATTAGGATACAACAATTTACTTATATGATCAATATAATAATTTAGTAATATATTTCAATGGATATCCATAAATATCTCCTTATATCTGAAAAATAAAAAAGGACTCAAACTAATAATTATTGTCAAAAGGGTTGTTGTAGTTGTAATCAATTGTCATAATCATTATCAACTGTTCAGTAATTTTTAATCTACTAAGAAGTACATTATTTCCACAAATATGTTATCACATCATAGATGATAATTAGTAGGTACTTTATCACTTATCAGTACGACATGCATCTTAAAATATTATAACTTCACTTTGAACAAATATGGTGCTTATCAGATTGAGGTAATAATTACCCAACATAAATATATCGTAGACATAACAATATCTGCTAGAACATCTTAAATGATTTCATGAAAAATAATTGCTATGTGACTAGTCATTCTTTTGAGTATAGATCCTCTGACTATTTCATATGCATCAAGTTATAGCAGTAGCATAATCTTTTGACTTGGTACACACAATTGCCTCTGAATGAAAAAAAGCAAAAGTAAGCATGCCAGATTTTGATAACCAGCCAAATCATTGTTATAACCTGCGCTACAAAGTTATTCAAGAGTAAAGTTCAAAGTTTTACCACTTTGGGAGTAAATTTCATATTTACTACTCCGAGAGTAAACTTCAGAGTTGCTACTTCAAGAGTAAATTCCAGAGTCTTACTACTCAAGGAGTAGATTTCAAGGTCTTACTATTTCATGAGTAAACTTAAAATCTCTCTACTTCGAGAGTAGAGTTCAATAATCTACTACTTCGGGAGTAGAGTTCAAAGTTCTATCACTTTGAAGTAAATTTCCAAGTTCTACTACTTCGGGAGTAGAGTTCAAAATTTGCTACTTCAGGAGCAGATTTCTGAGTTTACTACTTCGGGAGCAGAATTATGAGTTTACTACTTCAGGAGTAAAGCATAAAATATTTAGAATATTTTTCTCAACTATTCTACCTTTTCTGGAGGTGAGTCATGATAACGTCACAACCAAACGCACGTTGTATATTTAAGCTTTACTTCATATTGTCACATTCACTTCAGGGAATGGATCTGTACTTATAACATTTATCAAAAGTTCTCATTCTCCAGGAATGGAACACATCTCAATGTGTCTTAAACATATCAAATAATGATAAGTCAGAACTTCTTTAAGATCTTGCTACTTCAGGAGCAAATCGAGGCATACATATGATGTAGAGAATTTTTCTCTAACACATCTTTAATTGTAATCAAAATAGATCTATAGAAATATTACCACTTCTTGTGATTATAGGCATAAATAAATTTAGCCATAACGAAACTTATGAGATATTGTCACTATTAGTGGCTATATACTGCTTTCAAATTCTATAGGAGTTTAATATATCTTCTAATGTGAGATTTCCGGTTTATAAGTTGTAGCATAAAATTTTCAAATATAATATATAGGCAACATCCAAACAGTATTATCTATATGTGGTATTAGGAGTTTCCAGCAAAACAATTCTTTGTGAAAATATTTGGCTATTGCATACTAATACGTTATACATATAGCAACTTAACAAGTATTGATAAAAATATAAAATCAATAGTAAGCAAAAGACTTGAATTACATAACATGTGTATTGGCCATCTCTATCACATACAGTGAAGCATTCTCGTTGATTTCCAGTAAGCGACGGCTAGTACCGTTAGGCATCCGAAGATGTTAGTATTAATTTGGAATAAACTCCAAAATAAAATTAGAGATTCGTAATGATAACATGTTATAAAATGATAGCAATAGCAATATAAGACAAGAGATGTTGACAAAGAAGTAGAGAGGAGGATGAGACTTTCTTCTTATTTCAAGTGTATGTTCCTCTTCATTCAAAGGTGAATATCATCCCAATTTATAGGATGAAATCACCCAATGAAGGTTACAAATATTAAGTGTCCGTCCAAATTAATAGGTACATGTAACATACAAAAGGTTAGTGAATGTGTATGAACATCCATACAATGAATATGTATTTCATAACATATAGGACACTTATAACAAAATAATTCTAGATGAATGATCATTTGACTTCTTAATTAATTAAGACATATATAATTGGAGGAGTTAGAAAATGTTTATGTTAATTAAGTATTTTATTTCGTCAAGCAACTAATTTGGATTCGGGTGAAGGATTACTAAAGAACCGAGTTAGTAATCTAATACTATCTATATTTAAACAAAAGGACAAACTAAAAACGACAAGGTGACCTGCATCTACCTATCGTAGCTTTTAATGAAATTGCAATATATTCCAATATATGAAAGTTAGACTAATTAAAATTGTAAAGAATGAATCTTGGACATAACTAACCCCAAAAGCTAGTTCATGAGGGGAGGATTGTTCAAGTTCATATAAGAAGTCCAAATTCTCATTCCATTTTCGATGTGAGACTCTTAACACTCCCCCGCACGTCCATATCCCGTTAACTGGAGCGTAGATGACATAATTTGGGGACCCAACATCGGTGAACATAGATTTGGAATGAGTCTGACTCTGATACCATGTAAGGAATGAATTTTTGACCTAACCCAACCCTAAAAGCTAGCTTATAAGGGGATGATTATACAAGTTCATATAAGGAGTTCAAATTTTTATTTTATTTTAGATGTGAAACTCTTAACAAAAATGACATCTAACTACATATATTTACAATATAAATAGAACAAAAAACAACACAGTAACGAAGTGACAAATGAATTTTGAAAATTTTAACAAATTGAAGAAATTTATCTTGTCCCAATCTTTGAGAACTTTTTGAGTCACCAATCCCTCGGTGGAGATGTGGTCCCTTTCTCTAGTTGCAAATGCTAAGAACTGTAGCTAAATTAGGTTTATGAGTTATTATTTTTGAAGAAAAAGAAATTTTATTAATAAATATTTGTGAGCACAATTTTGTTTCTCATTTATTATAGGATTGTTAATAGCGTATTTTTCCAAGATAGGATGATTTGGACATCCTTGTGATATATTTATCGCTGGACATTATTTGAAAAAGACATTATATGATATTTTGATCTCTTTGTGAATATTCAAGGAGTTTATGAGATTGATATCCGAGATAGATTTATGCATTGATGAATAAATAATGAGTTTAGCTTCTGAATGTTCCGGGTCATGCATTAAATTAATTAAGATATATGACATACAACAACATGCAATATTTTATATTAAGCCTAATATTTGGTGATATCAAAATAAGAATAAATTATTTGATACTATTGGTTAAATTTCGTTGATAGTGTTAAAAACTAATTATGTATATTATCACTATATATATATATAGGTTGAATTCGTAAATAACTACTTTAATACAAAGATGTTTCTCTGGTTATTTAAATAAATCAATTAGAAGTTTTTTTATATATAAATATAAAAAAGATTAAGCACTTAGGTCCCCATATGTTTTCTCTTTAAGAACATCTTCCTTTATAAAAGAGTTAAAATGTTTTTTTTTTATTTTGAAAATAACTAATCTCAGAAGTTGGGTGGCTGGCACCCAATGAAAAGATAACATAGCTACTTGCAGCACAAAAGGTCAGTTTACTTTATCCAGTAATAAACACCTCTCCTAGGGTTGTACATGATAAATTTAAAGAGGAAATTACACGTGCAATAGCTTTATCGTAACTAAACAGTGTAGCTAGCTTTTGCGTAAGTTTGTAGTCACTTGAATTAAACGACAAAATATATTGCATTGTTTGATTAAACTAACATAAAAATAATACTTAATTAGACTACCTTTTTTCCCAAAGTTGATCATTAATTTACACCTGCAATCTTCATAGAGTAAAATGAGGCGAATTTAAATTTTTTAAAATGTGGGTGTACCACTAAAAAAAATATATATTAAGTGGAAATTAAATTGTAATTATTTAGTTAAATAACTTAGCATTCAATCAAGTGCATCATTCAATCCTTTTGGAGCATTGATGACAAAAGATAATATTAGATCACTTCTAGAGAATATGTACATAAATACTTAATTTTTCAAAATGACCAAGGAATCATGTGCCCCAATTTTTTTAAATCGTCCCCGGAGTAAAATCATGAAAAGAAATTATTTGAGAACCCTGCAATCTTGCATATTTACTATTTGAGAACTCATGTGACTTCGGGCCTCTCCTATTTGCTACTTGTTTTAGAAATTTTACGCGAATCAGCATTGATAAAAGAAAATTTTACAATCGAGTCAAATTTATTGTCGAATCTTAATCAGTGGAATATCATTTATAGTAGAACGATCTAATTTTGTCTTTGTTATTCCTTTTCACACCATAATAGTCATTTATTCAAGGGTGACTTTTGGGTAAAGCCTAGGCTTTAGTCCCTTTATTTTTTGGGGTCCTATTTTTCATCAATATATATAATTTATATATATATATATTTTTTTTATTTTTTATTTTTTTAGAAAATTATAAAGTACTTTGAATTTTTTGTCATTAAAAATAAATAATTAACTCATTGATAAAAAAGAAGGCCCCTAAATCACTAAGTAACATATATATAGTACAATATTGAATCTATTTTTAGTATATTGACCAAAAAAGAAGGCTATGTAAGAATAATAATTATGGAGAAATCCCATAATTATTATTATTCTCCATTAATCAAGATATCTTCTATGATTGTAATTAGAATTGTAATAAATTAGAATCAATTAGTAGGATGATTGTAAGTAATTAGTATCTTATAATTTAGGTAAACTAGATTAGTACTACATCCTATTATTGTATATATTTTATATGATTGGAATGAAATACTGAAGGAATCAAACTCCAATAGGGTCTTGATTGGCTTTTCTCTCTAAACTTTTAATATACTTCTATGGTTTTATATTTCTTCATTATTTTTTTATGAGAATCTTTGACTAAATTGTTTAGAAAGAAAAGAGCTAAAGTATATGAATTTGTTATTTTTATTTTTTCTCGGGCACTGAATATTGCACGAAGTGTATTGAAGCACCAAATAAGTATTCTCATATCAAATTCTTAAATCAAGTTATATTATTTCAACTCTTTAGTATTGTTTTCATCTAAATCTTATTTGTTTTGATATTTTACGTAGTAAAATATATTGTCATTGTAATTATTTATTAGAATATAAAATATGTCAATTAGAAAATATGAATCCGATGTTCAAAATTAAGAAAAAATAATTAAATCTTCGACACAATCTCAAAATGAGGAAGTTAATGAGCTACAGTAAAACCTCTATAAATTAATAACCTTGGGACCATGAAATTTTATTAATTTAGAGAGATATTAATATATCGATAAATTAATATTTTATTAATTAACAGAGAGACTTAAATTCAGCAAATTTAGTACATACATATGTATTGAAAATAAATGAATTCATATATGTTTCATTGATTATATTCATGCATCAACCAATTCTTTGTAACTAATTAAATATATTCATGTATAATATCAATTCATTGTATATAATTAACTATTATATTCATGGACGCATGTATCAATTCATTGGAATTACTTAAATAATGTATACATGTTTACATTAATTCATTGCACTTAAATAACTATTATAGCCAATTAAATATATTCATGTATGATGAATGAAACATATATTATATAAATCTCAATATGGAAATAAAATAATTCATAACACCCAACCATGTCTTCTCATCTAAAAGGCATCGCAAAATCATCCATGAATGATCAAATGCGTAAAGCATTATGTGAGTATAAGAGAGACCATCCCACATGCACTCAAAAATATTTACAAGAGTGGGTTGATGAAAAATATCGTTTGAAAGTTAGTCAAGGTACAATATCAAACACTCTCAAGAGATCATCGGAGTACCTTTCAGCCAACTTTGAGAAGGGTGGGGATATTAAGCGACACAAATCGGCGAAATATCCAGATATGGAGAAGGTTCTTTATGAATGATTTCTTCAGTACCAAGATCGAGTCAACATGACCGGAGAGCTTATTTTGGAGAAAGCAAAGGATATAATGAAGCTTTTGCATCCTCAACACCCTCATGAACATCAATTTTCTCAAGGTTGGCTTGAAAAATTCAAGATAAGACATGGTATTAAATCATTCCGTCGCTTTGGAGAAAGTGGTTCGGTTGACATGCAGGACATGGAAATGAAACTGGAGGCTATAAGGGAGAAAATAAACCAATTTCCCATTAAAGATATTTTTAATTTGGATGAAACAGGTCTGTTTTACAGGTTACAAGCTGATCACTCTCTTGCAACCAAGCAACTTGAGGGAAGAAAGCAAGACAAAGAGAGACTTACAATTGTTATTTGTTGCAACGAGGATGGTTCGGAAAAAATTCCTTTATGGATTATTGGAAAATATGCAAAGCCACGTTGCTTCAAAAATATCAACATGAGCATCATCAATTGTCATTATCGTGCCAACAAGAGGGCATGGATGACTAGTGTGCTTTTTGATGAATATGTTCATTTGGTTTGATCACAAAATGAATGGCGTAAGAATCTTGTTGATGGTTGACAATTGTCCAAATTTATCCAAAAAATATTGAAGGGTTACGGAATGTTGAGTTATTTTTTTTGCCACCTAACATGACATCAAAGATTCAACCATGTGATGCAGGAATAATTAGAACTTTCAAGATACACTATCGTAGGAGATTCTACAAAAATCTACTGGAAGGTCATGAGTTGGGGCTACCTAATCCTGAAAAGATTAATGTTTTAGATGCCATCAATTTTGCAGTCTCCGCTTGGACAACCAATGTTTCTCAAGTGTCAATAGCAAATTGCTTTCGGCACTGCAAAATCCGTTCAAATGAAGAAATCTCAAGTGAGACAAACTTTGAAGAAAGCCTACATGAGCTTGAGAATATGGTCAAGGATGTTGGTTATCGCAATGAAATGAACGTCAACAAATTGGTGGACTATCATGGTGAAAATGATGAATGTTCAATGGTTCAAAGTTTAGAGGAAATTGTTGCTGATATTATTGAAGATCCTACAAATGATGAAGCTGAAGATGATTCAATACCGTTGGAATCAGTCACGAGAAAGGAGGCTTTGAGCGCGACAACAACTCTTCAAAATTTTTTGTTGCAGCTAGAGAACTCGACACCGGAACTCTTGGCTGCAATTAAAAAAGTTAGGGATGAAATCCAATTAGATTTAAATTTTAAGAAAAATCAAGTAACAATAGATTCATATTTTAGCAAATTACCATAATATTTATAATTGTAATATTTATGAATTATTAATTTAGAGTTTTAATGGGACCTAATATTTATAAAGGGATTTTCCGAAAAATTATTATCTTATTATCTTATCGAATTTGATGATTTTTTACAAAGGCCCAAGTCGGGACCGGAAGATTTTATTATTTTAGAGAGTTTATTAATTTATAGAGTATTAATTTATAGAGGTTTTACGGTATATTTTACATAGATCCTCTAAACTTCAAATGAAAAATATATATGATTTTTTTCATTTTTGTGATAAAAAAGAAGAAGTTAAGACCTCTCCTTGAATTTTGACTTTAGACTCCAACATTATTGAGTCTCCCCTGCATTTATTATCTTTCTTTGATTTCAGATGATAATCATAATTTTCATATTTATTATAAATTAATTTCTATCTAGCTAGATTCAATCACTACAAGAACTGAAGAAAGTATAGAATTGACAACAAAATTTTAGCAATAATAAATCTATTGTTGCTAAAAATGTAAATGGTAACAAAAATTTAATATATTGTTACTATAAACGTAAATGGCAACAAAAAACAATTTGTTGTTGCGAATTTTTTTTGCATCAGAGGTTATTACAATAACATGCAACAAATTTTGTTGTTACGAAAAAAATTTTGACAACAATATTTCAACTTATGGCAAATGCCTTTCTTCTTGTAGTGTATATTCATATAATAATTTCTACTCAAATAATACTATACAAGTGATAAGGTTTCTCACGGTTAGATGCCCAACTCTAATAGTTTTGTTGTTGTTGTAAATAATTTTTTATCCTTAATTAAAATTTCGAGTTCAAGGAGTATGAATTAGTCTTTAGAAGAGAATATAATATCTCAAAAGTAAAATATTTCGATACGAATCCATATAGTCAAGCCAAAAACAAGTACCTGCATCGTGTGGGACAATCTACAACGTCCAAATTAAGCATGGCTAGTAATAGTTAGTATATGAATGTTAGTAACATATTTAGACAAAGACATGAAGAGGTGAACGAATGAAAACAAACCGACAGTAAGGATAAATGACGTGTGTCATCACCCTCTACTTGCATTTTGCTTGCAACTTGCAAATCCTAGCTTCCATCTAGGTTGGCTATTCTTTCTCAATCATGACTGAATTCTTTTTTTTTCCATCTCTCATATTCATTATATTAGCGAATATTCTCCGAATATTCACCGTATATTTTATAATTATGATAGATGTATATTTAAGGTAACTTAGGATTCTTATTGTATTAGGAATCAACCATTTAAGGTAAGTTAGAATTCGTACTGTATTAGGAATCAACTTTTGTACAACTATATATATTGTGAATAATACGGTATGAATCCTAACTTATCTTAAATGGTTGATTCCTAATACAATAAGAATCCTAAGTTACCTTAAATATACATCTATCATAATTACAAAATATACGGTGAATATTCGCTAATACACTAAATTGTACTTATCATTCTACTTAATTTACTCTATTGCATATTATTGTTGTTTTTATTCTTTCTAAGGAACATTCTTTTAAAATGGATTTAAGATATATATATATATATATATAGTAGTGTAAAAGATTATACTATTAGTAAATGTTGACTCGTAGTAGCGTGTTAATTATCATTTTTATCAGATTATAAATTAGTAATATTTATGACGAGATTTATTGTACCTGTAAAGAATGGATCTTGGGCCTAACTCAACCCAAAATCTAGATTCTACGGTGAAGATTGTCCAAGTCCATATAAAGAGTTCATGTTCTCATTACATATCCGATGTGGCTTTTGGGGTTGAGTTAGGTCCAAGATCCATTCTTTATATGGTATCAGAGCCAGACTCATTCCAATTCTTTGTTCACTGATGTTGAGCCTCCAAATTATATTATTCACGCTTCAGTTAACAAGGTCTGGGCGTGCGGAGAGTGTTAAGAGTCTCACATCGGATATGGAATGAGAACATGAATTCCTTACATGAACTTGAACAATTATCGCCCTATAAGCTAATTTTTGAGATTAAGTTAAGTTCAAGATTCATTCTTTACGGTAATGATAAACTAAGTTTCTTAAATGCGAGAACAAACACAAAATGTAACCCCGCCACCACCACAAGCAAAAAGACAAAGAGAAGAAAAAAAAACTGGGAGCAAAAAGAAGAGTTGATTTGACTGAGAATAAAGAAGGTTACGTTGAACACAACAGAAGTAAGAAATTCCTTCTTTCCATTAATTGGCAGAGATGATTTCCAATTGCATCATTATTAATTTTCACAACCTTTTTGAATACATGCAACGCATATGCATGCCTCTTTCTATCAACAGGTAGGGAATAAAGAATGAAAAAAACTTGTAGAAAATAAAGTTGGTCTAATCCAATAACCCAATCTGCCTATGTGAGCTCGTTCACATTGTTGGTTTCAAGCCCGGATAAAAGAGAAGGTTTGTCGAGTGTCAATCGGAAACAACATCTCTACCCATAAAAGTAGAGGTAAGGCTGCATACATCATATTTTTTTCAGACTCTACTTATGGGTTTACACTGAATTTGTTATTATTGAAATACAATAATTCCAAGTGTCTTTTTTCTCAATAATGCAATGCAGAATGAAGTACATTTCCAAATTACAAAAAAAATGTTCATCACATTGCGAAAACTTTTCCCACATCTTTTACTTGCAAAGCTACAGCAAATTAAAGTTGCAGACAAATAGTCTGCTAACTTCTAATTTGGCATTTATATAGGGGAAGACTTCACATTATTATTGTTCCCACTAACTTTTCATTTTTCTTATCTTTCAACCAATTGATTATTTTTCTTTTGAAGTAATTCAAGTCGGCTCATCATTTAGTTCCCTTTAAGATTACCAATGTCTAATCACACAACTGATTAAGTTTGATTTTTTAAAAGCACTGACAATCAAATAGTCCCTTTGGTTAAACGATAAAAGTTTGAAGGAAAACAATTCATTAGACAGTAATAAAGAACAGCAAAAATATTAACCTTGATCCATTAGAAAAAACTTGATTGAGGTGAGTCTTCTAAGTTGACAGTCGTCTTTGTCTTAGCCACGCTCTATTTTTGTTCTTCTCTTAGATGGGTAGAGAGGAAAGTAATGTTGAAAGGCACAATAACCACAATTGTATAAATAAGGCAAGATAACTCTTCAGAGATGACTTTTCATAGTAGATACATTTTCAGATATAGCATATCAATATAACTGAAAAGTGTACTGGGTTTCCACATAATTATTAATTGATATTTCTATAGCCCAAATAAATTAATACTTTATTAGATCATAAAATAGGCTCCTTTAAAGATAGCATATCTATGTATAAATATATAAATATGTGAGTCCATAAAAAGAAGAAAATTACTAATAATCTTCCACTTGGACCACATATATTTCTGAATAATCATACATAGATTAAAACTTTATTGTGCACAAATTTTTCCTATCTTAATTGAAATATCTCAAAATGATTTGGTCCATCGGTAATACCTATACATGATCAAAGCGTTTTTCGTAATATATATTCAAAACTAAACCCATCAATGGTTGATCTCGCCCAAGTTACACCATGTTAAGGCATAATGCGGCCGTTGTAAAATATAATAACTCAACTAAGTTGAGGTCGAATCCCACCAGAAATACGATGTGAAACGAAATTCTACTTGTCTTGTATTACTTCTTTACTAATTCTTTACCTCTAAGGTAACTAAATTTATTTGTTTGAAGAATTATTTACTATTAATCCACATTTTATCTAATGATTAATTACCAAATTAATTAGAGGTTAGAATTTTGACTTGATTAATGGAAGTAATGTTGGGTCTTTACTTAGTCTGGTGTATTCAATATGGTAGGGGCAATGAGAACTATTATCTAAATGGGGAATTATCAATTGACCCACTTAATTGTTGGGTACAAAGGTGCAGGAAACGGAAATTACAAGTAATTGCTAAGTAATACAAGAACTGAAATTACAATTCAACAACAAACTGAAAATTACACAGAAATTGAAGAATAAACTGGAACTGTTTGTGGTATGCTGAGTCGAGTGTTTGCACTCTGTCTTTAAGACAATATTGCCCCGTATGTATCCTTTCTACGTCCTGGACAATTGTCTCCCAAGATAAAACAGCAAGTGAACAAATGAGCAAAGGAAACTCAAGTGTTACCGTGAAGAATTTTGAGTAATGAAATGATGCTGAAAGTTGTAGGAAGACTGAATTCGTTTCTGTTTGTGTGTTAAGTGTAAAGTGTAGCTCAACAATGGTGACAAAGGGTCATTTATATAGTTGAAGGAGAGGCTCATGAACTGCCCACATAAGTGCCATTACTGGCCAAGTAATGACAATTATGGAGGTAGTAATTCACAAAATAAATGGTGAAGATGTGCAATGGATTGGCCATTTAGTAAGAGTAATTCAGCCAAAATAAATGGTTGAATTGAGTGCTGATGGACGTTTCTGCTCTCTGCCCAATTCTGACTTTCTTGAAACTTCAGGGACCAAACTGTACATCTTAAAACTTCAGGGATCAAACTATACATATGAAAGAATTCTGGTCCAAACTGTACATATGACAAAGTTTTCTGATCCAAAAAGATAATATCAATAATATCATAAGAAGCACAGCCCACGACCCGTGAACCCGGACCCGGATCGGAAGGGCGGGCGGCGGCGCGCGTGTGGGCTTTCCTTGAACCGAAGCACATCTAGGTCCTCCCTCCTTTAAACACATGGGATACCCCTTGGGGTCCCAAACCCCAAGCCAACTTTGAGACTTATAAACAAAACAATTCTTTCTTCCTCCACCGATGAGGGAGAATTGATCCCATACCACACTTTTCCATGCTTCAAACACCTCACTTCGTGGACCAATATCTCTTTCATTTCTCAACGAAATTTGACGATCCTTGGTCCTACGGTTATCTAATTACTTAGTAGATCATGCACGTGTGAAGAACCGGATTCTCTAACATGCGTAACACTAGTGTTTAAGCCGTTAAAATTGGTCGGACGTAACTCTCGCCAAAGGCAAATTTCCAACATTAATTTCATAGTTAGGTTTTTTCAAGCCTAAAGTGTGGAATATGAGATTACTCATTTTTTATCCTTATTTGATTTCCTTCTAATTAAAGTTGGAAATTATTAAATGGGATTTAAATCGCAAATCCTAATTAACATACCACTTTCCTAGATTCTAGTCTCCATTCTCAAATATGACTAGGAACAATATGCTAGGGTTATTTGCAACCAACCCTCATTTTATTCAAATGAGAGGTAGTTAGCCACTATATTTAATACACCCTTTTCATATTTAAGATCTAACCCAACAACCACATTCCATTTTATTAGTCACAACCCAACTTAGACTTCTAGCCACTCATTGAGTAATAAATGTAACACAACATAATAAATGAAAGTATAAAAGAAATCATAGAATGCTTATAAAGCTTTTTGTATTAAATAATAGAAAGATTCTTCACTTGTCTCTTAAAATGGAACACAAAGTAATATAGTTTTTGACTTGACAACACAAGAGAATATTCTCTCAGGTGGAGATGAATAGTAAAATATGAGTAAAGTGATTGATTGATTGTTTGAATGATTGGTGTCTATCAAAAATCCCGATGCAAAATATATATAGGGACCCAAAATTTGGACTACATGTAATTACAAAAATGCCATCACCGATCACTCTGCGATCGCAAAAATGATATGCGGTCTGCAGAAGTGACTTATGATTCGCAAAGTGTATTCAATCTTGGGTTGTCTCGAACTGCAGTTGGAAGTGCGGTCCGCATAATTGAACTATGGTCCCCATAAGTGATGTGAGGCTTCACAATCTGAACTGTGACTATGGAGGAGCAGTGGTTCGCAGATGGGACTGCGGTCTGCAGAACAGAAATACGGATCGCAGATTGGGTCGCACTCTGGGGCTCCAGAGTCTTTTAGTCACTGTTCATTTCTACGATTCAGCTTACCATTTTGTGGTCCGCAGTCTGCGGTTCACATAAATGGTTTTCTCTGCACTTCTTCCTTTTTCCAGCACTTTTATTCATGGTTATGCACTTTTCTTTATTTTTGGGGTCCTGAGCCAAAAATCCTATAAAAATCAAAATAACGTAAGAAATACACAATATGAATGCATTAAGGACATCAATAATTCATGCAATTGGTATCAAATATGTCGTAATTTCGTTGTACGTCAATGGACACATATATTAGCAAAACCAATGACATAGATCAAACAAGTAAATTACATGTAAAATAATCTAAATCATGTCTATTTTCAAATGGTCCAATTTTATGACTTGAATAATCCAAAATCACTTTTTTATACCTTATGCAAAATCACAATAGAAAGTTAGTATCTTTATATTCAGAGTTATCAATAAACACACGAAATTCATAAATCTCATAAAACCTCAATCTGTACAAAAAATAAACTTTAACATGTCAAAAGCATAAATAAAATAACAAACTCCCACTAAAGTTGCTCATTATCAATTATGAGAACACTCATATGAGCCACATGCGCATGAAACACTCTAGGTGGCAATCCCTTCATGAGCAGGTTCGCAATCATTGAGTTTGTACTAATATTCTCTATTGACATAAGACGACTCTAAACTCTTTCCTTCACAACCAGAAATTTAATGTCTATGTGCTTTAACTTTGACGAACTTCGATTATTTTTCAAATATAACTCAACAGATTTACTATCACAAGAAAATTTCATTGGTCTTTATATTCCACTGACTATCTACAGCCCGGTGATAAAATTATGTAGCCATATTTCTCGATTTGATGCTTCATAGCAGGTTATAAATTCAGCTTTCAGGGTAGAAGAAACTATTAGTGTTTGTTTGACACTTTTTCAAGAAATAGCTCCTCCAACCATCATGAAGTTATAACCTGATGTGGATCTCCTACTACCAAGACATCCAGCAAAATCAGAATATCCCACGATCTCTAAGTGATCTGACATTCGATAAGTGAGCATGTACTTTTTAGTTCTTTGAAGATACCTTAGAACCCGTTTTGCTTTTTTCCAGTGATTCATTCCGGAGTTACTTAAATATATGCTCAACATTTCCACTATGTACGCTATATTTGGACGCGTACAAACTTGTTCATACATGAGACATCCCACTACTGATGCATATGGAATTTTGTCCATCTATTTCTTCTCTATGTTCAACTTTTGACATTGACACAAACTAAATTTATCACCCTTTGCCACATGTGTATCTTCTGAGGCACAATTTTGCATTCCAAATCTACTAAGTACCTTATCAATATAAGTCTTTTGCGATAGTTCAAGAATACTTTTGGTACGATCTCTATGAATTTGTATACCCAGAAAAAAGGACGCCTCACCAAAATCTTTCATTTCAAATTTACTGGATAGAAATTTATTGGTTTCATGCAATAAACTTATATCAATGCTTGTCAGTAGAATGTCATCTACATACAACACAAGGATAATAAATTTGCTCCTACTGAACTTGAGATATATGCATTGATCAACAATGTTTTCCTTAAAACCAAAAGAAGTTATCACATGACCAAACTTCCAATACCATTGACGAGATGCATCTTTTAAATCGTAACTAGACTTGTTACCTTTTGAATCATGTTTGGTTTTTAAAATCTATTTACACCCAATCAGTTTTGATCTTTGCGGTAACTCGACAAGATCCCAAATGCCATTGTCTTTCATAGACTTCGTCTCATCTTTCATGGTTTCGATACATTTAGTAGAGTTTCGACATGGTTTTTCTTGACCAACAATGATAGGATCATCTTTTAATCCCATGTCAAAATCATGTTCTTGGAGATAAACAACATAGTCATCCGAAATTGCATTCCTCCTTTCTCTACTAGATCTTCTTTTTGGCATTTTTACTTGAGGTTGTTGCGATACATCAACTTGAACAAATGATGGTTCCTCAATCAAAGTGGGATTTGTCATAGGCAAAATTATATTTTCTTCAAAATCCTGATTTACTGATTGAAAACTGTGAGGTAAAGATAGTTGGCCACTTTCAACTGTAATTGTAGAAGGAATCTGAATAAATTCTTTCTTAAACACAACTTGTCTATTTTGATTACTCCTACTATAATCAACATCCTTAATAAATTTGGCATCCCCAGTTTCAAAAAAGGATCTATTTGAGGGTCGTAAAACTTGAAACCTCTCGACCTTTCTGAGTATCCTACAAAGTAGCAACTAACAATTTTTGAATTCAGTTTCTTTTCATTAGTCTTGTAAGGTCTGTTGACACCTAATTTTTACCCTTTAATACTTTATTTAAGTATTCAGAGTTCCTGAGTTATGAACGGAGTAAAATATGCATTTTACAAAGCGAAAATGACCTTATGAAATTATTCCGATAACATTTTTTGTGTTATTTGGCAAAATATTATCAAATATATTATTGTATATCATTAGCATTTTTTTATAATTTAAAGAAATATATATCAATTCTATGATTTAAAGAAGACAATTATCTACTTAATTGTCTAAATTAATTATATTAATTGGATAAATATTTTACTCCCTTAAATTAAGGAAATTTGAGTAATTAACTATAGTGTCAAATAGCGTCTTATTTTTATCCCTCAATTATTTTAAATTCTGAAAGATTTTGACTTTTATTTAAACTTGTTTTAATTTTAAACTCAATTGATTTCATTGGTTATTTTTTGGCCACAATTGAAATAAAAGTGGCCCTATTTTTATTTATTTCGTGACCATATTTGCACATATATGCTTACCCCAGCCCTTTAGTTTATCAGATTTTGGGCTTGTCTTCTTTTATTCTTGGCCGAGCCTAGTCCACGTTTGGATCAAGCCCAGCCCAATTACCCTTTTAAATGACAGTCAAAGGCAAAGGCCTTTCACTTTTGGTCCAAAATGCCCAAGAAAGGACAACCCTAGCCGCATATCAACCGTTCTTCTCTCCTCTCTCTTGTCGATAATGGAAAAGTTATAGTCAACCTTGCTTTACCCAGTATGTGTTCGTCTTCTTTGGGCAGGGCTCTTAATGAGCCCTGTCTTGTTGTTCCGCCAGTATACCACCGTAAGGTAATACACCCCCTTCCCTTTTTGCTTTTTCTTCTCTTCATTTATGAAGCTTTGTCCGTTGCTATTTTGAATCGCTATATTCTCATTGGATTTGAGAAAGGGTTTCCCCCTACAATCATTTATCCCACATTGGATCCGATTTAAGTTTTAGGGTTCGACTTCGCCTATAAAAGCAGTCTCACTTCTCATAGTTTGGGAGTTCGAATTTTGGTCTATTTTGATCAGTCCTAAGTTCTTCGACACTTAGAGTTTCAAAGCCTTTGTAGAAATCCTAGACCTCGATAACTGTAGGAATTCAAATATTAAATTCTTTTTCTTTGTTCGTGTGTGTGGCTTGAGTTCGTGGGCATTGGAGGAGAAGCTTTCCACACCGGATCTCGCCGGCTGCGCATCGAACAGGTAAACTCAAATTCCTCTCGTATTTAATTTTTTATTTATGTGCTCGGTGTATTTACTGCTAATTTTAGTTGTCGTTAATTATCTTAGCCCGTTTAAATTATGTTAGGGTAATTAGATTCTGGATTGAAGCATATAAATGAAGTCTCAGCTTATAAAAATGGGATTTTGAGGTTGATTAGTTGAGAATCATATTTACTTGTTTAAATTGACTGTTATGCCTAAGTATATTGTATTGAAGCTACATCTAGTCTTATGTGATATAAAAATCAGTCTAGTTCTTGTTCAAGCCTAATATGAATTTTGTAGTGTTTCCTTGTTTAGCCCATTTACTTGTGCTTCAGACCTGCTGTGTTGAGTATCTTGTGCAACATTATGTGATGGGTGTATTGTTTTGATATTTGCTTGACAAAGTTGTATTCATGTTCCCCTTCTATGTCTAAAATTTCTGAAAATAGGTGAAAGAACAGGACTGTGTCTAGTAAATCTGGGATATGTGGATTGCCTCTGTTATGTACCTTTATTTGATGTTGGATGATAGGTTAGCTTCAGCTTTGAGCCTCTCTTAACATTTTAGCAAATCTGTATGCATAAGTTTGAGCTAGACAAAAGAAGGAAACTTGTATGCCCTGCTACCACTATGATTAAATGTGCCATTTTTATGTTATAAGTACTACATCTAGTCAGATTTGTCCATCACTTTTGAGAATGCCATGTTTGATTGACTACATGTCTACCTTCGTAACTGTGTGCCTACCTTTGTCTGTATAAATGCTAGAGTAGTATCCATAATGGCATAAAATCTCTTCGGAGTCATTTAGCCATATCACTGGACACATGTAAGATCTAGGAGTTCATTCTTCGTATTAGTATGTTAGGATCATGCATGTCTAGCTTAATTTGGATAGCTCTATAAGGAAAGTATCATCTCAAAAGGGTCAGGTCTTATGCATGTCAGTTTGTTTACAAGTTTATACAAGATCTTTATGCCTAACATGTCTAAGTATCAATATGACTAGCACCTAACTTGAGTGAGACTATGTATGATCTTGTACCTTTGAAATGTTGTCCTTAAATGATATTCACCTCCATGCCTCAAATGTCTCCTGAATTGATTATTCTATCTCCTTTTATTCTACCTAGGTGTTATTTTACATTCATGTAAGTTTAGAAATCTCTTATGCTAATCAATGTCATGGCTTATATGATGAAGTGAGGGATATATGTTTGTATAGGACATTCTACCTTCATGGTTAAATCTAGTTTAAAATATGTTAAGTTGTACTTCCTTTTGATGAACTCTGTTTCGTTTGTATAATTTAGACCATGTAGTAACATGTATAGGCTAACTAAGTGTTATAAGTGCCATAGTATAGTTTAGTTGAAGATGGTATGTATAAGATTTTATGTGAACTAATAGCTTGCTTTCTGTAAAGAAGTGGCACCAATTTGTGTTGCATGATTGTCAGTGTGCCTGTGCTTTATTAGTAGGAGTGGGCCGGGTTCGGGGGACAGGACCCGACGTGATTGGGAGGGCGTGACCGGTCCTGTGGCGTGACAGGCGGGCTAGGATTGGCGGGATCCGCCGATGCCCCGTCACGTTCCCGTTCCTGTCTGAAAAAGGGACAGAAAAAGGGATATGTCTTATCGGGGCGGGGTCAAGTCGGGATCGGGTTTTCTGATTTTTGTTTTTGCACTTAATTTTAAAAAAATAACATACATAAACACCTCAATAATTGAGCAAGATAGTGTAATAAAAATATTCCAAGACTGTTTTTGTGCCTATTATATTATTTAATAGAAATATGACTTTTTGTAATACAATTTCAAAATTGCAACTTTGTGGTGTTGAAAGTTGCAAATAACATGGTAAAATTGCAATTAAAAAAATCACATATTTATAAACACCTTTTCTAGTTTCTTCACAATGTCTTGTGGTTCTTCGGTTGAAATTGGAATTTGTTGGTCAAATTGCTCGACGTCGCTTCCACCTCCGTCGGATAATATTTCGTTGTAGTTTTCATCGTCTTCTTCATTGATCTTCGGTTAACTGCACCTTCTACGCTCGCTCGTATTCAATCTCTGAATAAAATTGCAATCTCCAAGCTATCTCTCGCTAATGAGTGTGTGCTCTCCTATTTGAAATCTTCCGACAGAAAAAACGCTTTCAGACACTGTTGATGACACTTGAATGTTCAACACATCTCGGGCCATCTTTGATAGTGTTGGAAATGTCTTCTCATTCTCCCTCCAGTATTTCAATAAGTCTTCATGTAGTAGTGGTACCACTAAACATTACTAGCCACAAAAATGCCATGTCTTTTTTTGAGATTGTATTGAAGAAGAAGATGGTATGGAAGCCGGTTGGTTGCTAGCACTTTCTTGTTGGTAATGCGTATATACTTTTTTGCATTCATCGTGTATGCTAGACAAAACTTCTTCTTTACTTGGTTCCTTAGGTGGTTGTTCATTTGATTTTTTTTTTGGAGTTGGAGGTGGAAGTACTGCTATACAATCATAAATAGTTTCAATAAGTGCTTTACAACCTTCTATTTTAATAGTCGGATTTAATGCATCACCAATAATATAAGTAGTCGGAATAGAAAAAAATATTTTTTAATAGGTCCCATATAAGATGTTTTTTTCTATATTATCACTAAGTAATAAAAATATTTGAGCTATATAAAATAATATAGTTGAAATAGTAGGATAATATATACCAGAAAATTTTTTAGTTGCTTGAATTTTTTTCTCTAAAATTACATTAAGTTTTGAATTTTTTTTCTAATTGTTATCTACAACCACATCAATTGGATTTAGATCATGAACGTTAAAAAATTAAGTTATAGGTCTTCTATAATCATACGCAACAAATATTTGTTCATATAAAGAATTTCACGTAGTCGCTACTTCTTCGGTATTTTTCTATAAGGTAGTCCACAATTGTGACAAATTTTTTAATATTTTTTTTGTATTCTGTTACTTCTAAAAATAAAGTTTATAGCGAATTGTACTTTATTAAGAATGTATTTAAAAAAGTGATAGACCATCCTTTACAACTAAGTTATAAATATGACACGCACATTTTATATGAAAATGATTAGAAAAAGATGGAGTTAAAACATGTTTCAAAATATTAATAGCATAATTATTAGAAGAAGCGTTATCTAACGTAACAGTCATTATTTTGTCAGTTGTACCATAATAATTGTAAACTTGATGAATATTTTCTGCAATAAAAGTTCCAGTGTGCCTATCATCAATATATCTATATGCTAAAATACGTTTTTGCATAGACCATTTATAATCTATCCATTGAAATGTTACAGTTAAATAATCATCACTGTTAGTACTACGGCCTAGGCACTTAGTCGGTCGGGTAGGCACTTATATGTGCACACCATTGCAGTAGGAAGTTTATGATGATAATATCCCCAAAGAGCGGCATAATGATGATAACATAGCCCCGATGTGTGGCATATATACTTATATACGTATACAAAGAGTTTTAAAGCAAAGTATGCATATCATTTTCCCACAGAGGCACTCAGAACACAAGCTGATTCTCCATGACTCTATTTACAGTTTTAGATTTATGCTTCATGTACAGTATTACACTTTGTTACAGTTTTAGCCTTACATATTCAGTACATCTTTCGTACTGACGATCCATTGTTGGGGCACTGCGTTTCATGCCCGCATGTACAGATAGAGGTTCAGACGATACCTCGCAGTAGGTGATCTAACTCAGTTGAAGGTTGTCAAGCTCCTTTCTTTCGGAACTGTCTAGCGAGCTGATAGGTATATTGGTTGCATATATGTATATAGTTGGGTATGACAGGACCCTGTCTCGAGAACATGTGGTTGATGTACTCTCTAGAGGCTTATATACAATGATATTGTATATAGTGGTTTTGTGTGGCCTTGTTGGCTCCTCCAGGAGACTGTTGTGTTTGTATCGGCCTTGTTGGATAGCTATGTATAGGTGGTTGTGAAACCTTAGATAAAGTAATCGTCAGAGGCCTTGTCGGTCCATGTACTATTGAGTATATTACAGATATCACTATTGGTACGCTCGGACCTTAGGGCTTCGGGTGTCGGCCACACCCCCAAGGTTGGGGTGTGGCACAAAATTACTTGAATGTAGGTTTTCATTGTTGTATGAGGCTTGACAGTCCAATTTATATAATTTATCAATCCGAGTATCAGTTCCAACAATATTATAATTTAGAGAAATATTACAAATTCCATTTTAAAAAAACAAGTATATCCTAATTTGTCCAAACAAGAAATAGAAATTAAGTTTTGTCTAAATGAAGGTACAATAAATGTTTCCTCTAATTCCAAATAAAAATCAGTATCTAATAAAATTCTAAAGACACCAATAGCCTCCACATCTGCCTTATTGCCATTGCCCATGTAGATTTATCTTTCAGCAACAATTGACATTTGACTCCTTATACAGTCCTACATAGTGACATTTATATGAGTAGTTGCACCCATACCTATCCAGTGAGTGTCAGTAGGTACCATATCCAAATTAGCTTCCGAATAATTAAAGTTGAGAAGTTTATCTTTCTTTTTAATCCAGACAGTGTACTTGGACCAATCTTTCTTTTTGTGACGAACTTTCTTACAAAAGTAACAATGGTCATGTTTCTTTTGATCCTTAGGTTGTGATGTTCCTTCGTCTACCGTTTTTTTTATGCGTACTCCTTTTTTCTCTTAGGTGAGGCATTTTAAGTTCCTGAAGTAGATGCCAAATGAGCACTTTCAATCCTCTCTTGTTTCAACATATACTCTTCTTGCACACATTGACCTATCAACTCATTCAAAGTCCATTTTTTTTCTTTTGGTTATTGTGTAGAAACTCTATTAATTAATACTCGATTATTTAAGAAACTTTCTTACATTATATTTTTGGTCGGTCTTGACTTGGGAATAACGTGCTAAATTAATAATTCGCTAAATTTATAAGATAATACATTTTTGATTACTCATATATACCCCATGTAAAATATAAATTAATAATTTCTTATATACTACATAATACATGAGTGATTTATGAAGACTTCTTGAAAAATGACTCAATTGTCTTTTTTTTTTGTTGAAATCAATGTCACATTGAATTTCATCTCTACTTTTTCTTATCATTGTAAGAATTTTTGGTGTTGTTTTCTCATAGCTCAACAAGAAATTATTCAACGTGATTGCCGCTTTAATAGCCTCGTTTCGCGAAGGAGGCTCTACTGTAGAACTTTCATCATCATCTCCATCACCTCTATCAGTTCCCATAATGCTCTCAATTATTTCTTCATCAGTCAACAACTGTGCAACTACATTTTCTTCTGGGTAGTTCAGGACATGTTCGACATCTATTGTTTGTATTAGCATGCTTTGATCTTGTGTTTATATAGGAAATATTATTTAATATTCATAAAGTAGTACATTGAACACAAGAAGCATAATAAAATGGGAGATTGAAGGATGCTTCATTTGATATAGTACATTGAACAATAATGAAGTGGAAGATTGAAGGGTGTTTGTAAATTGGGTATTTCATTATAAATTTATCTATAAATTGATAAAGTATTAATTAATATATAAATTAATAATTACTAATTTATCGATTAATTAATATCTCTTTTAATTAATAAATTTTGATGGTCCAAAAAGCATTAATTTATATAGTTTCTACTGTATATGAAACTTTGAATTGACTAAATTGTGGAGGAAGAAAGATCAAAACTAGGTGCACAAGTATGCCATCAGACAATTCAAGCTTAAAGGCCTCGAGTTCTGTCAAAAGGTTAGACATTTTCATAATGTACTCCCTTATATTTCCTTGCCCTTATATTGCATTGAAATAGACTTATTAAGTATATTACTTGTTTCAACCTTCACGTTCGCAGTGAATCGGTCTGCAATTTCCTTTAGGTAATTTTTGACATTTTATCCTCTGTTATACCGCCCCTTAAGGATTTCGAAATAGAGTGTTGCATCATCATCAAGCTCATGCGATTTGATCGCTCCCACTTTTCATATGCGGACTTTTGTTCATTAGTGCTAGTTTCGTTTAAATCCGCAGGGCGATCAAATATTAATGCATAATCGAGATCCATGCAACCAAGCATAATCATGATGTGCTCTTTCCATTTCTTAAAGTTTATGCCGTTAAGCACATGAATGTTGTTCATATTGGCAGATATAAAAGACACTATAAGATAAAATAAATAATGTTCACAATTAATCATTCAAATAAACCATGTGTATATGTGAAGATAATTATATCAACTAAAACTGACGTAACAATAATAAATAAATTTAAAATTGTACATTTATCGAACACATACACAGAGGTGGGCCCATCTCAAGATACCTAGCACAACATTATCATTTAGTTTTTGGATAGAACTTGTAAGCGGTACGTATTCTTATACATAGTTCATGAATATTGAATACTAAAACGGCATAACAATATGCCTTTCTTTGATCGACACATTATAAGCATGACATTACTAAATGTATCACATATCCATGATTATTCAAAATCTGACCAAAATATTTTTTCTTTGGGCTAATTATTTCGCATAGACAAAACATGCTTACATGATCAAATCAAATAAATTTCATTTAATAGATGTTATTTTAGCAAGATATTAGTTTAATTTTCATTCACTTAAACATGAAGAACAATCAATAAATTAAAAATTAGAAGCAAGTTCTTGTGTTCTACTCACAGTAGAAGCAATTTTGGTTCCTATGTACTGAAGTGTGTGACCATCTGATCTAAAACCTTAAGATGTTAGATAGAACACACTTTTAATATTTGATTATATTCTCAACACGTCCCCTTACGTGCTGGCCTGATTTTTTTTCATGGTCCAAGCACGTGGAAATTCTTTTTGATAATGGGTGGTGGTGAGGTTTGATCCCATGACCTTTGACCTGCTCCGATATCATATTGAAGTGTATGACCATCTAATCTTAAAGCTTAAGCTGTTAGATAGAACACACTTTTAATATTTGATTATATTCTCAACACCATGTTCCAAAATTTCATGGCTAAATTCACTATTTCATATCAAAAAATGTTTCTCATATAAGTTTTTTATTTACTTAACCTCCCTTTGAAAACTTGATCTAGTAGCAAACAATTAATAAACTGTAGAAAATTACTGCCCAAAATTTTAAAATAACAGAGTTCATAAATTTGAGAAAATCCCAAATGTTGTTGAGAAAGAACACAATGATATTTTTCAATCCCTTTATAAAAAGAACAAGAAAAAAATGTAAAACAAAAGGGCAAACAGAACGACGCACTGCCGCAAACCTCAAGAAGCCACATCATAAAAGTCTTCTTTTAAACGGATGTATCTTTAATATTTTGAACAGTTTTTACAAGAAATCAAAGATATCCTTGCAAAAATTTCAGAAAGAATCAACTTTCTGCCGTTCTAAAAAACTAGGCAGAAAACTTTATTCAATTTTAGGAAAACAGTATTCTCGTATCTTAATGTGCTTCTAAAATCCTGAAAGTCATGTCTAATTATCTGACAAGACCGTGCTCATAATACCACTTGATGAAAATAACAATCTAGAATCAATGTAAATCATTAGACAGTAAAGACACTGACCTTGATCCATTGGAAAAAATTTGATTGAAGTGATTCTTCTAAGTTGACCGTTGTGCCTTAGCCACGCTCTGTTTTGTACTTCTCTTAGATGGGTAGAAAGGAAAGTAACGTTGAAAGGCACAGGGCCATAACTGAGCCTTTTAATAAAGGGGAGAGCGCTAGGAGAATGTTGAGACGCCATTAGTTTGGAGCGCGAGGCCAGCAGAGCTTGCTGTAGAGGAGATAAGAAAAGGCTTAGTAGAGGGGATTTGGTAACTGTTATGAATGTGGAGGAGTGGGGCGGGATTGCTCTTTTTTATTAGTGATGACAAGCCGCTTTCATTTTCAACAATCTAATGCCACACCAACCCTTTAAAGAGTAGGTTCAGAGATGACTTTTAAGTACCTTTTTAGATATTGGCCAATCAATATAACTGAAAAGTGTATTGTGTTTCTACATTATTAACTGATATTAATTCTATAGTTCAAATAAATTAATACTTTATTAGATCATAAAAATAGGCTCATTTAATTATAGCATATCTATGTATAAATATATTAATACGTGAGTCCATAAAATAAGAAAATTACTAACACTACTTTATTCATGTTTACAATTCGATTATTTTCAAGGTGATTAATTGATTGGACAATGAAAAGGGAAAATGATAAAAAAAGATAACAAGGAATCAGTGTTAAGGCTGCTACTCAAAATATGGCAAACGTTTGTAAAGTAATTGAAAATTAGTCACAACTTTAAAATACCATATTTTTTAAGAAACTGTTTTCCTAAACTTCATGGAATATATTGCGTTAAACCCTTCTTTTATATATTTTTCTATTCTCTGTCTATTTCTTATCTATACAAAATAAGAGGAGGAGGCGGTGTCTGTCTTTTCTTATTTTTGCGACTGTAAAGCTAATAATATTCCAAACTTCGACTCTAAGGGGGTGTTTGGTAGGGAGGAAAATATTGTTTTCATATTTTTATGTTTGGTTGGTTAAAATATATATTTTAAAAAATATTTTTTTAGAAAAATAAGTTATTTAAAAAATAAGAAAAATGACTTCTCCGGTGGAAATAGCGAAAACAAGTTCTCTGTAAGTGACATTCAACACTGATACGATTCCTAAAGCGAAACTCTAAGAATCAAACCAAAAGATAAATACGGAAAAAAAGAATAGAAGCAAGACCTAATTAGTAAAGAATTTATAGGCACACTTGGATTGGATACCAAATCCTCCCAATTGAATCCTACTAACGAACCTATACTATTCGAAATCAAAATAAGAGACTCAAATGAATTCACAAGGGAGCAATCTTTATATGAAATCGATGAAAAAGGGTTCAATAACCAACAAAGGAATTCACCTTAATTAGCTATCAATCTACTAATCACAAAGATTAATACAACTATCAACTAAGATAAACTAACACTCATATGAGTTTTCATCAATATTCAAGCGAATAGATGAAAATAACACTAAGGCAACTATATATATATACATATAGTTTTCCATTTTACAACAAAGGTCCAAAAGTGACCTTTGCACAAATAATCCTACACGGGGCCTTCATTAGATTTGCACTCCTAACCAGTTTTCATGGCTTTCACTATGTGCCTTCATCTTCAACTTTCTCCCAAGCAATCATCCATATAATCTACATCCTTGTGGCTTGCTCTTCCATGGCCTTCAAAGGCCCTCTCTTCATCATCAAGGGGCATATTCCAATGGCCTCCCAATGACCTATCTTCATCATTAAAGGGAATGTGACATGGAAATACACGTTCAACGTTTTACCAAGAATCTTAACCCTCATAAGCGCCCATGAAATTTCTAGGATCATATCATCCTCCCCTTCTTAAAATAGATTCGTTCTCGAATTCGAACCTTGCAAAAATCAAGAGAAGATATATGAAAACATGGTCCTCACAACATGAGGGTTAACACAAAAGCAATAATCTCATTCTCATGTCAAGGATGTGTAAACTTGTGGTACAACCATGCATCAATGACCACGAAGAATAAATTTTCCACACATGAGGTATCAAGAAGTTGATTCCTCCAAATATCATGAAACGAGGACAAAGTAAAGAAATGAATGGATTTAAAATAAGGAACATGTGATGCTACATTGGTTTAAGATGATGTGAAGTACATTCGAACCTTATTTCTCAAATAAAAGTTACCCTCCTCATGGCTAGGTGCAAGGTTCAAAATAAGACCAACCAAAATCAAGACCCTATTTCTTGCACTATCTCTACCTCAAAATGGGGTGACTACCCAATCATGACAAAAAATTATGATACTCGAGTCAAAGACTAGGATATCACTCAAATTAACATGCACACACATTTCACGTAAGCCCGAAGTTAACACATGTAGCAACACAAGAAAAGAACCACATGATGATTCAAGAGTGTTACTATCACTCAAGGAAAAAACACGAGGCATAGCATCATAGTTATGATATAGCATACAATTAGATAATTTTAGAACTCTATCTACACAACACAATATTGTCATGTTTTTCCATGGATTTTGGGATACCCCTAACAAAGTCTATAGAATTGCTCATTCGAGGACCCAAAGAGTTGGAAAGAGAGGTATGCAAACCTTGAGCACGAGGCATTCCCTCCGGCATCTCATCGAGAATCACATCATCATGTGCCTGAAAAAGAAAAGACACAATACTGAGCAAAGTACTAGTATCTTGGTTAGTATCAAATAGAAATGCTTCATTGACGGAGTGCACCAAGAAGTGTTCATCATCAACCCTTTTTAAACAAGTACCAGGTTTGACAATGATGCACATTTTAGCCCTCTCTTGGTTCAAACCTTGTCCTTCTTGAGCAACCAAGATCTTTTTTTCATGCCTTTTCATTCCTTCCCTTTAAACCCTCTCCCGGAGTTCCTGCATGACGCGATAATCTTCACTCACTTAATAGAGTGTCAATGATGCAAGAGCGTATTTTCGACCTCCAAATACAAATTAGTATTTGTTGGTTCTTCCACTATGTTGGACATCCTTAACAAATTTCCAAGATCTCCCAAACAAATTATAACATGCTTGCATCAGGACAACATCACATAACATTTCATCCTCATACCTCGTATTGCTAAATTTGATAACTGATTGCTTGGTCACCCTCACTTCACCACATTCATTGAATCATTGGAGTTTGCAAGGACTAGGGTGTTTTCGAGTGGGACAATTCATGTGTTCAACTAATGATTGGCTCACCGCGTTTGTACAACTCCCACTATCAATAATCAAGGAGCACATCTTGTCCATTATCTTGCACCTAGCATGAAACACGTTTTCTCTTTGATCAAGTGCTTTCCTAGCTAGTGCACCCATGGCTCGCCTTACAACAAATGCAAAATTTACCCCCTCCTCCATCCGCTCTTCATCATCATCCATGAATTCTCTCTCATGCTCACTCTTTACACCCTCATCATCACTATTTACTCCTCTGTCATCTTCATCATCAGTTCAGTACATGTTTCGTAGGACCATAATTTCTCTCTGATTAGGACACTCACTAGCAATATGTCCTCTCCCTTGACATTTGAGACATCGAATAGTAGAAGGACGAGGAACATTAAGTTTAGCATTATTACCTCCTTTCGGTTGGTAGTCAACTTTATTTTGAGGAGCTTGAGTAGTAGCTTTGGGATTCTCCCAAGTGGACGAATTCCACTTTTCATATTTATTCCATGATGAGGACGACACCTTCTTGGCCTTATAAGATTTCTCCGCTTTCAAGTCTGCTTCAACCTTAGTGGTATCATGAAACACTTTTTCAAGTATGGTATATGATTAAAGCCTCATGGGTTTGGAGATATCATGGTTCAAATTGATCACAAATCGGATAATCGTGTAGTTCAAGTGTTCTTCGATCTTAGATTTCAATATCAAAATTTCAAACTCATAGAAGTACTTTTCAACACTCTTACTACTTTGCCTCAACATGTACACCCTCTTAAAAATACTTTGATAATAGTCGGGTGTCACATACCTTGCTTTCATGAGCTTAATCAACTCTTGCTACATTGGCATATATATATATATATATATCGTCAATTTCTCTCGCGCTTCTTGAATTTCCACCAAGTGGATGCATACCCCTCAATTGAGTAATGGCATACTTTTCTTTTAAAGCATCCGAGATGTTGTTGGTAAGGAAGATCCTATCTCTTTGCAACTTTCACTCTAAGAATTCTTCCAGGTTACTTACACCTTTGAACTTGGGAAGTTCCACCTTAATAGTATGCAATTTGCGATCTTGGTTGTCTCTATCTTCACGACCTTGTCATCTCATCCGGTCATCATGACCTTGCCATCTATCCCTATCCTCATGGACATAGGGCCTACCGTTACCTCTTTGTCTACCTCGTTCCTTATGGGCATCATACCCATGTCTCCCTTCATATTACGGCTCCTTCCACCATCTCTACTGCTCAATCTCTTCAACTCATTCAATGAAATAATGATTTTGGTAAGGGGTGAATGATTTCGGGAGAAAGTTTTCTAGTAGTGGGGCATGTAGGGGTGTGTGGGGAATGTTTGGTTGTGTGACTCTCAGGATCCTCTTGGGGTGATTGATATAATCAGGGTTGGCATTTGGATTAGTAGAAGGGTGGGATAGATGAAGAAGGATTGGATTGGCTTGGGGATAGCATAACACATGCATTCGCCTTGAGATTATGGTTGGTGGGGTGTTGGGATTCCTACTTACGTCATCTCCTATATTTGCATCCCCAACATTCGATTGAGGAGTGCCCAACCTACTAATTTGCTCCACATTCGCCAACCTAACATTGATACTTTCCACATCCGTCCTCATTGCACTCATATTTGTGGTCATCCTTGCAAACTCCCTAAGTAAGAGAGCCATTGAGTCCTCTCCATCATGAGATTGTCCTCCGAAATTAGCATGGTACCTACAAAACTCAACAAACATGTTAGAATTAAAAATTCCTCACTCGTGTTTACACTCAAGCCTTACCTCACTCTAGTGTTCTTTCAAAGTTGGTGACGAACCTCTAATCCAATAAAACTCACACGGTTGCTAAGTCTTGTAGAAGAATATATTCTTGTTGATTAGAAGGACGGGCGACTCAAATTCTAGCGGAGGGAGTCAAGAACTTTCAACGAAATAAAATGAGAAAAGCTTGAAGATATTGGTACGAAATAAAATTCAGACTCAAAAACTAATTAACAAGCAAGTAAGATCGATTACTAGTTGTTAATTAATTAGGAGAATCAAAGAAATGAAATTAGAAAAGAAGCAAACCTTGAAGAAGAACTTTTTTTTAGAATTTTGGTTGAATTCCGCTATGGAAAAACTGACCGGCACGTTAGGGAGTCTATAGCGTTGAAAGCTGAAAATGCCCCTCTCTGAAGTTGGCCCTCACATGCTGACAGGGTGCACGTGGGGCTCGGCTAGGACGCGTGTAGTTCCTTTTTTCGCAATTTTTTTTGTTTTGTTTGCTATTTCGTCCCTTGCTAATTTGAGGTGTCCACCAAACTTAGTAATTTCCCTTTTTTCCCCAACAAATACCTTTTCACTTTTCCCCAATAAATGATCAAACTCCTTCTTTCTTGATCTTCTTCTCGAAGATTTGAAGTTCTTCAAGAACACCAAGAACTTCAAATTTCCAATCACCTTTAAATTAACCCCAATCTTCTCAAATTTTGAATCTAGGCTTCCCTCCACTAGTAAAACAAGATCCAATAATTTTCAAGCCCTAATTTCCTATTCTTCTTCGAGACTTCTTTCAAGTTCTTCCACCTTCAAACTCTATTAATGGTGGATTACTCATAAATGATACAATTGACTAGAAACTTTAGATCTTGACTCAAATAACACTAGGGAACCAAAATTTAGTGTCAAATCAAAAAAATAAACACAAATTTTTGGGGTTTCGATTTTTTTTCAACCTTTTTTTAAAAAAAAATATATGAAGAATCTATGATTAAGAATTGTAGAAATAACTCTTTAGCATAAGCTTTGATACTAAATGATACAATTCCTAAAGCAAAACTCAAAGAATCAAACTAAAAGATAAATGCGGAAAATAAAGGATAGAAGCAAGACCCAATAAGTAAAGGATTTATGGTCAAACTTGGATTGTATATCAAATCCTCCCAAATCCTACAAACGAACATATACTATTCGAAATCAAAATAAGATACTCAAATGAATCCCCAAATGAGCAATCTTTATATAAAATTGATGAGAAAAGGTTCAATAACCAACAAAAGAATCCACCTTAATTAGCTATCAATCTACGAATAACTAAGATTAACACTACAACTATCAACTAAGATAAACCAACACTCATATGAATTTTCATTAATATTCAAGCTAAGGGATGAAAATAACACTAAGGCAACTATATATAGTGTTCCCTATTACAACAAAGGCTCAAAAGTGATCTTTGCACAAACAACCTAACATGTGACCTTCATTAGATTTGCATTCCTAACCACTTTTCATGGCTTTCACTCTTGTGCCTTCATCTTCAACTTCTTCCCAATCAATCATCCATATAATGTACACGCTTGTGGTTTGCTCTTCCATGGCCTTTAAAGGCCTTGTCTTCATCATAATTTCCAATGGCCTCCCAATGACCTATCTTCATTATTAAAGGACATATGATATGAAAATACACGTTCAAAGCTTTACCACGAATCTTAGCCCTCATAAGTGTCCATGAGCTTCCTAGGATCATATCACACACTAATTGTCTAATATCCACCTCTAATATAGTACACCCCACCCCACCAGGGATGGCTCAACAAGAACGGTGGCCTAAAGCCATACCTTAATGAAAGGCCTTATTTTAAAAAAAAATTATATATATTTTCATTCAAAGTCTATTTTCTAACTTTTTGTATTGTAAAATTGTTAATAATTATTTTATAAACCATTTAATATGTGTTGAGACATTATTGATCGTAGCTAATAGAAGTTGATTCAAGAAGCTGATAACCTGTATCGAAATAAGTTTTGATGTTTCAATATACTTATTGCAATGCTTTAAACTTGAAAAAAGAAGAAGGAAATAAATAATGCGGAAATGTCTTTCCTTTTTATACAATAATTATTTTTCTACTTTGAAATACATGATATTGTTCTTTTTTTTAAAATCAACCTATAGATTTAGTATTGGTAAAAGTTGGGGCCTCATTACAACAGATTGTGGTGGGATGAATAAGATTCCTCCTACCTTAGTCAGAAGTATAGGGATCAAGCCCTGAAATGAAATTATTTTGTTAGGAGTGGTTAATTAATCAAATGTGAATACCGAATAAAATACTCGAGGAAAAAATGTGGCCCTAAAATTTTTTGAAGAACCTAGGATTAAGAATTGTAGAAACAACTCTTTAGCCTAAGCTCTGATACCAAATGATACAATTCCTAAAGCAAAACTCAAAGAATCAAACTAAAAGATAAATTCGAAAAATAAATGATAGAAGCAAGACCCAATAAGTAAAGGATTTATGGGCAAACTTGAATTGGATACCAAATCCTCCCAATCGAATCCTACAAACAAACATATACTATTCGAAATCAAAATAAAAGACTCAAATGAATCCATTAGTGAGCAACATTTATATGAAATTGATGAGAAATGGTTCAATAACCAATAAAGGAATCCACCTTAATTAGCTATTAATCTACTAGTCACTAAGATTAACACTATAATTATCAACTAAGATAAACTAACACTCATGAGTTTTCATTAATATTCAAGCTAAGGAATGAAAATAACAATAAGGAAACTATATATAGTGCTCCCTACTATAACAAAGGCCCAAAAGTGGCCTTTGCACAAATAACATGAGACCTTTATTAGATTTGCACTGCTAACCATTTTTCATGGCTTTCACTCTTGTGCCTTCATCTTCAACTTCTTCCCAAGCAATCATCCATATAATGTACACGTTTGTGGCTTCTTCCATGGCCTTTAAAGACACTCTCTTCATGGGTGTGTTTCAATGGCCTCCCAATGACCTATCTTCATTATTAAAGGACATGTGGCATGGAAATACATGTTCAAAGCTTTACCATGAATCTAGCTTCCTAAGATCATATCACACACTAATTGTCTAATACCCACCACCAATATAGTACACCTCACCCCGCCAGGGGCGGCTCAACAAGAACGGTGGTCTAAAGCCATACTTTAATGAAAGACCTTATTTTTAAAGAAAAAAAAATATATTTTCATTTAAAGTCTGTTTTCTAACTTTTTGAGTTGTAAAATTATTAATAATTATTTTATAAATCATTTAATATGTGTTGAGACATTATTGATCTTAGCTAATAGAATCTGATTCAAGAAGTCGATAAGTTGTATCGAAATAATTTTTGATGTTTCAATATACTTATTGCAATGCTTTAAACTTGAAAAAGGAAGAAGGAAATAAATAATGCGGAAATGTCTTTCTTTTTTATATAATATTTATTTTTCTACTATGAAATACACAATGTTGTTCTTTTAAAAAACATTGACCTATAAATTTAGTATTGGTAAAAGCTGGGGCCTCATTACAACGGATTGTGGTGGGATGAATAAGATCTTTCCTACCTTAGTCAGAAGTATAAGGATCGAGCCCTGAAATGAAATCATTTTGTTTGGGAGTGGTTTCACCTTTAATGGAATTGGATTAATCAAATGCGAATTCTGAACATCGAATAAAATACTCGGAGAGAACATAGGGCCCCAATTTTTTTGGGGCCTAAAGCCCTTGCTTTGGCCGCTTCACCCTATGGCCGGCCCTGCACCCCACCACTCCTAGGCCCCGTGCCAACCCAATAGTGTTTGCTCCAATTATATATAAATACTTTTAAAATAACATTTTCAGCTTTTTTGCCAAGTACCAGAGAAAACTAACTTATTTTCTAAGAAAATATTTTCCTTCTTACCAAACATATCCGGAAAGTGGATGTATGTGGAAATCTCCCAAAGAGATACAAATATATTGGCCAAGTTAAAATTTTAGTTATAGTATTGGGCCTTGTGTGTGTGGCTCCATTAAAAGTTTTCAAACTAGATGAAGTTATGAAATACTCGGCTTTTTATGTCGAATCAGTATGTTGTATGTGTTCTTTGAGAGCTTAATGCACCATTCCGTAGATTTATTAATCTTTACAAGCCACAAAAGTCTAATCGAACTTTTAATAGAATTTTGTCTCTCTTACAATTGGTCTTTTTGTTTGATAACAACTAACAAGGTTGGTGTTTTAAGTTGGAAGTTCATAGTGATAGCAAGAGAACAGATTTGGTTCGAGTATTCAAAATCGTAACTCAATAGTTGAAGAATGAAAACTTCCACTGAATAAAAGAAAAGGCATAATATACATAAATAGACACTTAAATTTAACTTTTAACGTCAGTTGAACACTCTAACTTACAAATGATCATCTAGACACATCAACTGCTCTCCACTGTATCAATTAAACACTCCAACTTATAAAATAATCATCTAGACTAGTGAGTAGTGTCTGGTAAGAGACACATTGGGGATGACTTGAGGTGTCTAGTTATATGCATTTTCAAAGTAGGAGTATTTAGTTAATAATTGAGGCAAGGTCAAGTTAAGGTGTCTATCTATGTATTACGCCAAAAGAAAATGGTGCACCACCAGAAATTGACTGGCACAACGAAATAGAACAGAGCTGGGCATTTGGTCTAGTGGTATGATTCTCGCTTTGGGTGCGAGAGGTCCCGAGTTCGATTCTCGGAATGCCCCATTTTTCCCTAGTCTTCTTATTTTTCTTCTCTCCTTGAAGTCAAAATACTTTTATCTTTCATTTCTTTCAGTAAAATAGGACTTCATGAGAGAAATGTCGAACCAGTCGTGACAAATAAATTTTCACAACGTTAAAATGGAATATGTCTTTTACATCTAACAACTGATTCTTTTTTCACCTTTATTGCATGGTGAGAATATTAAATCGATAATACAGAAATTTAATTAGGAGAAGAGTAGAGCAAAGGAAATCGTGAATTAACTTCTTCAAATGACAAAACATATAATTTAGGACGTGTTTGGTACGATGGAAAATATTTTTCTATTTCTTTGATTGCACTTAAAATCTTGAAAAATGTTTTCCTTCAAATAGGTGAAAACATTTTCTATAAAAAGTTGAGGGAAAACATTTTTCTGATTAACAAAAACACACTAATGCATTCCCCAACTACCCCCACAATCCCCAACTCCACCCTCACACCAACAAACCCAACCCCACCCTTCCTTAGCACCCCACCCCACCCCACCTCCAAAAAGAAATTAATTTTCATTTTTATAAAAAAAATTATTTTCTTGTTTTTTTACACACTTTCTGTCTAGTTAGTCGGAATTTCTTGCCGGCTAAGGGATTAGTCCAAGTTAGACCGAGAAATAAGAGTTTGTAATTGAAGTCGGAGGGGGAGGGGGTAGAGAAATTCTCTTCTCACGTAGCGCTAAGAATCAAGTTCCGACAGCCTATGATGAAATAGCACAAAAAAAGGGCTACGCGAATACCCCCACCTCCACTATCCTAAAAAAAATCATTTTTAAAAAGGTTTTTAAATATTTTTCTTTTTTCTTGTTTTTTACCCCTCCCCTCCGCCGGGCGTCTCCACCCCCACCACCCTCCAAAAAAATCATTTTAAAAGTTCCTTTTTTTACACCACCCAACCCCCATCCCCCACCCCCACCCGCCTACCCCACCTCCCAACCCGTATACTACTCTTCACCACCAAAAGTTGCACTTATTAAAAAAATTAATAGTTGTTTTGTTTTGAATATATGCAAATACTCTTAAAATGACATTTTCTAATGTGTACCAAACACAAGAAAATCACTTATTTTTTAGAAAATATTTTTCGCCGTAGAAAATATTTTCCTTCATACCAAACACACCCTTAGCGTTGATGTTTTTCAATTTATATCACTAATAACTCTTATAGAACTCTACAATTGAGGAGTGAATATTTTTTTTTGTTCACCGAGACGCTTCTTTCACTCTATAAATCAATTTTTCATATGCATAGTGAATCTGATATCTCTTAATTTCTCTACTGTTTTACTCGCTAGTTAGAACTAATTTTCTGCTAGGGTGCTAAAGCTGTCTCTCAAATTATTACTACATGGAAATCATGAAAATAAGGAATTTCTGCATACTAGTAAAGGGTATTGGTCAGCTCCAAGGGGCACAGACAAGTTGGTATGTGATAAGGTGATTGGGGTACAACCACTCCGACGTCGCGGGTTCGAATCCGTGTGGTGACAGTCTTTGCTGAAATATTACAAGGGTTGTTGTTGAGTTCGTGTCCCGTTGGTCCTCTCCCTTGCAGGGCTGCTACTCGCGCATATCACTCGATTTACATCCCACCTGGCCAAGGGGCCTCTGGTACATATGGGGGGAGGGTTTCGCCTTCGGGACTTTCTCCTTCACAAAGTAAAGGGTATTGGTCATAGGAGAAGAAGACTGGTCCGAAAAGGTATGTCTGCTAGGACTAAAGTCCAGCATCTATTTTAGCTGATGGGCTTAAAAAGCTTTATTACAACAAGTTGCACGGTTTGCTCTTCAAATGAGCTGGTCTTCAATTTTTTTCCTTCAAAATCGATTTTTTTTTTGCGCGGACTGTGCTTCAAAGGCGCTTGTCTTTAATTTTTGCTCCTCAAATTTAGAATCTATAATTTTTGCCCTTAGCTCAAAAATATTACAAGATTTCGGATTCGAACCCTTGCTCAGTCAAAAATAAAATAAAAATCGCAAAGTTGAGTTTGTCTTATGTCTGAAGACAAACTCTGCCTGCCTTCAGTCATAGTTTGCAGGTAAACTTTGCTTTGCGAACTCCAAACTATGTCTTGCGATTTTTTTTTAGTTTTTGCTTGAGCGGGGGTACGAACATGGAACCCAAGAGTTTTATGCGAAGGGCAAAATTAAAGATTTTCAATTTGAGGGGCAAAATTAAAGACCATCCAAAAATAAGGACATTCCTGCGAATTGACCAAATTGATATGCCTAGCAGGGATAAGTTTTTTAAGTGCGCAGGCATTATTTATGTGATATTACGATATGAAAATATAAACTTAAGCCCAACAAAAAAGTTAAATAGGGGAAAAAGTGCAAATGACCCGCTTTATTATGAAACTACCATTGATATCATCTTGAATTTTTTTACACTACACAACAGTTCAATAAAGTCTATAATAAAAAAATAATTTTAATTTGTTAATCATACATTTTACCTAGTATAATGTATAATCAGTGTATACACTTACAGTATATTAACTTATTGAGTATACACCAATAACAATTACAAACTAGTACAATCAAAATGATCCAAGGAGTATCTCTTTTGCAAAAGAAAGGATATCCGCATTAGTCTCATTATCTTACCAACAACAGCATCTCAATAAACTACTAGTAACTTGGTCTTTGCCTTTTCTTGTTTCAATTTTTTTTCTAGCGTGATTCGTATCCATTGCATGAACATTCAAGTGCTTAGTTACATAGTCAGATTAAGAATTTGAATTTATGAATCTTGATAATAATTTTAAATTAATATATAATTAAATATTTATATAAATTTAATGAATGTATTAGTATGTGTAAAATATCAATAAAATAATTAAGTTTATGTAAATTCACGTATTACATTATGGAGCCTGTATTAAAACCTTTTGATATTAATAAGAAAAAGTCCAATAAATTTCCCTATGCTTGTGCTTCCAAGTAGATACTAGATAATACATAGTATTAATCACGGAGGAAAAACTGTTCTTTCTTTATTTTATTTTTATTTCAACCCTCTGATGATGGCTAGTCAGAAATTGAAAAGCAAGGGTTGTTTTTGTCTTGGATGCTATTTTGACATATAGCTTTTATGTACATATGTTGAGGAAGCTAGGTACTAGTTCTATGGGGAGCATAAGGAGGCAAGTCATGAAAACATTTTTTAAGTAGATGTTAATAACGTGTGTATCATGGTCCGATTTGAACTCAACAAATTGTAATTAATTTATAATTGTAATTATGATATTAGTCTCGTACTAGAAAAATGTATTAGAATTAGAATAGGAAAAGATAGAATTATTTTTCTGTATTGTCCATATTTAGGAATTGTATATTTGTATATATACCTCTCATTATCAATGAAAATAATCAAGACATTATTTTTCTCATGGTATCAGAAATCTAGGACTAAAATACCTTCTCTCCAACACTTCCGTTGCCCCCTTCTTTTCTCGGTTTCCGTGCCTCCTCTCGGATTCCATGCCTATCTTTTCTCCTCCTCTATTCCCAAATTTTCTTTCAAATCCTTCATTCACCTATTGTTCTTTCGTTATGTCTACGTCAAAGAGCATGTTTCATCTTGCCCTTACAGTTTCCAACATCAAGAATCACATCCCTATTATTCTTGAAATGAAAAATGTCCAATACGCGATGTGGGCGGAATTCTTCAAAGTTCACGCACGCTCGCATCAAGTCCTCCATCACAGCATCCCCTCGGTACCTGGCGTGGAGAATGTGCCTACCTCCGAGGATAATCCTACGTTACGGACAACCCTTGATGCTACCGTTCTCCAGTGGATTTATTCCACTATCTCTACAGATCTTTTACAGACGATTATTGAACCCGACGCTACAGTGATGGACACTTGGAATAAGGTGCGTGATATATTTCAAGATAACAAGAATTCTCGTGTTGTCACTCTTGAGCATAAATTTTCTCATGTTAACATGGAAGATTTTCCTAACGTCACAACCTATTGTAAAAGGCTGAAACAATTGGCGGACCAACTCCACAACGTTGGTGCGCCCGTTACCAATGATCGTCTTGTTCTTCAAATGGTTGCAGGCCTATATGAGGCCTATAATGGCGTTGGAACACTACTTCGTCAGAGTAATCCTTTACCACCATTTTATCAAGCATGTTACATGCTCACGTTAGAAGAGGTCGGTTTGGCTAAAAAGGTGGCTACCGGTTCAAATTCCGTCATGATGATGACCACGTCAGACGACCCTCATTCATTCTCTGAAAATTCAGGCCAAAACTGCAACAACGGTGGCAGCAAAGAGGGTCAAAATCGTAAAAATAATGGCAAAACCCGTGGCGGCAATCGCAGTGGTAGCAGTGGCAAATGGAACAGTGGCGGTAACATCAGTGGGCTTCGGGGCAGTAGGCCGCATGCCAACTAGTCCCAGCCGTGGGCCCCCTGACCGTGGAACTGGGTCAGTGGCTATTGGCCCAACAACCCCTATTTGCCACCCAACCAATTTTTGGGAAATTGGGCCTAGTTTCAGCCTAGTCCAGGCCCAGTCTCTCGGCTAGTGGCGGTAACATGTACAGTAATGGGTCGGGGCAGCAGGCAGGCCTACTTGGGCCCGGCTAACGCAGGCCTTCCATGCTGTGGGCCCTAATCAGATCCCGACGCCTGCAGATATTGAGGCCTCAATGCATACACTTGGATTAACTCCTCCGGACGCAAATTGGTACATGGACACCGGTGCCACTTCTCATATGACGTCCGATCAAGGTACTCTCTTGTCTTAATCAAATTTGAGCAAAAATCGTGGTATAATTGTTAGTAATGACAACTCAATTCCAATTCGCGGTTATGGACATACAACTTTGTCTCCCCCACATCTACCTCTAGTTTTGAAAAATACCCTTCATGCCACATATATCACTGATGGATTTTTTGATATCTATGTCAGAACCGAATTCGGTTTTTATCTTCCTGGCTAGAATGAGGATCTTGCTTTGACTTCGACAGAGTATTCGCCGATATGAAATTTAAGATTAATTTTGAAATAAGTGTTATTGGGTTTTCTTAGATACATCATTGGGTGTTGCTTCAATTGATTGAAAATATCAAGAGGAGTTCAAAACTTAAATTTGAAGTGATTTGGAGTAGATTTGAGTTAGAATTAAAATAAATTCCAGAAGAGATGCAAGGAAGAAGATAAAATTAATTTTTGTACAATAGTGTATAATATTATATTATATAATAGTATATATGAGTGTATACACACCTTTTATATACTATTATACATTTTTATACACCTATATACATAATGTAATGTATCTGTCTTGTATAAAAAGTGTAATTCTTATTCAAAATCAGTCCAGATCTATATTTACACCCACTTATACAATATTATATAATTGTGTATAAATGTATATAAATACATATTTTCATGTATAATATTATATAATTATATTTTTAGTGTATATACCTACACATTATATACTTTCATACACCTATATATATAATGTACTTGTCTTTTGAATATAAGTATATAACATTGTAATAAAGTGTTTTTGAATTATATTTTTGCAATGTAAATTTTGCACTATATTGTTGTAAAGTAAGTTGGTGAAATGTACTTTTCCGATATTTCCCAAAAAACTATCTAAGCTTTAAAATGAAGAATCCAATTCCGAATGCTAAATTGTCCTTTAGTTGAAATTACTGGTTTTGGTATATCATGAATCACCAAATGTACTCCCCCTCCTCGTTTATAACGTGAATACAGTTAAAATGATTTATCAATATTTCTAAAATATACATAATTCTTAGAGGTAAAATTTTACTTTAGTCTTTTAAAATTGATTGTCATTAGTAGTTAATAAGAGAATCCAAATAAAGAACAGTTACTAAAATATTATTGGATAAAACTCATCAAAGAAAAGAAAGAAAAAAGAACTCATTACACGTCACGGAGAAATATTCTCACTTTAAAGTAAGACTGTCTAACGGAAAGGGACATGATACAGACTTAACGGGATAGAAGGAGGAGGTTGGGGGAGCGGGGCGTTAGTGAGACGGGATAAAGGAGACGAAGTAGACCCGTCCCATCCCACTAAGCTTACGGGATGGGATAGGGCCTTAGTGAAATTTTCTTTAAATTTATGTTAATTAAAAATATTTAAGCACTAAATTATATATTAAAAAAATGATAGTCATGTGATATAAGACTACATAAATTTAATAAATGAATATAAATTCAAAATATACTTCAAACTTTAAATTGCTAACATTACAAATTTTAAATCTACAAATATGATTTTTCTAATATAAATGGAACGGGATGAGATAAGGAACGGGACAAGACGAGAGGGGATGTAAATGGACTTAAGGGGGTAGTGGGGATCGGGACAGAAGTGGAACGAGATAGAGGTGACGAAACACTAGTCATGTCCCATCCCACTAAGCTGATGGGACGGAATACCCCATACATTGGACAACTTTAGATTGAAGTGGACAAAAATAATATTCGCTAGATATCAATTAAAAATAATTAGATACAGTGGATCAAGAGAAAGAGTGGGAAAGGAAAATAGTGATTAACAGAAAAAAATTGAACCCACACTTATTGTGTGAGAAAATTTTAATTACATCGTTAAGTCTTGATTAAAAGCCAAAAGTTAGTAATTTTAGAATAACTACAACATTAGAAGTTGTTTAATTTACAAATTCTTTAATAGGGTTTTTATAGATTTGTTGTACGGAGATAATAAGACAAGAATAAATATACGGAGATAAATAATACTACCATCAATCCCAGATATTAGTCCATTTGGTAGGTTGAATTTATTTCAAAATATCTAACATTTAAAAAGCAAGAATTCATTATTACCTTTTTATCGGATCTATCTTTATTTTTCTAATTAGAGAAATATTAATAAAGTGAGATATTTTTTAAAAATAATTAAATAAATACTTAAAGCTATTGAATATCTTTATTAATAGCGGAAGAAATTTAAAACACAAATACTTATGTAGATAAGGAGGGAGTATCATATACTCCTCCCATTTCATTCAGGTGAAAATGTTTGATTGCTCACAAGTTTAAGTATGTGGTTTGAAACAAATCATAATATTTATATATAAAATAATAAAATTAATAAGTTTAAATTAAAATGTTCCTATAGACAAGAAAGTTTTTTAATTCTCTTTTTAAAAGAGTATTACCTAAAAATAGAAGATAATAATGTCACATCAAAATAAAACGGAACATGACTTGTAATATTATAATGCAAACAAAACGACCCACGTGTACTTAGGAGGAATCCAATTCCAAATGCAAAAATGTCCTTTATTACTGGAAATTCAAGAAGTGGTGGCACTTTAGTGAAGTAGTCACTTGTAATACTTGTACCGCCGACTCACTGCTAAGGATCACTCAGATAGAACACAGTTGTACGCTGGTAGATTTAACCCAAAAAAAAAACCCCAATTTGATACTACAACAAGAACAAGCAGCAACCATTCACCCCCCCCCCCCCACAAAATAAAGAACTTCCCTTTAATTGATAGTACTTGAAGAACAGAGAAAGAAGGTGAAAATAACATACCCCTTTACTTGCTTTGTTATGACCTGATCTCTTTAACCCTTTTCTAGGTTCTTTAAACTGCTGTTATTCTTTAATTTTTCTTGATATAAGTTATTCTTGCTGGTATGGTATCTTTGTTTGTTTATGGTAAAGTTCATATCTTTAGTTTGTTTTAAGAGTTTTCTCTATTCTGTTTTTGTGTTTTATGGTTTTCTGCCTATTTCTTTGTTATTTTTGGTGGAGTCTGTGTATAAATGGATTTTTTTTGGTTCTGTGATTAATTCTTGTTGTTATCTATTTTAAACCAGATATGAACTGATGGGTAGCTGTTGATTTGAAGAAAAGTTGAGAACTTTAAGGTTCTTGAAATGGAAACCCAGAATATCTCAAAAACCCCAGTGGAGGGTTCTGTGGACTACAAGCCGGTTGTGAGTGAAAACCCAGCCCTAGAAGAGGTTTCTGCTCTGTCTAGCTTAAGTGAGACTTATGCTGGTTCTGAGTTGGTAACAGAGGTTCCATTAAGTGAATGTTATGGTAGTGAAAGTGCTAATGTGCACGAGAATTTAGCAAATGGGGATGATAACGTTGAGTTAGACGGAGCGGGGTTTGAGCTGAAGTTAGTAGACAGATATGATGACATTGATTCGGAGGGAATTAAGAGTGAGAAGAAGTTAGCAAATGTGGATGACAATAATGATTTAGAGGGTGTTGAGAAGTTAGCAAATGTGGATGACAATAATGATTTAGAGGGTGTTGAGAAGTTAGCAAATGTGGATGATATTAATGATTCAGAGGGTGTTGAGAAGTTAGCGAATGTGGATGATAATAATGATTTAGAGGGTGTTGAGAAGTTAGCAAACGTGGATGATAATAATGATGTAGAAGGTGTTGAGAAGTTAGCAAATGTGGATGGTAATAATGGTTTAGAGGGTGCTGAGAAGTTAGCAAATGTGGATGATAATAATGATTTAGAGGGTGTTGATACTGAGCAGAAGCTACTGGTGGATGGGCAGGGGACAGTTGAGGGTGAGAATAAGCTTGCAAGTATGGCCGATTATAATGATTTAGAGGGAGTTGAAGTTGAAAACAAGTTTGGAGACGTGGATGATACTATCGACTTAGAGGCACTTGGCCTGGAGAATCTGATGGAAGGAGAGACTTTGAAACATGAAACTCAAGAGTTGGGGTCAATTATTCCAGAAACTATTGAAATAAATGATGGAGATGTACCGGTTGCGGAATTGGGTGCTGACTTTAATGAGTCTCAGGATAATGGGATTGAGAAAGTTGGTATTGTTGATGCTGTGGAGACGATTGACACGTCAAATGTGCACGCAAATGATTCTAAGATAGAAGTTTCTGGAGATGGTATTTCTCTGACAGTGGATGTATTTGGGCCATTGGATGGAATGTACCCAGTCCATAATTTAAGCTATAAAGATGGGCATATGTTGGGCAATACTGGTCCAGATTGCATGTTTTCCATGAAAAATGAAGCAGAAGATGTCAGTGATAATCAAGAACATAATTTTGCTGTTGGTGACTTAGTATGGGTAAAAATCAAGACTGACTTGTGGTGGCCGGGAATGATTTGTGATCCGCATGCATTGAAAGATGATGAGAAGTGTGATCAAAGGGACGGATTCTTTGTTAAGCATTTTGGTGCCACTAATTCTGTTTGGTGCCGGCCATTCCAGTTAAAGCCCTTTATAGAGCATTTTGAACTGATGTCTTGCCAGAATAAATCTAGAAGCTTTTATGTTGCAATTGAGAAGTCTTTGGGCGAGTTTGGTAGGCGTGTAAAACAGAAGATGACCTGTTCGTGTTTTTCAAAAGAAAATCAAGTTGCTGCTCAAAATTTCCCATCAAAGGAAGATGAGAGTGGGGGTAGTGTATTTTTGGCATCTCAATTTGAGCCTTCAAACTTACTTAAATTCATTAGATTACGTGCTCTGGATCTTCGTAGCCCAGGTAGTATTGAGTTTACAGTTAATGAGAGTTGCCTATTGGCCTTTTATAGTTCAATAGCCCATAAGCAGTTGCCTCTGTATAAACTCAGGCCAACAAATAATGTCAAAGATGGTTCTGATGATTGTAAAGTGACCGAGATGGAGCTGTCTGGCTCATTGGAATCTCCGAGAGGAATGGGGAGGATGATATCATGTTCACAGATTGGGAACGAAAGTGCCGGAGGAAAATCTGAAAAAGGTTTTGAGTCGAGAGAACGAAAGAAAAGCAAGTACCTGTCATATCCTTACGTAAACAGTTGGGGCCGTAAGAATTCACTTGGCCAGGGAGAAGATGAAACTGAAGATCCCGAGGAAGTTTCTCTTGGAGGAGTAAAGAGCCCCTCCAGTCCATCTATGGTCCCCACTCCAATTGGTAACTGCGGTAAGAACACACTAGGGAAATCGAGGAAATCTGTTGTCGACAATGGCATTCGCAATAATGCAGATTTCACTGCTGCTTCTTCAGCAAAAATGCTCCAAGAACTCCATCTGACAGCTCTTGATTGCTTCTTTCCTAGTCAAAGCACGTATTCCATTCCAATTCAGGATTTTTACTTGAGTTTTAGAACTTTCAGAGATCCTGAAGTTAAGATGGATGAAGATAAGGAAGCTGCTTTAGGGTGTGAGGAAACTTTTGAGTCTGATAATATTTTGGCCTACGATCTGCAAGTAGAAGGACAGCCTCCTCCGAGTGTTCTTCCCAAGAAGAGAGGTAGAAAGAAAAGTGAAGACATGAATGCAACTGGTCCCAGTATGAATGGCTCTGCTCTTGTTGATTCTGTAGAGACAGGATCTGATGCACTCAAAAAAGGAAATGTTCGCAGAAAGAAAAAGAAGGTGGCAACTGCAGCTGATGTTCATAATGAGATTGGGGTATTGGGTGGACTACCAGACTTGAATGGAAATAACGCGGGTTTGTCAATTGAAAATATGCAGGTTATAGGCCCTGCCCCTACTCAAGGTAAACTCAAACCTAAGAGGAGGAAGAAGGAAGAGTTGGTTTCTGAGAATATGCCAGATGTCAGCAAAAGCAACAGAGAGTTTGTTCCACTGCTGAAAAGTGTGGAAGTCACCCGCTCATTTCCCTTGGAAGGTGGGGCCTCTTCCCTCCAGAATGCTGAACTTTTAGCTGGACAGCCAAATGCCAATGGAAGTCATGCTGCTTGTAGCTCATTACCAAATAATTCACAGATCACGGGTCTGGTTTCGTCTGCGAAAGCTGAAGGCAAGAAGAGGAAAAGGAAGGAGAAAGCATCAAATATTCAGAACAATTCTTCAACCCTACCAGATTTGAATGGACAGGTGACAGATCTGAACTCAAAGGGAAAGGAGTCCACAGGATTGAGTTCAGTCACAGGTCAAGATAAACCCAAGCGTAAAAGGAGGAGAAATACTAAATCTGCTGCTGTTGGGATACCCAGTCCTAATGGGGATCATAACACTCTTTTGCTATACTTTGCATTGGGTTCGCCGGTGCCTTCTAAAGAGTATATCGCTGCTTGCTTTTCCAGTTATGGTCCATTAGAGGAATCGAAAACTCAGTACCTAGATGATTCCACTGCCCAGGTCGTCTTTGTAAAGGACAGTGATGCTATAGAAGCCTTGAGGAATTTACAAAGCAGAAACCCATTTGGACCTGCCCTTGTCCGTTATTGCCTCCGTCACGTTTCAACTTATAGTAACACACAGACGTCACATTCTTTCCATCCCCCAGCTGTGCTTTCTGGAGCAGTACCTTCAAATGGTGAGGAACCTGATCTTGTCGTCATAAAACAGAATCTGGAGGCAATGACAACAATGCTTGAGAAGGCTGGTGATAATATTTCCCCTGAGATGAGAGCCAAGTTGGAAAGCGAGGTGAAAGGCTTCTTGAAAAAGGTAAGCTCCATGGTTGGTTCTTCTTTGTCATAGTCAGATAATAAATGTAGTAGTTTCTTAGTTGGACATTTTAATTGTGTATCAAATTAATTAGGATATTATGTGAGGCTACTGACTGTTGCTGAGAACCCCGTGTTTTTATCTCATCTCCTTCACTGTTTATTTTCAGTAGAACTGCTGGACCTGTTCTCTTTACACACTTGTAAAATGGAGTTGTGTGTACTTTCTAACTTTCAACCCTGTACTTTAACCAAGATGGATTATGGCACAGTTCTATACCCCTCAGGTGGCCTCTCCTAGGTTACTGTGCAATGTGTTGCCGAGCTGTTGCCATTCTTTATTAAATAAATGTTTTACAACCTTAATGCCTAATTTTCTTCGAATCTGCAAGGATTTAAAAGGTTTATACAGTATACACTAGTGAGAATGGATATATATCGATTAGTCAACTGTATCTTAATTCTCAAGATGGGAGTCGGTTATATGGATTGCCAATATCCATTCTGCTCTATGCAGGTTTTGTCCCATCGAGTTCAATGTTTAGAGGGTTCACCTTTTTTTTCCTAATGCTGGTTGTCAATGTATCCTTCATTCGTTTAAAACTGACTATGTGATGCTCACACATGGGAAGATAGCAAGGGTAGATGTATAGAGTAGCGAATTCACTGTTATTTTTGTAAATATATGAATATATGGAAGTAAGCTAGTTAATTGTCCGATGGTAATCACCTATCTTTTTAGGCTGTCTAAAACATGGTGGTCCTTTTAACAGTGACATATGCTTATACAATTGTGGCTATCTGCCTCTTTCTTTTGTGTGGGAGGTGCGATAGATGATCTTTTGATCTTTTCTTTCTCGCTCTACTGCTTTTCTTGGGGTCCTGCGGATACCATTGTTGGCAGTGTTCAGTGTTGATAGTATGCTTCAGTGGAGTGTATGTTTCAGCTAATGTTTTTGTCGATAGTATTCTTCAGTGGAGTGTATGTTTCAGCTAATGTTTTTGTCGATAGTATTCTTCAGTGGAGTGTATGTTTCAGCTAATGTTTTTGTTTTGAATTGAAGCATTGCTGCTGCATTCGTTGAAGATCCTAAAAGCATGCACATTCATGTTTTTCGATGTGTCCTAATGGGATGTACAAGTACAATTATACTGCTAGATTTTTTTGTGCTCTAACAGTTGACCACTCCCTGATACAGGGAGCAAATTTAAGTCGATAAAGTTGAGTGCTTAATAAAGGAATAATTACGCTCTATGTTAATTAGGGTAACAATGCTACCCAAAATTGACCCACCTTTTTAAATCTTACAAAAAATGACCCACTCCCTCCTCTCCTCCCTCTCTTGCGCGTTCCCTCTCTTTAGTTTCCGATTCGCTCCGCTGGAAAATAGAGAAAGAAAATGGGACGCTTGCCATTCCAACGGCAATTTGAAACCACCAAATGTCGAGTGTTGACGTAGTAGATCTGGTGGTGTGGAGAGTGTGCGCCGCCGTAGTAGATCTGGTGGTGGAGAGCGAGCGGTGCCGCCACTCCTTTCTCTCAGATCTGGTTTGGCTGGTGGTTGCCGGAGCTCCTCCGCTGCTGCTGTGCCGTCGTTAGTGGTGTTGGTGTTTGTCGGAAAATGGGACTCCGACAATGGGCGGTGGCTGCTGCTGCTCCCTCGGTGTTGGTGTTGGTGTTGGTGTTTGTATAATAGTGTATGTGAGTGTATATACACCTCTTATACACTATTATGCATTTTTATACACTCATATACATACACTATAATATTGTATAATAGTGTATGCACACCTCTTACACATTTTTATAAACTCATATATATAATGTATCTGTCTTGTATAATTTTGTATATTAGTGTAATCATTTATGTCTTGAATAGAGAAGTTGTCAATAAATATTTTTTTGAATAGAGAACTTGTTAGTTTTTGTGTAAGGGTATAGTTGGAAAAAATAGTTAATTTATGTCTTGAATTTTTAAGATGATATTTATTTTGGGATAATTTTCTTTTTATTATTAAGGTGACACTTATTATGAGACGTAGAGTAATTAGGAGACTAAAAGGTGACTATTTATGAATTTGACTCCTTTTACAGCGAAGTTTCAAATCAATAATTGATTCACCAAACACGTCGCACGTAAAGATGATGCTAAATAATTGCTAAGTACATTCTCCCGTATCCAAGTTGTAGGCACATTTTTTTCTTAGAGACAATAATAGACTACTCCTATAATATAGTGGAGACCAATATAATATCTTCCTCGATATCTGATCAAATCCAACAAGCCTACAACTTTGAATTCCTCAAGCCTAGCATTAGTTATATACTGCTAGCTAACCAAGATTTGCAAAATGACAATTGTGAATAACCAAAGACTTGTGAATATTTAAGAGCAAGTCATGGTCGAATTTGAACAGCTTCTACAATTCCCATTCACATTCAACATGCTAATTACTTTAATTAAGGAAATTTTGAGTACAAAACCAACGACTTTTTCATCACAGGAATTTAGTTTAAAGTAGGGGATAATTCAGGCTTAATTATACCTGAGATAATCTCAACCACACTCATTATGCAACATGAGATTACAACGCAAATTGAAAGTGGTTACTAAAGCAAAAGTGATTTAGCTTAGACTAATGACAGTTGAATTAACCAACATCTATTAATCTCTACCGCGTGGACAGACTTAGACGGTAATCGTTGTTGATGTAATTCAAACCAACGGGTTCCTCGCAGATGATCCATAACCATTATTCATCAATCCAGTCCAAGATCCTAGTCCTCCATTTAAGTAGCCAAAAGATTCTTTATTCCCAATTCCAGCATTAGAGCAGCCTTGGTCATGCCATTCAAGTGACAAAATCTTGGGATTTGGCTTCACATCCATTGCTATATTTTGTCCCTCATAATTTATGCTCCCATCCATAGGCAATCCAAATGTGGAGCAAAGCCCACCATGAAAATTTAGTGCATTAATTCCAGAATTATCCATCTCACCATATCCGTTAATCATGCCTGTCGTGTCAACATTCCCCGCAAAATCTTGATTTCTTGAAGTAGTCGCCATAAAAGCTTCATACTTGCTCTCCATAAAATCAATAGGTGCATGATTTTCATGTAGCATGAAACTAGGATTATTAATATTATTTCCCATAAAATTACCAAAGTGGGAAAATGCCATTTCAGGGTAATTAGAAATAGAAGATGAAATAGATGATCCAGCATCATGGTAATTAGGTGTTTGAGGATGAGGGTTAATAGTGTCATTAGACAATTTCTTGGAAGAAACTTTTTTGTTCTTCCTACATCCACCACCAACAGGGATATTCCTTAGAGTTCCCCCTTTAGTCCAATACCTTCTGCAAGATTTACAGAAATACCTGGGCTGAGAAAGGCTGTAATTGTTGTAGTAACAGAATTTTGTGTGCTCAGAGTCACAACGAGGGCATTTGAGAGGTTGGTCATGTTGGGGTCTTAGTTTTCTTTCTATTAAAGGCCTTGAACATGTGAAAATGTCATCAGATGGCGAAGAAGAAGAATCGAATTCAATTTCCTCGTTAATTGTATCCTGAAAATGGAAACAAGAGTAAATGTTAGTTAGTGGGAACTTGTCACTGAACTCATAGAATGATTAGCGTGAATTTCAAGAGACATTCCTTTGTTTTTTACGTACAACATTTGCGTGAATCATGCAATGAAAGGATGAAACATAATTGAGCTCTATATTCCTCATATTTTTCAAAAATGTTAATTGTATTTATGTTGAATTCTCCAAAATGTGTTACTTTTAAATCATCTAACATGCCTATAACGACATTCTTGAAAATTCCTAACAACATAACTTGATTCATTTAAGTTCCAAACATGACTGACTACGAAAAAAGTAACCATGAGGATGGAAAGAATATACATTCAGGTCCTTGTTCGCAACATTGGTAATTCTCTTATCAATTACTGCTTCTGTTTCAACTTATGTGAAAAGATTTGAATAGATATAAAATTTAATAAAGAAAAGAAGACTTTTGAAATATATATGTAAAGAATGAATTTTGGGCTTAACTCAACCCCCAAAGCTAACTTGTAGGGTGAAGATTGTCCAAGTCCATCTAAGGAGTTCATGTTCCCATGCCATTTCCGATGTGAGACTCTTAACACTCCCCCGCACGCCCAGATCTCGTTAACTGGAACGTGGACAGTATAATTTGGGGTCCAACATCGGTGAACAAAGAATTGAAATGGGTCTAACTCTGATACCATGTAAAGAATGGATCTTGGGCCTAACTCAACCCCAAAAGCTAGCTTGTAGGGTAAGGATTGTCCAAGTCCATATAAGGAGTACATGTTTCCATTCCATTTCCGATGTGAGACTCTAAACAATATCGTCATAAGCGTATCATAACATTATGTAACTAAATATTTTTTGAAACTTGTATCTTAAACATTTTATACCATCTGTATGGCTATAAATATTTTTTGTTAAGGATAAAAGGAAAGGTTAAAATTAAATTATTTCCAAATTTAAAAAACTAATCCCTCCATTTCAATTTGTTTGAAACAAAGGGAGTAATATAGTACTAGGAAGAAAGTGCAAATCACATTATATGCCAGTAAGAATAGGAAACTAATGCCATAAGATTAACGAAAATGTGACCGCATTCGATCAATATACAAACCTGCAGCCAGTTGGATGAATCCATGCAAACTTGCAATGAAGTAATCCCCATTTCTATACTTTTCTCAACTTGATAAAAAAGGAACAAACTTTCAGCAATATGTAACCAAATTCTTTCAAAGCTCCTTTACTGCTTCTTGTTTATGTAGTTATATATGTATATCCAAAGGGATAGTGAGAATGAAGGAACAATGAGTGCAATGGAATGAAAAAAATGGGGGCTGAGAACGTGAATATGAAGGAAGCAAAAAGGCCTATGCGGGGACAGGGACTTAGAGCTATGGCTTCCTGCTATTACTGTCGGTGACAACCTATGTGGGCCTGGTTACTGTCGGCCCACTGTCTGCTAATGAATAGGGCCCACACTGGTTAACCTTGACTATATAACTAGAGAAGTGGACGGCTGCGATGTTGTCAACCGAAAATTTCATAAATAATAGTAGTTTAGAGCGTAATTATGAAACGTAACTATATTTATTGTATTAGACAGAAAAGTTATATTAGGAGGATATCAGTTATCAGACATCAACTATCAACAGATAGTATCAGATGTATCAGATGTATCAGATGCATACTGTATCAGTTAAAATTACGCAAAAAACTATATTAGCACCATACAATTATCTGTGTGTTGCATCTTTACTACAAAACTCAAAAAATAGCTACACTTCATAATTTGGAACTATAATTTTATATCATAAATACAATTTAAATATTTGACATATCCCGAAATTTTTCCTTTTGTCAAACTTTGGATTTGGGAGGGGAAGAGGAGGATACATCTGAGGTGACAGGTAAATGAGAATATTTGGGTCCTCGATAAAGAGTAAAGGGTAAGGGGCCAGGGTACTAACAAATGGGCTTGAAAACCAAAACGACACTCCAAATTGTGGACCCGAATTAGAAATGGGGGCCTACATGGACAGCATGGACCCCTCTCTCCTTCTACTCTTACAAGCAAGGCATATATTTTCGTATGACGTGTCTCTTCTGATGACACAGGCGTAGTAAAGTCCAGTCTCGTTAGAGTTGCTAACGGCGTTTACGTAACATCACTAGTGAATTTTAATATGTATAACATGTTAATTATTATTTTTACTATACTATTACGCAGACCTACGCTTACACACCGGTAGTTATACTGTTATTATTATAGGCTCGCTTAGCCTATCATATAGTAGGAACATTATTGTTTTATAGTCCATTGTCGTTTGATTTATGCTGCTATGTGTATTTTATTTGTCTTATTTTTCTGCATTAGTTATTGTTTTTTTTTCCAGAAGTTGCTATCATGACTTAGTCGCTTTGTTTGTCTTACTTTACTTGTATTTGTGCTTTGTCTTGAACCGAGGGTCTCTCGGAAACAACCGCTCTACCTACCAAGGTAGAGGTAATGTCTGCGTACGCTCTACCCTCTTCAGACTCACGTTGTGGGATTTCACTGACTATGTTATTGTAGTATTAAGTAGTAATATTTTATTTTATTTTATTTATAATCACATAACAAATATTTGCTTTGAGTGAAGGTGTTTTACATTGTCGATGCATATCTTCATTCCCCGATTGAAGAGTTGTTTTTCCTAAATACAAAAAAGAAGTTTATGCTTTTGTTGCTTCAGTCTAGTTCCTAATAAACTTATGATTGTCAAGGTATTCTCTGGATGTCATATTTCTAGCACGGTCAAAACGTATGACATAGATTGTTTTATATTCTCTGAAAAGTTGAATTTGAGTAACTAAAACTGAAGTGAGATACTGCGTGTTATATATGTTCAATTTGAATATTTATTAAGTAGGGTTCACTCTATAAGAACCTTAATTCTCTATATGGGGAAAACATTAGTTTATTATCATTAATTCTTTTCTAGCAGTAGCGCATTACATCCGAAGCTTTAAGTTTTTTCGTATTTTAGTATAGGGGGATGATCGTCGATCCAAGTGATGATATTTCTATATTACCGTAGAAGATTATATAAGGAGATTATATTAATCCATTTATTCAACCAATGTGAGACTAGTTGACACTCTCCCACATGTTCAGGACTTGATAAATTAAATGAAGCATGGATTACATAATACGGTGGTACTCTAAAAAATGACAGTCCGGTGCACTAAGCTTCCGCTATGCATGGGGTCCGGGGAAGGGCTAGACAATAAGAGTCTATTGTACGCAATCTTATTTCATATTTCTGAAAGAAGTTGTTTCCACGACTTGAACACATAACCTCCTGGTCACATGACAACAACTTTACCAGTTATTCCAAGGCTTCCCTTCACGGTGGTACTCTAATGAATAAAAATTAACATAATAACAAGGATCAATGAGTATACTCAGTGGCGGAGTCAAAATTTTCATTAAGGGATAACAATTTCAAGAAAAACACACGAAGAAATCAAGATAATTCAACGTAATAGTAAATATACATAAAATAAATTAACCTAGTGCAATTTCCCAGTGATGTGCTAATATTTGTACAACTAGAGCATGCATTACATAACCCGAGGGTCTAATATTCTACAAGAGTAATTCTACCTATGAATCTGGCTATGATATCACATGAAAGAATAAATATTGGGCTTGACTCAACTTCATGTTCTCACCGATGCGGGACTTAACAAACAATGTACCTAGTTAGTTACTCAATAATTCAAATGATCCACACATGAAATTTAGCGCGCGGCTAAGATAGAAGGCAAGTTTTAATAAAAACAGATCAAAAGTAACATGCATGGTGATAAGGATATCATTTCCTTTGCGCTTTCCAAAAAGATAAATAAATGGTTCTTATTAGTGAATATTCACCGTATATTTTGTAATTATGATAGATGTATATTTAAGGTAACTTAGGATTCTTATTGTATTAGGAATCAACCATTTAAGGTAAGTTATGATTCGTACTGTATTAGAAATCAACATTTGTACAACTATATATATTGTGAATAATGAAAGAAATTTATAAGGAAAATTATTCTATTCTTACCGTTCCTAAGCCTTCCACCCTTTAGCCCGGATTTTAGAATCCCAAAATTGGGAGGAATGTGATTTGAAAAGCTATGGCAATAATTAGTTCATCTTTCCCATTTAATCTTAAATTACCGAAGCGCTGAAAAGAAATTTGTTGTTGTGCCTGTGTTCAAAATCAGGAAAAACAGAAACCAAACGGAAAGACAAAAAACCAGGAAAAACAGAAACTGGAAAAATAATACAGAAGTAAGAAAATATCCGAGACCACAGAATTCACTGTGTGTCCTTAAGGAATTTAATCCCCTCACTGTACCCGAGGTTATGGATTACTTCCTCCCAGGATAAAACAGATATACCTGTCGCAGGAGTAGCGGTACGTCAAACGCCTTCGACTTCGACGAACTCAAAGTTGGCAACGAAACACAGTAAGACTCGATAGTTTTATTTGTGAAAAAGAATGCAGAATTTCAGATGCAGAAATTTTTGATTTTTGGTGTCTTTAAAATGAGGCATTGCCTTAGTTTATATAGCCTTGAAGGTGCCTCTTCGGAATAGGTTGGTGACTGTTCGGAAAGGTTGCCTTCCATTTCTCATTCACACCAACTTGCTTTAACAATCCCCCACATGAATGGGGAATGGCTATATGATGAAAAACATGCATGACAAAAGACTGTGTGATTCGTAAGCAATGATTAATCGCATCTGGATAAGTAGATTTCTCTTTGAACTTTCCGTAGTGAACATATGTCGGATATACTCGGTCAATCGGTAGATGTGATATCCTTGAACCGTCGAGCTTTGGTGTATACCTAGACAACCACATGTCACACAATTAACCCTTTAACCGTCTTTGGTTCTCATTGTTTTGTTCGTTTCAGCCATGAACACTGCCTGGTTCATAAGTCGTGAGAATTGGCCTTACATAATTCTCCTTGAAGCGGCTTACACTTCACACTTACATAGGTGATTCCTAAATGTGTCATCCCGTAGATACACTATTTGATATACCCTGCACCAAACTTAGGAACCATTAAAAAGCCGCAATGCTTTATCCTGCATCAACATTGTCTCATCACGAGAATGGCCCAAAGAGTTATTGTGACAATGTTGAACCGTCATTAATGACTTTATTTGATCTCTTTGAACCTAGATCTTGGGATCTCCAGTCTTCTAGGTAGAGTTACCGTCACGATGACTTGTCCTCGGCCATAGTCCCATTCCCTTGATGATCTTTCAACTACCTCTCTAGTTAGGCCTTTAGTTAGTGGATCCGACACATTATCTTTTGACTTAACATAGTCAATTGTGATAATTCCACTAGAGAGTAGTTGTCTAACGGTATTATGTCTTCGTCAGATGTGACGAGACTTTCCGTTGTACATAAGGCTCCCGACTCTTCCTATTGCCGCTTGGCTATCGCAATGTATGCATATAGGAGCCAACAGTTTGGGCCAAAATGGAATATCTTCTAAGAAATTCGAGCCATTCACCTTCTTCACCGGCTTTGTCTAAAGCTATGAACTCAGATTCCATTGTAGAGCGGGCGATACATGTCCTGCTTGGATGACTTCCAAGACATCGCTCCTCCACCTATGGTAAAAACATATCCACTTGTGGATTTAGTTTCGATTGAACCGGTGATCCAATTTGCATCATCAGTATCCTTCAATAAGCTGCAGGATACATTATAATGCAAAGCAAAGTTTTGAGTATGTTTTAAATACCCCAAAACTCGTTTCATTGCCACCAATGTTTTTGGTCGGGATTACTAGTGTAGCGACTTAGTTTACTTATAGCACATGCAATATCGTGTCGCGTGCAGTTCATGATATACATCAAACTTCCCAACACTCTGGCATAATCCAATTGAGAATGACTTTCACCTTTATTCTTTGCAAGAGCAAGGTTCATATCAATTGGCGTCTTTGCAACTTTAAAGTCCAAATATTTGAACTTTTCAAGTACCGTTTCAATATAATGAGATTGAGACAATGCTAGACCTTGAGGAGTCTTATGGATTTTAATTCCCTAATTAAATCGGCAACTCCTAAGTCTTTCATATCAAACTTACTAGCAAGCATGCGCTTAGTAGCATTTATGTTAGCAATGTCGTTACTCATTATCAACATATCATCCACGCACAAACAAACAATGACTACGTGGTTTGGAGTGTTCTTAATGTAGACACATTTATCACACTCATTTATCTTGAATCCATTTGACAAAGATTGTATGGTCAAATTTTGCATGCCACTGTTTGGGTGCTTGTTTTAGTCCTGTAAAGAGACTTAACAAGTCGACACACCTTCTTCTCTTTCCTGGAACTACAAACCCTCAGGTTGTTCCATGTAAATTTCTTCCTCTAACTCTCCATTTAAGAAGGTCTGTTTTCACATCCATTTGATGGATTTCAAGACTGCGGTAACGGCTAACGCTACTAACACCCGAATAGATGTAATCCTCGTTACCGGCGAGTATGTATCAAAGTAATCAAGACCTTCTCGTTGTCTAAACCCTTTAACAACTAGTCTTGCCTTATATTTATCAATAGTACCATCAGCTTTCATTTTCCGCTTGAAAATCCATTTGGAACCTAAAGGTTTATTTCCTGGAGGAAGGTCAACCAATTCCCAAGTATGGTTGTTTAAGATGGATTCTATCTCACTATTGATTGCCTCTTTCCAAAATTGAGCTTCCGATGAAGACATAGCTTCGTTGAAGGTTCGAGGCTCATTCTCCAACAAAAATGTTAGAAATTCTGGTCCAAATGAAGTAGACGTCCTTTGACGTTTGCTGCGTCTCGGATTTTCCTCATCAGGAATATTCTCCTTTGTTTCTTCCCGAGGTCGTTTAGATTCTTTGCTAGACGACTCACATTCCTTTTTATACGGATATATGGTTTCAAAGAAGTCAGCATTATCTGATTCAATTACAGTATTTACCTGAATGTCGGGATTTTCTGATTTGTGAACCAGAAATCGATATGCCTTACTATTTGTGGCATATCCTATGAAAACACAATCAATGGTTTTAGGTCCTATTTTTACCCTTTTGGGTTTAGGAATTTGCACCTTGGCCAAACACCCCCACACTTTGAAGTATCCTAAATTGGGCTTCCTTCCTTTCCACTTTTCGTATGGAATAAATTTTGTTTTGCTATGGGGCACTCGATTGAGTATTCGGCTAGCTGTTAGAATGGCTTCCCCCCACAAGTTCTGGGGTAAACCAGAACTTATTAACAGGGCATTCATCATTTCTTTCAGGGTTCTATTTTTCCTTTCCGCAATTCCGTTTGATTGTGGCGAGTAAGGGGCAGTTGTTTGATGAATAATGCCATATTCCAAACATATTTGTTCAAAAGGAGATTCATATTCACCGCCCCTATCACTCTTTATCATTTTAATCTTTTTGTTAAGTTGAGTCTCAACTTCAGTTTTGTATTGCCTGAATGCTTCAATTGCTTCATCTTTACTATTAAGTAAATAAACGTAGCAATACCGCGTACTATCGTCAGTAAAAGTTATGAAATACTTCTTTCCACCGCGAGATGGGATTGACTTCATGTCACAAATATCTGTATGGATTAAGTCTAAAGGACTTGATTCCTTTCAACTGACTTATAAGGATGTTTAACATACTTAGACTCAACACATATTTGACATTTTGATTGATTGCATTCAAACTTAGGCAATACTTCCAAACTGATCATTTTTCGCAAGGTTCTATAATTGACATGTCCTAAACGTGAATGCCATAAATTATCGAACTGAATCAGTTTTGACAGCAACAATTATAATACACAACGGTGAAGATTTTATTTCTTCAAACCGAATCAAGGTTACACAAACATATTTAAAATACTTGAAACGAAATGCAGTAAATTGTATGTTGTATACTTGATGAAGTTTTTATATCTTCAAATCAAGTACCCAAATGAGTAGAAAGTTATGAAAACTTTAATCTCAACCGGAGTAGAAAATCCGAAGATTTTATTCTCCAAACAACATATAAGTTCGTTACACCGAAACAACAAACACCTTTTTTTTTCCTTTTTTTTTTCCCAGTAAATTGTATGTTGTATACTTGATGAAGTTTTTATATCTTCAAATCAAGTACCCAAAGGAGTAGAAAGTTATGGAAACGTTAATCTCAACCGGAGTAGAAAATCCGAAGATTTTAGTCTCCAAACAACATACAAGTTCGTTACACCGAAACAACAAACACCTTTTTTTTTTCTTTTTTTTTCAGTAAATTGTATGTTGTATACTTGATGAAGTTTTTATATCTTCAAATCAAGTACCCAAAGGAGTAGAAAGTTATGGAAACTTTAATCTCAACCGGAGTAGAAAATCCGAAGATTTTAGTCTCCAAACAACATACAAGTTCGTTACATCGAAACAACAAACATACACCTTTTTTTTCCCGACAATGTTCTGTAATTGTTAAACAAGAACAAATGAACACAGAAATAATGATTAAATTCCTTAAGCTTGTTGTTGTGCCTGTGTTCAAAATCAGGAAAAACAGAAACCAAACGGAAAGACAAAAAACCAGGAAAAACAGAAACTGGAAAAATAATACAGAAGTAAGAAAATATCCGAGACCACAGAATTCACTGTGTGTCCTTAAGGAATTTAATCCCCTCACTGTACCCGAGGTTATGGATTACTTCCTCCCAGGATAAAACAGATATACCTGTCGCAGGAGTAGCGGTACGTCAAACGCCTTCGACTTCGACGAACTCAAAGTTGGCAACGAAACACAGTAAGACTCGATAGTTTTATTTGTGAAAAAGAATGCAGAATTTCAGATGCAGAAATTTTTGATTTTTGGTGTCTTTAAAATGAGGCATTGCCTTAGTTTATATAGCCTTGAAGGTGCCTCTTCGGAATAGGTTGGTGACTGTTCGGAAAGGTTGCCTTCCATTTCTCATTCACACCAACTTGCTTTAACAAAATTTTCCATGTTAGTTTCTTTCTTCAACCAAATGACAAAAAGAGAGAACAATCATCCTTTTTCTCTCTCAATTTGGAGAAAAAGATCACTTCATCACATGTTAGTATTTTATCAGCAGGACCAATTTCCTCATTACATTGTCCCTTTTTTCTTCTTTGTAAATAAAAAAAGAAAATTCCCAAAGTAGGGTTCTCCAACTTTTGCGATCAAATTTCTGTTTGAAAATCGAGGAGGGAAAAGCAAAAGAAAATCCAGCATCGATCGTAAAATCAGCTAAAGTCCTAATAAGAAGAATACCAAAGGTAAAAAGAATAAAACACCAAAAGTTTTAGCTATCTTTAGATATATAGCGTGTGAGACACTCCTAGAATATTTAACAAAGTTGGAAGTACAAATGACATAATCATGAAGTTGCTCAAAAGAAAGTTACTTATTACTCCCACAATTTATATATGATACAATTTCTTTTTCGATCAGTCAAAAAAAGAATGATATATTTTTAGATTTAGAAATAATTTAATTTTAAATTTTATTTTTTATTTTTAATTAAATGATTTATAACTATAAAAATATTTATGACGCTTGTTTTAGACCATAAATTTAATTTTTTTTTTATTTTTTTCTTAAATTCTATGTCTAGTTAAACTATATTATATAAATTGGGGGATGAAGTACTTATCTAAGTAAGAAACTGGACATGGATTTTTACACCTGACAGATTTTCTTAAAGACAATGATTCATGTTTTACGATTAATCATAAGGCTTTTATTCTAGCTAGGAGTTACCCATGCACTTAGGGATAGTCAAAGACGAGAAGAAACAAATTAGAAGGAAAAATCATTTAATGTTACTTGTTGCGAATAGTAGGAATTACGTTACGTGTGTTTAAAATTGATAGAATATACATAATATATTCTTTTAATATCATTAGTGATCTTATATATCTATAGTTATGATTGTAATCTTTTGTATTAGTTAAATGTATATTTGATTTTCGTAATTATAGTCTAGGATGACTATTGTATATCATGTATATAAGCCAATTACATTAATGAAATCAGCAATGAATTATTCTCTTTCATGATATCAGCAAGGGATTATTCACTTTCATGATATCAGCAGTCTAGGGCAATATTCTTTTCTCCTCTCTATTCTTCCGCCGCCATACCTCCTTCTCGGCCTCCCTTCGCCAATTTTTTTCCGCCACCCTAATTCTATTCGTGTTCCTCAATCATGTCTAACACAAAGAATACCTTTCATCCTGCTCTTGTAGTCTCCAACATCAAGAACAACATTCCTATCATCCTTGAAATGGAGAACGTCCAATACACGACGTGGGCGGAACTTTTTAAAATTCACGCAAGCTCTCATAGAGTCCTACATTACATCGTCAAATCGGAAAAATGCAAGGAGAAGGTGTCTTTCATCGATGATGAAATAGAGTTATGAGCGACTCTTGATGCTACAGTCTTTCAATGGATTTATTCCACCATCTTAACGGACCTCTTACACACAATTATTCGAACCCGACATCACGGCTATGGAAGCTTGGAATAGGTTGCGTGATATATTCAAAGATAACAAAAATTCTCGTGCCGTAATCCTTGAGCAAGAATTCTCTCACACAACTATGGAGGATTTTCTGAATGCCACCGCCTACTGTCAAAGGCTCAAGGAATTGTCGGATCAACTCAAGAACGTCGGCGCGCCCGTCACAAATAACCGTCTTGTTCTTCAGATGGTTGTGGGCCCCTCCGAGGCGTATAATGGGGTTGAAACTCTTCTTCGCCAAAGTAATCCTATCATACCGTTATACCAAGCACGTTTCATGCTCACTCTAGAAGAAGCAAGGTTGGCTAAAAAGGCCACAACCGGAGCCCATTCCGCCATGATGGTGGCCACGTCCCGAGAAACCGATGACTCTCAATCATTCTCCAAAATTTACGGTTAAAACTGTAACAACGGGGGTGGCAAAAAGGGTCAAAACCATGGTAAAAACAGCGGCGGCGGCAACGGTGGTGACCGCGGTAGTGGCATTGGCGAACGTGGTGGCGACAGTGGCGGCCAACAGGGGGCGGGGCCACAACACCCCTGATAGCAGGCTTGGGCCAGTGGGCAGTGGCCATAGGGCCTGCCTTGAGCTAGTGGGTAGTGGTCCATGTCGCCCTACCCTTAACTTACACAAAACTGGGCCAGTCCTAGTGGACGACAGCAGCAATAGCAAGCCCAGAATGGGCCTCAAAATCATTCGGTCTGGCAGCAGCATGTCCTGCTTGGGCCTCGGCCACATTAGGCTTTCGCTGATGCGGGCCCGATAGTCTCTCCGACCCACACGAATATTGAGGCGGCAATGCATACACTTGAGCTAAATCCTCCGGATGCGAATTGGTACATGGATACCGGTGCTACTTCTCATATGACATCCGCGCAAGGTAATCTCTCATCTTATTTCAATTTGAGCAAAAATTATGGCATAATTATTTGTAACAGTCATTCAATTCCAATTCGTGGTTATGATCACACAAATTTGTCTCCCCCAAACCCGCCTTTAGCCTTGAAAAATGTCCTTCATGCTCCTTAATTAATTAAAAATTTGGTGTTTGTTCGGAAATTTACAACTGATAACTCAGTTTTTGTTGAATTTGATCCATTTGGATTTTCTGTAAAGGATTTCTGGATGGGGATACATCTAATGAGATGTGATAGTTGGGGCGAGCTTTATCATATCACCACCACCATCACCACAAAATAAGCCACACCGTCAACGTTTGCCGCTTTAGCACCTTCCTTATGACATGCACGTTTGGGTCATCCGGAAGCTTCTGTTTTTGCCTCCTTTAAAAATAATAAATTTATTGAGTGTAATAACGCTCGTAGTTCTAACGTTTGTCCTTCTATTCCTCTTGGGAAATATGTTAAATTATCGTTTGTTGCCTCAAATTCTAGTACTATGTTGCCATTTGATATTATTCATAGTGATCTTTGGACGTCTCCCATTTTGAGCTTTTTGGGCCACCGTTATTATGTTTTGTTGTTGGATGATTATTCTAATTTTTGTGGACATTTCCGTTATCTAAAAAGTCTCAGGTTTATTCCACACTTCTATTATTTATAGCATTCCTCTGTACTCAATTTGAACGGAAAATTAAGAACATTCAATGTGATAATGGAAGAAAATTTGATAATGGGCCATTTAGAGAATTTTGTAAGGTTAATTGTATATCTTTTCGATTTTCATGTCCACATACGTCATCACAAAATGGGAAAGCCGAGAGAAAAATCCGCACTATTAATAATATTGTTCGTACATTACTAGCCCATGCATCACTACCACTTTTATTTTGGCATCATGCATTACAAATGACAACTTACCTTCTTAACATACTCCCTAGAAAAGGATTAGCATACCAATTCCCACTCAAAATTCTTTATTAAAAAGACTCTTCGTATTCTCATCTTAGGGTGTTTATATTATCTTCTATTCCCCTCCACTACGCTTAATAACTTTGAGCCCGTTCTACCACTTGTGTGTTTTTAGGTTACCCATATAATCATTGTGGTTATACATTCTATGATTTATCCTCTAATAAAAGCATCATTAGTCGGCATGTCATTTTTTATGAAACCCAATTTACGTTTGCTAAGTTGCATAATTCTGCATCCAAGTCTTATAAATTTTTGGATGATAGGCTATCATCGTATGTGGTCCACCATTTGATCCAGCCCACACCTCGGATCCTGGACCAGCAGGCACAATCAGGCCCACTACATGTTGGCCCAAATGATTTCGGTCTACAGCTTCTGCCAGCAGGCCCACTGCATGCTGGCCCAAATACTCTCGGTCCATAATTTCTTATAGCATGCCCACTACTTGCCTGCCTAAATAATTACAGCCAGCCCAAGTCCTCCCAACTTAATCGATACCGACACCACTACACTAACCCAGATCCAGCCCACTTCTATTCTGGGACAAGGGCCCGTTACTTGTAGCCAACGGGGTATTTTAGACCAAAACAATAATTTAATCTCAACTCTAATGGCACTAAATTACCTCTACCACGTAACTCCGTGTCTGCCCTTTGTGATCCGAATTGGAAAATGGCCATGAATGATGAATATAATGCTCTTATTGAAAATAAGATGTGGGAGTTAGTGCCCCATCCACCTGGTGTTAATGTCATTCATTCTATGTGGATTTTTACTCATGAGGAAAAATCTGATGGTTGTTTTGAGAGGCATAAGGCCCATCTTGTAGGTGATGACAAAACTCAACAGGTTGACATAAATTGTGGAGAGAAATTTAGTCAGGTGGTCAACCCGGGGACTATTAACACTATTCTCAGTCTAGCTCTCTCAAAAGCATGGCTCATTCATCAACTGGACGTGAAAAATACGTTCTTACACGACGAACTCAAGGAAATTGTATACATGCATCAGCCCTTGGGTTTCAGGGACCCCGCTTATCCTAATCATGTATGCTTGCTGAAGAAATCCTTGTATGGGCTAAAACAGGCTCCTCGGGCATGGTACAAAAGATTTACAAATTATGTGTTTACTCTTGGATTTTCTCATAGTAGGTCTGATCATTCTCTGTTCATCTACCGTCACGGTACTTCTATGACCTACATTTTGTTATATGTGGATTATATTATATTGACTTCTTCCTTTGATAAACTGTGTAAGTCTATCATATCTCTTCTCAGCTCAGAATTTGCTATGAAAGACTTGGGGCCATTGAGTTATTTATTTGGTATAGCTGCCACTCATCATGCAGGTGGTCTATTTCTATCTCAGAGGAAGTATGCAACATATATCATTAAACTGGCTGACATGTCAGCCTGTAAATCATCTCCTACTCCGATTGACACTAAACCGAAGCTGAGTGCTACTTCTAGCACACCATATGAGGATCCCTCCCACTATTGTAGTCTTGCGGGGGCTCTTCAATATCTCACATTTACGAGGTTCGATGTTACTTATGCAATGCAACATGTGTGTTTATTCATGCATGATCCGAGGAAAGAACACATGCACGCTCTCAAATGCATTGTGCGCTACATTCAGGGCGCTCTTGATTATGGTTTACACTTATATCCATCATTAGCATCTACTCACATGTCGTATATAGATGTTGATTGGGGTGGATATCCAGATACCAGGCGTTCGACATCTGGTTATTGTATATTTGTTGATGATAACTTGGTCTCTTGGTCGGCTAAATGTCAGGCTACTTTGTCGCACTCTAGCGCGGAGGCCGAATATCGAGGGGCCGCCAATGTGTTGTCTGAGTCCTGTTGGTTGCATAATCTCGTAGAGCTTCATTTTCCTATTCGGAAATCTACCCTGGTCTACTGCGATAATATCTCTTGGGGAATCCTATACAACATCAACGCACTAAATATACCGAGATGGATATTCACTTTGTTCGCGAAAAGGTAGCTCGTGGACAAGTACGTGTCTTGCATGTCCCTTCACGTTATCTAATTGTTGACATATTTACTATGGGTCTTCCCTTAGTTCTGTTTGAAGATTTTAGGAACAATCTCAGCGTACGACAACCACCCGCTATGACTGCGGGGGTGTGATAGAATATACACAATATATTCTTTTGATATCATTAGTGATCTTGTATATCTGTAGTTATGGTAGTAATCTTTGTATTAGTTAAGTGTATATTTGATTTCCGTAATTATAGCCTAGGTTGAATATTGTATATCATGTATATAAGCCAATTACATTATTGAAATCAGCAAGGGATTATTCTCTTACAAAAATAATATATATGTGTGTGTATGTGTATACCTAAAGCGAATCTAGAATTTTTAGTTTATGGATACTAGTTTTAATAAATTATTTATGCATATTAAGTAAATTTCATAATACAAATATAAGTTTTGATTAAAACTACGAAATTTGGCCGAATTCATACTTAGATAAAAATTAGCTCCTCCCTAATTGGAGCATTTGAATTTACACAAGATTGAATTTAGGTAGGACCCCAAATGCATGTCTGGTTTGTTAATACAGAAGCAAAGGATGTTGGATAGTGTAGCAATTATGTCAGGGAAGGAACAAACTAAATTGACCTAAATGTTAAATTTCAAAAATGTATTAGCTATATATAGTAGTATATGTTGAGAATATTGATAGAGATTATATTCATATTCTTCATATATTTTGTAATTATTATTTTTATGTAATTATGTAAATTAGATATTCTCATACAATTATATATATTGCATTAATGAGAATCCTCTCAGAAAGGAGAATTACACAATTCTACATGATATCAGAAGCCAAACCCTAATCTCACTCCTACCCTACACAAAACTGCCCCCCCCTTTCTTTTTGCACCGCCGAAACAACCAATTTTCATGGCTTCTTCCCAGTGTTCCTCCTCCACCCCTGACGTCACACATCATCCGCCTCCCTCATCCTCTCATAACTCCTTTCATCCGGCCTTTGCCGTAACAAATATAAAAAACTTTATCCCTTTGCTTCTTGATCAAGAGGATGGACAATACTCATCGTGAGTTGAACTATTTCAAATACATGCTTGTGGATACAATGTCCTTGATCACATTGATGCCACCATGCCTCATCCACCCGACGTGCTAACGACTAGATGCAATCGTCAAACAATGGATATATGGCGTCATATCCAAGGATCTACTTCATACTATTATGAAGACATGTGCTTCGGCTAACGAATTCTGGACAAGGCTAGAAGAAATCTTTCAAGACAACAAACACACGTGTCGTATATCTGGAGGAGCAATTTAATAACACCCGCCTTGAGAATTTTGCTAATATGTCCGCATATTGTAAACAATTAAAGTTAGTTGCAGACCAATTATCTAATGTTGGCAATCCAATTTCAAAAACAAAGATGGTTCTGCAAATAATTAATGGTTTGCCAAATGGTGAGTACGACACACTTGGGACGATGATCCAACAAGCTGATCCTCTCCCTAGTTTCAACAAGGTCCGATCACAATTACTATTTGAGGATACTAGATGTTCTAAACAAGACCACCATAATCAGAAGGCGTTGGTAGTTGATGCACCACCGACCACCGCTGCACTCGCCGAACCACCGCAACACGCGGACTACCAAAATCAGTGCTGTAGCAGAGGCCGAGGCTATGGTAATGGATGCGGAGGCAGAGGAAAGGGCCGAGGGGGCTGGTCCAATTTTGGTGGACAGCCACGGCATGCCCAGTCCCCATATCCGTGGGCAAACCCAATGTCTTGGCCAACCCCCGGAACTTGGGCCTACCCCCTTGTCCTTGCCCAATCACCCCGGTCCAGCACCTGAGTCCGACACCAAGTATCCTAGGCCCTACTCCTGGCCCACACCACACAGGTCAACCGCACCAAGCCCACTTCTCTATGAACCAACGACAACAACATGCATACGATCTTATGACCCCAGGCCTACAACATTATGTATCTCCATCAGCCTGACAACACATGGTACATGGATACATGTGCCACATCCCACCTCACTCGTGACTCTAGTAATCTCCCTCAACTATTTAATTTGAACAATCCTCAATTTGTTTGGTCAGCAATGATAATCACATTCCAATTCAAGGCTATGGCACCACCCAAACACCATCACATCACCATCCCTTTACCTTAAAAATGTCTTATATGCTCCTAACACCATTAAAAATTTAATCTCTATTAGGAAATTTACTAGTGACTTATTGAGTTTGACCCTTTTGGTTTTTCTGTGAAGGACCTACGTACGGGGACAACTCTTACGAGATGCAATAGTGTGGGGGACCTATATCCTTTCTCATACAATTCTGTTGCAAGTGTCAATCCACTAACCTCTCTAGCTGCAATCTCTCCATCAACTTGGCACAGTAGACTCGGGCACCCGGGAGCACCCGTTTTTAATTTTCTTAAAAGTTAAAATTTCATTCAATGTAATAAAGGGAAATTTACCCACGCTTGCTACTCTTGTCCTTTAGGAAAGTATGTTAGACATCTTTTTTAATCTTCATTGAGTGTAACTTTTTCTCATTTTGATATTATTTATGCGGATTTATGGACATCTCCCATTACCAGCAAACTGGGTCACAAATATTATTTGGTACTTTTAGATGATTTCTCTCATTTTTTTGGGTTTATCCTCTAAAGTATAAGTCCCAAGTTTACTCAACGTTTCTTGCATTTCAAGCATATGTTAAAACTCAATTTGAGAAAACCATCAAAATGTTTCAATGTGATAACGGCCGTGAGTTTGACAACTTCCCCTTTCATAAATTTTGTGCGGAAAATGACATGGTGTTTTGATTTTCTTTCCCCCATACCTCACCTCAAAATAGTAAAGCCGAAAGAATTATGTGCACCATCAACAATAAGATCCACATTGTGCTTTTCCATGTTTCCATCCCCCCTTCCTTTTGGGTCTACGCATTGCACATAGCAGCTTACTTTCTTAATATATTACCAACACGAACTCTTCAAAATAAAACTCCAACCGAAATTCTCTTTCGTAGGATCCCTTCTTATGATCACCTTTGGATTTTTAGTTGTCTATGCTACCCGAATCTCGCCTCCACGATCCCTCACAAATTAACACCTAGGACTACTCCTTGCATTTTCTTGGGTTTTTCATCGAATCATATGGGGTACATATGCTATGATTTGTCCACAAATAAAATTCTAGTCTTTTTCCATGTCACATTTGAGGAGAACATTTTCCCATTTGCAAATGTTCAAAAATCTCAAGTCACTGATATCAACTTTCTTGACAATCTGAACATCTCTCATCTCATTAGAAACACATTACACGGAGCTAGTATTCTGGCTCAATGCTCACCGCCCCTGCCAGCTACCCCGTCGACCAACCCCCTACACCCGTCGACCACCCCCCTTCCCACTGCCCTCATCACCAACCCACTGCCCCACAACCCCCTGAGCCCATAGCCTAATCCACTTCCCACTTTCGACCACCCCCTGCCCTCATCACTGTCCCCACATCACCCATCACTGCCCCACACCCCACTGCCCCCGTCGCTGCTCCAACACCCCCTGCCTACTGCCCGACCCTTATTCTTATACACTGCATGGAAACCCGTGCCCCACATGGGATTTTCAAACCAAAAGTCCACTTTAACCTATCCACTCAAACTATTTCATATCTACCTAAAAACCCAAAATTATCCAAGCTTGACTTAAATTGAAATACGACCATGCGTGAGGAATTTGATCCGCTCACTACACAACACACTTGGGATCTTGTTCCAAAACTAGATGGGGTGAATGTGATTTGTTATATGTGGCTATATCGTCACAAATTCAGAGATAGTGGTGAGCTTGAACGCCATAAGGCGAGACTTGTGGCAAATGACATGGGGCAACAAGAGGGAGTTGATTGTGGTGATACCTTCAGTCCAGTGGTTAAAGCTACCACCATTTGTATTATTTTGAGCATTGCTATGGGGAAGAACTGGTTGGTTCATCAACTTGATGTGAAAAATGTGCTATTACATAGGGTTTGAAAAAAATTGTTTATATGCATCAACCACTTGGCTTTGTGCATCCCTCGGCTCCTCAGAATGTCTGTCGTCATCGCAAGTCACTCTATGGCTTAAAACAAGCCCAACGCTTGGTATGAGGGATTAGCCACCTACATCATGCAAATCGAGTTTGTGTGCAACAAAAAGTGATAATTCACTTTTTATTTTTCATTCAAGTAATGACACTGCATACCTTTTGCTCTATGTGGATGAAATTGTCCTGACTGACTCCTCTGATATGCTGAAAAATGAGATCATTACCTTGCTCAAATCAGAATTTTCCATGACAAACTTGGGTAAATTGAGTTATTTCTTGGGGGTTTTCGTGACTAGATCCGCGAATGCAATGTTCATGTGTTAGCGTAAGTATGCCGAAGAGATTGTTTACAAGGCTAAAATAGCAAACTCCAAGATCATGCCTACTCCAGTCGACTCGAAGTCGAAGCTCAGCACCAATGATGGGATCCGATGTGTGATCATTCTCTTTATAGGAGTCTCGCTGGTGCATTTCAGTATCTTACCTTCACTAGGCCAGATATTATCGATGTTGTTCAATAAGTGTGCTTGTTCATGTATGCTCCCATGGAGCCTCACTTTACCGCTCTTAAACATATCATTCGATACGTTAAGAGTACCTTTGACTATGGATTACATCTTTATACATCTGCACTGAACAAACTGGTATCATACACGTACGCCGATTAGGGCAGCTGTCCTGACACACGTTGGTCTACTTCCGGCTATTGTGTATTTTTGGGTGATAACCTTATTTCGTGGTCTGCAAAACGGCAAGCCACGCTTTCCCATTTGAGTGCAGAATCAGAATATAGAAGCGTTGCGAATGTTGTTGCCAAAACTTGTTGGCTCAGAAACCTCCTTCTAGAGCTTCATTGTCCCTTACATAAGACATCTATTATCTACTGTGATAACGTATCTGCTGTCTATTTATCTCATAACCCGGTTCAACATCAGAGAACCAAACATATTGAGATGTATATTCATTTTGTTCGTAAGAAGATTGTCATGGGTCATGTTCGGGTGTTACATGTTCCTTCTGCCTATCAATGTGAAGATATATTTACTAAGGGACTTCCTCGGCAGCTATTCATTGACTTCAGATCCAGTCTCAGCGTCCGGCCTCCTCATGCTCCGACTGAGGGGGTGTGATAGACAATATATTAATATTCTCCATATATTCTGTAATTATTATTTTAATGTAATTATGTAAACTAGATATTCTCATACAATTAGATTTGTAATTGTAAACACCTATATATATTGCATTAATGAGAATCATCCCAGGAAGGAAAATTACACAATTCTATAAATATAATTAAGCAATAAAAGTGTTCACTCTAGTAGCTTAAGTTTTTATATGAGATGATCACACCTTTCAATATGGTATTAGAGCAAGCAGAGGTCTTGGGCTCATGTCTCGCCGCCACCCATTATTAAAATAAATTTTTTGCATGATTGACTCATGAAAAAAATTAGACCCGCATGTGAAAAGACGTGTTTAAAATATAATTACGTAAATAAAAATGTGTTTTTTCTAACAACTTAAGCTTTTAGATGAGATGGATCAGATCAATATTTTGGGATTGAATTTAATATACCTATTTATAAAAAGGTAGGAGTATAAATAAAGTTAAATGTACATTTTAGATTTCACACACTCATCTAAATTTTATTTTGCTTTATAAGTCTTAAATATGTTTTATCAAAATGTTGGAGGCATTGGATAAGGCTTCCAAGATCTGTAGATATTCTTTCTCTATTTAAATTATGGTTGTCCAGTATGTCGGGTCGGCCCGATTACCGCCCCGGCCCTCCAAAAAAACTGAATGAAATTGTAGGTAGTGGGGTTCGATCTCGGGACGGGACTAGGGCTCGTCTCTCCCGTCCCGATCCACCTCCCCCCCCCCCCCCCCCGCTTTGCAAAAATAGTCGTTGCAACAACGACCAAATTTTGATTTTGGCCGTTGTGCAATGACTATAATGGCCATCCCCCTACACCCTTAATATTTATTTAACTCCTAAGTTAGTATATTTACACTTTAACCCTATTTCTCAACTATAAATATCTCATTTTCCTCTTCATTTTTCTCACAAATCTTCCTACCATCTCTCTAATCTCTACATTGCCTACTAAATATTATATTTTATTTGATTATTTGTATCAAAGTTTAAAAATTGGGAGTGAAGTTAGCAACTAGCTTGAGGATCATCCATCGAGCAAACTTTCAATTTTCAACCTCAATTACACGTCGACGTTACGTCGGCGTTTGGTACCTTCGTTCCTTCTTTAAATTATTATTGTTACTTAATTTCATTATTTTTAATTATTTATTTGCATAATTATAATGGAACGAATTGGACGTTTTATTTCTAGTAGATGTACTAGGGGTAACAGGGGTAAGGGTGCATCTTCTAGTAATACTATTCCTAGTCCCGATGATTTCACTCATATACATGAAACTGATTTTTTTAATGATATTAATATACCATTAGATCATGAGGTATCTTCTGCAGCTGAACCAGACTTTAATTTTGAAAATGAATTAGATGATAATGTAGATAACACGCCCACTAGTGCACCTCCACCTCAGGCTCGAATGCCTCCTATTCCCCTTAGTAAGAGTCGATGCCCCAAACAACGAAAATTAAAATCACCGGCATGGAATTTTTTTGATAGAGACAGTGAGAATCAACTAGCTAGATGTAAAATTTGTCAAGAAATTTATAAATTTAAAACCGGAAAAGATCATGATAGGACGGGAGATTTATTGAGACATGTACAAAACATGCACAAACTTTAAATTAGGAAGTTATTCAGTGAGTATTCGTTCTTCATTCCTTCCTTTACAGCAAAGGATATACATTGGATTGGAAAATAACCAAACTTTTTCTTCAATTACTAATTGTTAAATAATGCTTCCAGAATTTCCCTAAAGCAAGTATATAACATGAATCTTGACGCTTCTTATTATTCCGTTGACAACAGTAATTTACCTTCAAACTTTAAGGAGTTTACCAATATTATACTATGTAGTATTACTGGAAAATCTTGATATTGAAGCCATTAAAGAGCTGTGCTCTTCTCATATATAGTATCACAACTTACTTTAATCTTTGAACATGTAAATCATATTTACCGGAGGCAAAACTAAGATTTCTAAAATATATATGGGTGCATCAATAAAAAAAAAAGAGGAAATAATGTGTTAAGTGAGAATTAATCCATATTTCTCTAGATAAACAATTCAATATTTAACCAAGTGCATCATTAACCTTTTTGGAGTATGGGTGTCAGGCTGCCAACAAATAATATTATACCAATTCTAGAGAATATATATATATATAAAATATCTAGTTTTACGGAGAAATCATGAGTTCACGCGCACCATAATCTATCCAATAAATCCTCCCTTTATATCTACTGAAGTACCTTTAAAGGCGGACCTAGAGTTTTAGCTACATATTTAGCAAATTCACTAGATTTGACTAAAATCTTATATTTGTGTTAAGAAATTCATTGAATGTATATAAATAATTTATCCAGAATCCACAAACGATCTTTTCTAAAATTTATAATCCATAAATTTAAAATTTTAGATCCGTCTATGATTACCACATATCTCCTAAATTACCCTCCTAGGGATAGATCTGGTGCAACTTTAAAATGAAATGATTTCATCTACCTTTCTTCTCATGCAAGATTGTCGTTGCATGGCAAGCAAGATAAAAGAGAATGAAAGAAAAAGGAAGGGAATATATTATCAAGAAGCAGATTGCAAGCTTGTCATGACTTGGAAGTGCATGTAAGGACCATATATGCATGTGAAATTAATACTACGTGCATGTCTCTTTAAATTTGAACTTATGTTGGCACTACGACTCTTAAAAATAATTCACCTGGTTTAGTTTGGGACCATGTTCCTTTGCCAACACAGAGTCTAAGATTTTTTTTATTCTTATTCCTGGAATCTTTTGATAGATCAGGTTGCTTGCTTAAATTTCACCCTACTTTTCATACTCATCATTATTGTTATACATAATAGTAGGGTAAATACACCAAATCACGCAATTTAATCATAATAATTATACGTTAAAATGAAAATATATATCATTTATCCACGGTGGAGTAATTAATGAGTGTACTAAAGACATTTATAACTTATTTAGTGTAAACACTATATGCAAGTAAATTCTTTATATAAGGTAGCTAGTAAATTCTTTAGGTAATTGAGCCTTAGAGTAACTGGTAAAGTTGCTTCCATGTGACCTGGAGGTCTTGGGTTCAAGCCGTGAAAATAACTTCTTGCATAAATGCAAGTTAAGGCTGCGTACAATAGACCCTTGTGGTTCCGGCCCTTCTCTGGACCCCGCGCATAGCTGGAGCTTAGTGCGCCGGGCTACCATTTGCCCTTTTTAAGGTAGCTAGTACATACATTAACACCGTATAATTTTCAAGGGAGTTCAAAACCTTAGAAATCAGGGCTGAATGTAAAGTTGCGATGCTGGGTTCATATGAAATCAGTAATTTTGACGCAGAATATAAATTTATAATAAATTGTATGTCTATATTCATAATTTTAAAAATAGATAAGCTCAATACTAAAAATCTTAAACATCTAACCATAAGTAATGTTTAAATTCTGAATTGGGTGATATTAGAAATCCCAAATTTCTTACAAATATGTGACAAAGAAACGATTGTTTTTGAAACATTACAAAACATTACTAATTGTATCTCTCAAATTAGCAACACTTCCTGTTATTTGGACAACGCACAGCGCAGATGAAGAAAAGTAAAATGAGGGCACCTCGTAACAGGTGCAGTCAAAGTGACTATGCTTAGGAGTATATATTACATAGTCGGATCCCACTCTATGGCTATAACATGTGGCCCAGATGACCTGGAAAGAGTGCTATTAGGATTTGGTGTTGAAGATAATAATATTATTATATAGATTTAGTTTATATTCATTTATAGTGTCACTAAATGTATACTTGCATTACTTTTTAGATTACTACTAATCATTATAGATAACTATCGATAATTACCTTTTAAATGAAGATCTTAAAATGAATTGTCAGTATAAAAAGATTAAGTTAAACTCTATATATTAATAATATATAGAGGGTATTACAATTTACAATGATGTAAGCATACAAAATATGATAATGTTGATAGAGAATACGTAAATATTCTTCATATATTCTGTAATTATTATTTTAGTGTAATTATGTAAAGTAGATATTCTCATATGATTAGGATTACAATTATAAATATATATATATATATATATATATATATATATATTGTATTAGTGAGAAGACTCCAGATAAGGAGAATTACACTATTCTACATGGTATCAAGCGTCAAACCCTACCCTCCTCCAAAACCCTAAATCTGCCCCCCTCTTTTTCACGCCGTCGCCGACTCCAAAACCCTAAATCTGATGCCTCTTTTTCACGCCGCCACCGGCAGCCCTTGCCCATGGATTCTCCCATCTCTTCCTCCTCTACCCACGACACACATCCTACTCCTTCTCCCCGCCCCCTCCCTCCTAACACCTTTCATCCGGCCTTTGCCGTGACGAACATCAAAAACTTTTATCCCTTTGATTCTTGATCAAGAGGATGGTCAATACTTATCGTGGGTTGAACTATTTCGAATACATGCTTGTGCTTACAGTGTCCTTGATCACATCAATGTCACCACCCCCCACCCACCCGACGTCGACAACCCAACGTGGAAGCGCCTCGATGCAATCGTCAAATAATGGATATATGATACCATATCCAATGATTTACTTCATATCATTATGAAGACAGGTGCTTTGGCTCACGAATTATCGACGAGACTAGAAGAAATTTTATAAGACAACAAACATACACGTGTTGTGTATCTGGAGGAACAATTTTACAACATCCGTCTTGAGAACTTTGCTAACATGTCAGACTATTGTAAACAACTAAAATTAGTTGATGATCAATTGTCTAATGTTGGAAATCCGATTTCTGAAACAAAGATGGTTTTGCAACTCATCAATGGGTTGCCGAAAGGTGAGTATGATACACTTGCGATGATGATCCAACAAGATTATCCCCTCCCTAGCTTCAATAAGGCCCGCTCATAATTGCTATTGGAAGGGACTAGACGTGTCAAACAAGACAAACATAATCAGAAGGCGTTGGTAGTAGATGCACCGCCGACCACCCTTGCACCCCCTGGACCACCAAAATTAGCGCGGTGGCCGAGGACGAGCCTGAGGGAACGGTGGCGGCGGCAAAGGAATGGGACAAGGGGGCAGGTCCAATTCCGGTAGACAACCACAGCCGGCCCAGTCCCCATATCCGTGGGCCAGCCCAATATTGTGCCCTACCTCAGGCAATTAAGCCTCCTCTCTGCCCTTACCCAACCGCCCCGACCCAGAACCCGAGTCCGACACCAAGTATATTGGGCCTTGCTCTTGGCCTACGCCATATGGGTCATCCATACCAGGCCCACTTCTCCACAACCCAACAGCAGGCAGAGGACCATATGTCCCTTACCGAACTAAGTCAGGCCTACAACACTATGAATCTCCAGCCCGACGACACATTTTACATGGATACAGGTGCCACATCCCACCTCACTCGTGACTTTGGTAATCTCCCGCACCTATTTAATTTGAACAATTCTCAATTTATTTTGGTCAGCGACAGCAATCATATTCCAATTCAAGGCTATGGTACCACTCAAACAAAACCACCTCACCCACCTTTATCCTAAAAAATGTCCTATATGTCATAACATCATTAAAAACTTAATCTCTGTTTGAAAATTTGCTAGTGACAATTCTGTATCTATTGAGTTTGACCTTTTTGGTTTTTCTGTGAAGGACCTACATATGGGGACACCTCTTACGAGATGCAATAGTGTGGGGAACTTATATCCTTTCTCATCCAATTTCGCTGCAAGTGTCAATCCACCAACCTCTTTATCAGCAATCTCTCCATCAACTTGGCACAGTATACTCGGGCACCCGGGAGCGCCATTTTTAAATTTTCTTAGAAGTCAAAATTTCATTCAATGTAATGAAGGGAAATTTATCTACGCTTGCTACTCTTGTCCTTTAGGAAAGCATGTTAGACTTCCTTTTCAATCTTCATTAAGTATTTTCTTCTTTTGATATTATCCATGTGGATTTATGAACATCTCCCATTACTAGTAAACTGGGCCACAAATATTATTTGGTGTTTTTGGATAATTTCTCTCATTTTCTTTGGGTTTATCCGTTAAAATATAAGTCCCAGATTTACACATTTTTTCTTGAATTTCAAACATATGTTAAAACCTAATTTGAGAAGACCATCAAAACTTTTTAATGTGATAATGACCATGAGTTTGACAACCTCCCCTTTCATAAATTTTGTGCGGACCACGATATGATGTTTTAATTTTCTTGCCCTCATACCTCACCTCAAAATGGTAAAGCCAAAAGAATCCTACGCATCGTCAACAATAAGATCCGCACTATGCTATTCCATGCTTCAATCCCCCTTCATTTTGGGTATACGCATTACACATGGCAGCTTACCTCCTTAATATATCACCAACATGAACTCTTCAAAATAAAACTCCAACTTAAATTCTCTTCCGTCGGATTCCCTCTTATGATCACCTTCGAATTTTTGGTTGTCTATGCTACTCGAATATCTCCTCCACGTCCCCTCACAAATTAGCACCTCAGACTACTCCTTGCATTTTCTTAGGTTTCCCGTCGAACCATAGTTTGTCCACAAATAAAATCCTAGTCTCTCGCCATGTCACGTTCGAAGAGAACATTTTTCCATTTGCAAACGTCCAAAATTTTCAAATCACTAATTACGACTTTCTTGATGATCCAGACACTTCCCCTCTCATTAGAAACGCAATACATAGTGCTAGTATCCAGGATCAATAATCAACGCCCCTACCATCCATCCCGTCACTGCACCAGAACCCGTCGACTACACCCCCCAACCCATAGACCACCCCCTATCCACTGTTCCCATCTTGACCTCACCATTTCCGTCAAACAACCCACTGTCACACTGCAAAAATTCCCCGACGACGTCCCTACAGCCCTTGTCGACCACCCTCCTACACCCGATAACCAAACTGCCCCCAATTCTCGTGACCCAAACAACCCCACTGTCCCCAGTTCCTGTTACCCAAATAGTCCCGATTCTAACCCACCGCATAGAAACACGTGCCCAGTACGAGATTTTCAAATCGAAAGTCCAGTTTAACCTATCCACTACTATCTCATCTTTACCTAAAAACCCAAAATTAGCCAAGCTTGACCCGAATTGGAATGTTATCATGTGTGAGGAATTTGATGCGCTCACTACACATTGCACTTGGGATCTTATCCCAAAACCAGAGGGGGTGAATGTGATTCATTGCATGTGGCTATATCGTTATAAATTCAGAGATAGTGGTGAGCTTGAAAGCCATAAGGCGATATTTGTGGCAAATGGCACGGGGCAATAAGAGGGAGTTGATTGTGGTGAGACCTTCAGTCCAATGGTTAAACCAGTCACCATTTGCACTATTTTGAGCATAGCTATGGGAAAGAACTGACCGATTGATCAACTTGATGTGAAAAATACGTTCTTACATGGAGATTTGAAAAAAAACTATATATATGCATCAACTGTCTGGCTTTGTGCATCTATCGGCTCCTAAGTATGTATGTCGTCTTCGAAAGTCACTCTATGGCTTGAAACAAGCCCCCAAAGCTTGGTATGAGCGCTTTGCCACTTACATCATACAGATCGGGTTCGTGTGTAGCAAAGTGATAGATCAATTTTTATTTTTCATCCAGGTAATGACACTGCATACTTTTTTCTCTATGTGAATGAAATTGTCCTGACTGCCTCCTCTGATATGCTGAAAAATGAGATCATTACCTTGCTCAAATCAGAATTTTCCATGACAGACTTGGGTAAGTTGAGTTATTTCTTGGGGGTTTTCGTGACTAGATCCGCGAATGCAATGTTCCTGTGTTAGCGTAAGTATGCCGAAGAGATTGTTTACAAGGCTAAAATAGCAAACTCCAAGATCATGCCTACTCCAGTCGACTAGAAGTCGAAGCTCAGCACCAATGATAGGGATCCGATGTGTGATCATTCTCTTTATAGGAGTCTCACTGGTGCATTTCAGTATCTTACCTTCACTAGGCCCGATATTGTCGATGTTGTTCAATAAGTGTGCTTGTTCATGTATGCTCCCAGGGAGCCTCACTTTACCGCTCTTAAACATATCATTCGATACGTTAAGAGTACCTTTGACTATGGATTACATCTTTATACATTTGCACTGAACAAACTGGTATCATACACGTACGCCGATTAGGGCAGCTGTCCTGACACACGTCGGTCTACTTCCGGCTATTGTGTATTTTTGGGTGATAACCTTATTTCGTGGTCTGCAAAACGGCAAGCCACGCTTTCCCATTCGAGTGCAGAATCAAAATATAAAAGCGTTGCGAACGTTGTTGCCAAAACTTATTGGCTCAGAAACCTTCTTCTAGAGCTTCATTGTCCCTTACGTAAGGCATCTATTATCTACTGTGATAACGTATCTGCTGTCTATTTATCTAATAACCCAGTTCAACATCAGAGAACCAAACATATTGAGATGTATATTCATTTTGTTCGTAAGAAGGTTGTCATGGGTCATGTTCGGGTCTTACATGTTTCTTTTGCCTATCAGTACGTTGATATATTTACTAAGGGACTTTCTCGACAGTTATTCCTTGACTTCAGATCCAGTCTCAGCGTCCGGCCTCCTCATGCTCCGACTGAGGGGGTGTGATAGAAAATATATTAATATTCTCTATATTGTTAAGTAGATTTTAGTACTGTTTTAGAGTGTGTTTTAGGTTTGTTTAGTTATTTTGTGCAGTATTATGCGTGAGTTTTGTGTTTTCAGGTTTTAGGCGATTAAGAAAGGAAATAGGCGGTTATTAAGGATAAAAATATATACTTGGACACAAGAAATAAGTCAAAGAAGCCCTGGAAAGCTCGGAAAGCAATTTAAATGAATTCTGGACGAAGAAGGCTGAAGAGCCACGACCCCCAATACTAGCGCTACGACGCCCCTCTGGCAGTGAGCACACAATCTTCAAAAGTGAATTAGAGTCGCATCGCCTGTTTGAAGAGTCGCGGCGCCGACGACGTCAGGGAAGCGAGAAACCTAAATTTAACAAGGGCAAAAGGGTCCATTTTGGTTTTTTTTTTGTGATATATATTGGGGGAAACGTTTTTCTGAGAAGAAGAGAAGTTTTAGGTTGGGAGGACACTTTGGAGGCAAGAAACAAGAGAACAAGAAGCCATTAGAGACATCTATTGTTCAAGTTCTTTTCCTTTTCTTTATTTTAATTCAGTTCATGTTGGATATTAAGTTGATTAGTTTTCTTAGCATGACTATGAGCTAATTACTTTTATTAGGGTTTTTCGTTGAATCACTTGAAACTCTATTATGAATTAATGCATTGTTAATGTTCTTTTTCATCTATTAAGATCTTTTCAACTTGCGTTTATTGAATGAGAATTAATTGGCCATTAGTTTTCATTACCTATATGATTTCAAATCAAGATCTGAAAAGGGAGATTTGAATATGCTATAGTTGATTAGACTAAGTTTAATCTTGAACAAGAGTATCACGATTGCTTGTGTAGTTGTTTTGGTTATTGATCTTAATCCTCCTATGTGGTTGAACTTATCATAGAAATATAGAAAGTTCTCACTTAGGTTGAGTTTTTATATGTCCTAACCGGAATATAGAACATATCAGTTAACATGCTATCTTAATAAGAAGAAGAATCGTTAGCCTTGCATTAATGAATGATAGAGCGAAAAGTTGAGGAGATTGAAAACCCTAATTCCTTCATTACAGAATTAAAACCTCATGTATTTCCATTACTACCTTAGTTATGCAATTTACTTTAGTTTGTTAATTCTGTAGTTTAGAAATCATCACCTATATTCGTTAGCCAAATAGAAATCAAAGATTAGTTAATTGGTACTTGATAAATCAGTCTTTGTGGACGATACTCGGTCTTACCGAAATTTATTACAAATTGCGATACGTACACTTGCGTGGCATCCAGAAATAACGCAACAAGTTTTGGCGCCGTTGCCGGGGACTAAAGCATTATCAATATAAAAATAATTAATTTTATTTCTAATTTGGTTGTTCCTAGAAAACATTTTTTTATTTAATCTGCATGCAGTGTTTCTGATCAATTTTAGGTAGTTTTGATATATGCGAAACAGGAGAGGAGCAGACAGCCTTGTTCTCCTGAATCCGGAGATTGAAAAAGCGTGCAAACAGAACGAAAGCGTACGACGACATAGTGCCGTCTTAAAACAGAAAACAACAACAGCCTAAATTATTTTCCTTTTTTTCTTTTGGGGAGACAAAGTGAGTTTGATTGATGGACTAGTATGAATTGGACAATAATCTTAAACAAAGTTTGTGACAAATCTGAACATTAAATCTTCCACTATGAAAACACGAGTACATTTTAGCTAAAGAAGTATACTTCCAAGCAATTATAACCCAATATGTCCACATATGCGGTCAAGCCTTTATTGGCGTTGTTGTTTTACGCATGAAGGAGTGAGGGGTACCGTTAGAGGCGGATCAGCATTGTGATATCAAATTTAGCTCAATTCTATACTTTTAACGCGTAATATATATTTAAAAATAAAATTTACTAAAATAAAAAAAATAGTAAATTTGATCTCTAATTTTAAAAATATAATAAGTTCACTATTAAAAATATTAAATATTAAATTCATATAGCTTAAATCATATGGATCTGCATCTGAGTATCATCCATGAATATGATGGGATCGATGTATCAGATCCTCTATCCTTAATTATATTAACGTTCTTGAGTTAGAATTCTGAAATGAAAATCCTTGTAAAGAACATTATGATTCTAAATTAGTAGGATCAATATTTTTTAATATAAAATATTTTTTTAAAAAAAAACATTGTGGGGCTAGCCTTGGATTTAAGGAAATATATGCAGCCACTAGCAGCCAGAGTAGATACGCATGCGCAAGGGAAATTCAGCGATGACTACGGCCATAAAATGATTCTCATCTATCTGCTTAGCTTTCCTCCAAAAGAGATTGGCACATTATACTGCCCAAACATTATTAATATAGACCAAATTTTCAAATAGTCGGTGGCAGGATCTTTTAGTGCACACACGTTATACACTTAAATATTGCGATTTTGTTCTATCTAACTCTTCACTAATAATTGAAAAATGCTTACTCGCATTTAATATTATATTAAATTAAATAATTTAACTATACAAATCACAAATTTAAAAAAATTAAAAGTTTATATCTAAGACACGCGTATTTTGAACTTAATTATTAAATAAGTTTTTGTTGTGATTTAACTGTTTTTGCCTTAACTAATAATAAAACAGAAGCCAACATGAGTCATGAAACGTGAAGGTACAAGCCGACCGTGCGTCCATCTGCTTGTCGCGTGCCTTTGAGTTAACTTTGTTTGAATTTCTTAATAGTGTAATTGGCTCTATTCTTTTGGTCATTATCTATCAATATGTTATCCTTTTTTTATTTTTGAGTTAACTTTGTTTGAATTTCTGTGCTTGATGACCTTACTTACCCACAAAGATAAGATTGCATTGACTACTGCTTTGCCCTTAGACTTGTGTCCATACTCTCAATTTTTGAGTTAACTTTTGCTATTCAAATATAGTAATAAAATTTATGCGCACATCATACTTACACCAGGACGGATGCACGTTGAACAAAGCGTAGAAAAGTTTAAATAGATATTACCTAACTTGAAAAATATATAGTATTACCTAAACAAAGAATGATTCATGGTTCACTAGTTAAGCGCCTAATTCAGTTGTGTTGAAGGGTCGAACCTCAGCACATTTTCTTGAAAATATTTGAGGGAGCTAGCTCTTTTGTTGTAAATTGAAGTTAAGCAGAAATGATTCCTTGCATCTCGTCTAGCATAAGATTCAACTGAAAATAGAATTGAATCATGCACCTCGGTCGTGATTTAGAAGTTTAGTTGGTTGACTACTTGAACTTTCATATTGTTGATGAAGGTTCGAATTCCCACGTAATAATCTCCTCCCCATTTTTTCTTCCTCTACCCCCTATGTAATAACAAAAAAAATTTAAAAAAAATCATGCACCTCGTCTAGCATAAGACTCAGCTTAAGTAGAATTGAACTTAAAACTCGTCTAGCATAAGACTCAACTTAAGTAGAATTGAACTCTGCCTCATCTAGCATAAGACTCAACTGAATTAGTGCGTCAAGGCTCTTTCATCATGTCTATGAAAGTGATACTAAATACCTTTTCTATTTTCTTACTTCTACAAGATGTCGTCATCACTAACGAAAAATCTTGCTCACACTAACTAATCAATCAAAATATACACTTCTAGTGCTGACTATTTTACAGATAGTACCTTCTTGAGAAGTGCCTTTGCCTAATTTCTGAAGTATAATTATATAAACACCTTCCCTAACTAAAGGGTATTATAATAAAAAAAAAATTGTGTGGATTGTCCTTTCTACGGGCTGATCTTTAATTTTTCCCCCTCAATTCATTGGTTTTTAATTTTTGTTCCTACTTCTCATTTAATGAAAATTTATGGATCAAAGTACCCTTTCTTCGCGGGTCTACTAAATCAGAGATTCTGGATTCGAATTCCAACAGAAGCGAAAAAAGAAAAAAAAATTGCAAGGCAAAATTTTCATAAAAATTATGACTATTCGGCCAAAGTTATATAGAGATTATGCATTAAGAGACATAGTTTCTATGTAACTAAACTTTGCCTTAAGACATAGTTACATATAGAAGTGTCAATTTCAACCCATATTTTAAAAATTAGCCCACTTAATCCACATTTTAGTGAATTGGGTCACTCATATTTATGTTAGGTAAATATGAGCTTCAATTCTCTTTTTAACCCATAAAATATGAATAAATATGGGTAAAATATGGGTACACATATATGTGACTCACTAGACCCAATAACAACTCAGTTTGCTTAAAATTGGAGAAAATATAAATTTGAGGGAAAATATTTTTCAAAATACATCAACGCACCCCCAACCCACTCTCAACCACATATACCTACCCCCACCCCTGCCTCTACTCCCTACACCCCACCCACATATCCCCCTCCCGACTTCCCCCCACCCACACACACCAAGCTCCTCCCCCCCTCAATTTTCTATTTCATATATTTTATCTTACTTTAACAAAAACATTATAAAAGTGGAAAAAAAAATTCTTACACCCCACTCCCTCCCCTCCCACCCGATACATTTTCTATTTCATATATTTAATCTTAGTTTTATAAAAAAAATAAAATTTCTTACCCCTCCCCCCCATACATTTTCTATTTCATATATTTTATCTTAATTTTATTTAAAAATGAGAAAAAAATTCTTACCTCACACCCCACCCCCGGTTTTCCCTCCCCACCCACCCACACACACATTTTCTATTTCATATATTTTATTTTATTTTCATAAAAATTAAAAAAAAATCTTACCCCCACCCTGGTTTTGCCCCCTCAAACACACATTTTCTCCACCCCCACCCACTTTGCCCCTACCCCTACCCTCCCCTCGCCTCGACACATTTTTATTTTCACATATTTAATTTTAATTTTATAAAACAATATATAAAAAGAGGTATTTTTCCTTACCCCCCCACCCCCACACACACATTTTCTATTTCATATATTTTATCTTACTTTTATAAAAAAATAACAAATGAGAAATTTTTTCTTACTTCACACCCCACCCTACCCCCGCACCACCACCACCCCACTTTGCTCCTCCCCATCTCCCTCACCCCCACATTTTCTATTTCATATATTTTATCTTATTTTATAAAAAGTAGAAATATTTTCTTACCTCACACACCACTCTACCTTACCTCCCTCCTCCCAAAATATTTTTTATTTTATATATTTTTACTTTGTAAGAAAATTATAAAAAATGGGAAATGTTTTCTTACCCCCCACCCCAGTGTGCTTTGCCCATCTCCCACCCCTTGCCGACACATTTTGTATTTAATATATGTTATCTTACTTTTATAAAAATGGAAAAATAATCATTTATAATTATAAATATATAAAAAAAATTAATTTGACTAAAAAAACTATAACATTACACTTGAAATAATATTAAAGGTAATTGAGCTGATCAATTGCGTTTCATTGATTTGTTTCTAAATATGGATATCATGCTAATATTCAAATGGCACCGTTCGAAGCTCTGTATAGGCGAAAGTATAGATCGTCAATTGGTTGGTTCGAAGTTGGTGAAACAAAATTGTTAGGGCTAGACTTGGTCTATCAGGCTTTGGAGAAACTAAATTAATTCAGGAGCATTTGAAAATGGCTAAAAGTCGTAACAGTCCTATGTGAATGTGCGGCTTAGAAATTCAGAGTTTCATGTTAACGATCGGGTATTTTAAAAAAAATTACCTATGAAAGGCGTCATATGATTTGAGAAGAAAGAGAAGTTAGTCCCAAATATATTAGACCATACATGATCCTACTGAATATCGTCAAGTTCGCAAGTTAACTACCTCAAGTATTTAGACCTCATATTAGTTCAGTGTTCAGGTTCTATCTCCACTAAGTATTCAGATCTCATGTTGTAACATTCATCTTTTTGGCAATAAAATATCATGCTATGATATTCATGTTTACACGTATTCATATCTCATGTCAGTAGCATTCATGTATCCATGTCAGCCAGTCTTCATGTATTCATGTCCTCCTCACGTCCATGAAATCATGTCATGCTCATGTCTATGTTCCAGTACTCATGTCATTCATGCCTATAAAACTCTTTTTTCAACTCCCATGTATAGTATTCATATATTCATTCAGTTAATTATTCATGTGTTCATGTCATACCGGTATTCATGATAGTTGGTATTCACGTATTCAAGTTAGTTCATTATTCATGTTAGTCACATTCATGCTTCAGCTACCATGTAATGTCATGTCATGTGTGTTATAATGTCTTATGAGGCTTGTGTTGTGCTTTGGTTAGCTTGCATGTGTTAGAAAAATATTGGGATAGTCCTATTTATAGAGGAAACTCTGCCAAAAGTTTTATAAAATTTCAGAGTTAGTCATACTCCTAACCATGAACCATCATTCGAGGACGAATGATCCCAAGGAGAGATATTGTAACACCTCGTAACTTTGAGTTATGGTTTGAATCGTATGATGGGAAAATGATGGAACTAATATGAGGAGTGTAGGAAGTGTTTTGAAAACTAATCAAGGCATAAGAAGAGTCTTCGAAAAAAATTAGAATCGGAAGCTACTCTACGGAGCTTGTTTTAAAGTGAGTTTGCAGCAAGCCTTACTAAACCGAGTGTACGGATAAATATATACGAAATTTGAGAAAACTTCCTTCATGAAAGTTGTATCCCTTTGAAATACATTTCCATCCATATAAGACCTATGTCAAACAGAATTTTGTATAAAAGGTTATGGCTGATTTACTGAGGATGTGTAAAATAGAAATTCGGATTCCTGTAGGATTGGGTTTTATAGCCCAATCCTTTATGATAACCTATAAATATAATCCTAAAATATTTTATGTAAACATTTTCTATCAGAGCTGCTACCAAACACATAAGATGAATTCGTATTCAAATTCCTATGTCAATTATGTTAAGTTAACACTAGAATAACACCGAATCATTATTTGAAATCGCTAGATTTTGGTAAATTCATTCAAGGTCGAATTTAGAATAAAGCTTTGGGATTTCTTCAAAAAGGTAAGTCCCTCAATTATTAATGGATTATATGGAGTTATTATTATATTTTAGACATTTAATGGTGGGTAGAATCATGAAATAGGATTGATTTATATGACTCCATCAAACAAAAAATCCTAGTAATTTGTTGTAGATTTTTCCTTCGACCATCCATATTTCTTTGGCGTTTCCGATAATGTAATCGTTGGATCGAGCCCAAATTTTAACTAACTGGTCAACACATATAGGTATTAAATGTGAATGGTGAAGATCGAATTTGTAGGCCTAGAACAGTATGGTTTGAGCTATGAACAGTAGCTATGAAAATCGATAAAAACTCTTCTCAAGGTTTCAAGTTCAAAGTTTTGGGTTTCTTCTTCAAAAGTTCAGACCTTTTCTTTAAGTCTTGGAGTGACTAAGGTATGTAGAGATTCTATCCACATGTGGGAATATCCATGTTCTTTTCCACGTCACGTTCTACCATGAAACAAGAATTCTTCAAACCTACGATTTTGCTCAAGTTCTTAATAACCCTATCTATGTTTAATTATTTATAAAAATATTATGTTGTCGTTATTATATTCATGATATGTCAATTGTGATTGTCATTAACCTGTCCGTAATCCATGAACACATGCTTAACTTTCCATGAGTTCTTAAATGCAAGTTATGATCATAGTTACTCAGTTCTATGAAGTCATATATGTTTTCATGATTTATACAAGTTATATTATGTATTTCTTTACATGTTAAATTTATGAAATTACAAGTTATATTTACAAGCTATTTCATGGAATTCATGGGCTTTCAAGTCACTATTTTCAAGCACATATTTTTTAGAGTTGCACAGATTACCGAAAAGGCTCAGATAGCCTGAAACTATGTATGCCAATGTAGGTTAAGGGTCGCTCCGCCAGAGGAAGATACCTTCAAATTATTTATTGAATCCATCATGTTTATGTTCATGTCTCATACTACGGCAAAGTACGAGATGACTTAGCTGATCGGGCAGAGATCAGACTCCACGTTCACGCGTGGTGGTTCATGTCGGTTTTGTTAATGCTCTCCCACAGATATACAGATATACAATTTTTAAATTTTATACATGTTATTATACTCATGTTTATGTCTAGTTTCAGTTCAATGTTCCTATTATATCATATGTCTGTTTATTTTCTCCAGTTGCTTTACATACAGTATAATTCAAAATGTACTAACGTCCCTTTGCATGGGGCATGCACTTCACGGTACAAGTGCTGAGTTTAAGGAAGACGTATTTGCTCAGTAGAATTGCCTTAGTATCAGCTTTTGGTGAGCCCCTCTCATTCGGGGTGCTAGTCATTTATTGTCACGTGTCATTATTATTAGTAGAGGTATGCTAGGGCCTTGTCTTGGTAAACAGTTTGCAGACTCATGTTGTCAGAGGTTTCATAGACTAGTCTAATATCATGTCAGTTTTTCAGTTACTCAGACTTATTATATTTTCAGACTATTTTCGGAATATACCTTATGAATAAATTCAACAATTTAAATTACATATTTTTTTAAATCACTACCTTAGCATATTTTGATGTCCATGTTGACAAGCAAGCCATGTGGTTCGCTCAGTCACATGCAGTCAGACACCGAGTACTGTGTTTCACCCAGGTCATAGTTTGGGGCGTGACATTTATCACCAATTAAAATAGTCTAAAATTATCCCAAGCACTGAGTTATTATAGAGTAAGGTGGTTTATTTCTTGTTTGGCTTATTTTCTAGTTTGTTTCCTCCACTGTCTCTTTCTTTTTATCAAACTCCTCCATTATCTTTATCAATCAAACTCTTCCATTCTCTTTTCATAAATAAAAGTTTTATAAAAAATTATATAAAATAATAGTCTATTAGGGGTAGGTAGATGATAGTCCAATCTTCAGGCTTTTCCCGGACATTTTAAATATTACACGCAAATAATGTGCATTTTCAACCACTGTATGTCATCTCTTTATCCTCATGAAGATACACTCCATATCATTTCTCAAGAGGAGTACGTCAGGTGAAAGGCGTTGACGGCGGTGGTAGTGATTACGTCGTGGTCGAGCTTGAATCCTTCTCGTCAGAACAGGAGATCAATATCTTCGTCAGAACCAGACTACTTTGAACCATCCTAAAAACATAACTATCACCTCGATCATCTAGATCTCCATCCACACTATGCTCATTCATGGTGTCTGAGTAAGCCTCACTATCAGCTTCTACAGATCTTTTTTCTTTTCCTTCTCATCTAACAACTTCTTCACCACTTTTTTTCTTTAACAATCGCATTAGAACGGGTTTGAACCATATCAACAGAACGGGGGACTATTTTTCCTCCTCTTTCTCTACTCTAGGCATACTTTATGATCTATATACAAACAATAGAGTGACGTTGATCAACCACGATATAGTAACAAGAATAATTGACCAAAAGTCTAGTATAGACCATAATCCATTTGCAAAAAGCAAAAACAGAAAAAGAAGATCAAAACAACCAGAAATACAAGCTAAACTTTCAAAATTTTGAATAAAAATCGAAACTTTGTGAACACCATGAATCGGAAAAAAATAAAAACTTTCAGGGCAATATGGAGCTCAAAATGCTCCGAAAGAATTGCCAAATTAAAGAAAATATCTGGGGAAGACGATTGAACAATATCGAAGCTTGGGAGAGGAAAAATAGGTTGGAAGCTTGAGAGTTTTAATTTAAGGAAAGTGAAAGGGATTGAAGAGAGAAAGAGAGGGTTTTTTGTATATTAAAACACAAAAGAAATGAAATTAAGTGTATTATCTTAAAACTTCTAAAGTTTCAAAAATGATGAATTTTATCCCGGGACCACTCCTCTTTGCCCTAATCTAGAAAAATAAACCAAAAACAATTAAGAGGCCTTTTTCCAAATTAAGACTCATCAGAGGCTTTTTTTCCAAATCGTTCTCAACTTTTTTCTTACTATATTCAACAACTAATCGATGCATATCTTTTGGGTCATATGATTTATAATACCGCAACGGTCTGACGGTTATAAGCTGATAATAATAGTTATGTTATGGGAAATGTTTTTTTGAAATTATTTCCTTATATGGTCAACTAAATTAGCACTAAATGTGATTAAAAATAGAATATTTAGATATTCGTTGATTATTCAATCTCTTTTACTTTTTCATAAACTAGTTAGCTTCTATATATATATATATATATATATATATATATATATATATATATATATATATATATATTTCTTTAGTGAACTCTATGTCAAGTTAAACATGCTAAATAAATTGGCATGAAGCTAAGGGAGTACAATATTTAGATTAAGAATACACTCACCACCAAAAAGAGAAAGAATATGTACATGTCATTTTTATATAATTAGTAAAAGAAAAAGATAAGATTCTATATATAAAATAGATTAATCCATCAAAACACTAGTAATTAATAATTCTTTCACAACTTTATGTAATTCAACTTTATAAGACCTAGTTTTGTTTTAACTTGGTTAAACCGTTATTGTTCAAGCGTAGTGAAGTGCTTACTTACATACGATGTATTCGAAAAAAGAAAAACAATCAGATGTGTATAGAGATGGCAACGGATCCTGGACCCGGTCCAGATCCGGTGGATCCAGATCCATTTTATAGGATATGAATCTTCAAAATTTGGACCCAATGGATCTGGATCGGACTCGGATCCGTTTATGACGGATCGGATATGGATCTTGTCTTTGAGATCCGTATCCGATCCAGATCCGACCCGTGAATCCATTTTTTATTAAATACATTATACATTTATACATCCATAAGTAAGACCAATCCATAACCTAGAACTTCTTTTATTTTTCTCGGCTAGGCCCAAGTCCTTTAAGGACCGAAGCCCAGCCCATCTGCCTGTCTTTAAGCCAACGAAAGGGCAAAGACCTCCTCATTCATTTTGTTTCCTTCTGTAAGACAAACCCTAGTCGTCGTCTCTACTTGTCGTCCCTACACAACGAAAGGTGAGTTCGATTTTTGTTTTTTTGACTCTTTTAACTTCTGTTGTTTTCATAATCTACATAAAAAAAAGGAATATAACTAAAAGAAGATTGGTTAACCATTTATTTTAGACGAAGTTGTTTGGTATGAGTTCTGGTATCTCTTTAATACATCTTTCTTGTTTAAGGATTTTGTTAGAGTATGAACACATTCAAAAGTTAAGTAGTCTTGGTATTGTGATGGTTTATCAAGACTGTCCTGGATACATCTGTTAAAGTTAAGGTTTGTTGAATGTCAAGAAATTTGCTAGAAATGTGGATTTTAGAAAATTGTAGCTAGTAAAAGTAAAATAAATGGAATATCATTTGTTGCATGTATTTGCTTGAGAAGAAAAGGAAAGCTTAAAATCAAGAGTAAATCAGTTTTCTAAATTAGTCCCGCAAATACTTAATATGGAGGAAAGTCCATATTAACAGTTTTTCATTTATATAATATTTGATGTTTTGGAATTTTGAAAGATATATTAACAGTCAAACACAAATAGAAAAAGAAAATATGTGTACGATTTTATCAATCCAACAAGAGCAGAGAACAAAGACTAATTTTTGCTTACAAATTTCTGCAGCAAATTGAAGCGTCGATACAATTCATATTTGCACACACATCTATTATTTATGAGAAAAAGAACTTTTCAGTATCTCAATTTTGAAATTGGAAACTGAAAACTGAATGCATTGGATATGAATGTTGTTGTGTTTTGTTGATTCAGTATCTGAATGCACTGGAAATTGAATGCATTGGAACTTTCCAGTTTGCTAGTTACCGAAAACTGAATGCATTGGCTTTTATATTAGATATGAATGTTGTTGTGTTTTGTTGATTCGGTATCGTACTACCCTGGAATGGTTGTATATTGAATGTTGGAATATTATTCAAGTCAAAAAATTTTACGTGTGGATCCAGGTCCGATCCGTGGACCCGGTGGATCCGATGGATCTGGATTTGGATATGATTTTTTATGAACTCGATGGATCTGGATCCGGATCTGGATACATGTATGAAAAAAGGATCTGGATCTAGTAGTATCCAGTCTAGATCTTATCCGTTGTCATCCCTAGATATGTATCTATTAAACACATAAGTAATATTATCTCTGTCTCAATTTATGTGATACATTTTTCTTTTTAGTTTGTTCAGAAAAGAATGATACATTTTTTATTTGACAACAATTAAATTTTAAACTTATTTTTAAAATTTCTTATCAAGTCAAATTATATCACATAAATTGAGGCGGAAAGAATATTTAGTACTCATTTAACCATTGTTAGTTAATTACTAGTAGTATTTTTTTAAACGGAAAATGGCCAAATATACCCCTGTACTATGAGAAAAGGGCCAAATATACCCTCGTTATATTTTGGGGTCAAATATACTCCTGCCGTTATACTTTGGGGTCAAATATACCCCTGCCGTTATAGTTTGAGGCCAATATATCTCTCATTCGTTAAAATTGTCCAAGGTGGACATCCGATCCTACGTTGCTGCCACACATTTGATGAGGTGGATGTCACTTGGGCATGTCACCTCAACACCCCTATCCCATTTTACCCTTTCCCTTCTATTTATTCTTCCACCATTAAAATTTTCTTCCCCTCCGTCACCATTGCCTCCATTACAGCCACAACGACCAACTGGTCTTCTGGGACACCGAAAACTCTCTTTCTTTTGTATAAAAAAATCAATCTGGTGTTTGTAATTGATGTTTTTGCTTCGCTAACAAATGGGTTCTAATTATAATTTTGTTTTCTTGTTTGGGAAATGAAATGGGTTCAAATAGAGCTTAATAGTTAGATGATTAAGATCATAACTGACAACTAGTAAAGGATTAAAAGTAGTTGATTGAATAATTTAGATAATATTTCTTTTTTGTTTCTGTAAAACTAAATTTTACTTGTTTGGAAATGAAATGGGTTCAAATAGAGTTGAATAGTTAGATGATTTATATCACTAGTAATAACTAGTAAAAGATTATGATGTAGTTGATTGAATGGTTTAGCTAACATTTCTTTATTTGCTTTTAGGTTCAGTTCAAAATTTTAGTAAAAGAATGGGTTCTTGATGCATTTGATATCAAAAAGTTTCTTGTTTTTCCATTTTTCTTTCTGAAACTAACATTTACTTGTTTGGAAATGAAATAGAGCAGAATAGGTTAGATCATTCAGATAACATATTCTTGATTGAATGGTTGAATGGTTTAGATAATACTTCTTTGTTTGCTTTTAGGTTCAGATAAATATATTGTGGTGGTGATAATGGCGGCTATAGTGGTGAAATAAAAGGAAATTTTAGTAGTGATTGAGCAAATAGAAGGAAGTGATAAAATGGGTAATTGTTGAAGTCGCATGACATGTGTCATTCACGTAGAACCGGATGTTCACCTTAGAAAATTTTAATGAATAAGGATATATTTGTCCTCAAAATATAATGACACAAACATATTTTGGCTCTTTTCCGTTTTTTAATTTATGGACTACTTATCACTTGCCCAACCTCCCCGCACCATAGTCTAGCATATATATATATTTTAAAGGGAAAGTGTTGCAATTAATATCAGAAATATGCAAGCGAGTCCAATGGTGTCCACGTCTTCGAGTTTCACTCGTTATTCTAACACTAATCTCACAGAAATTTCTGCTAGAGTTGTCGAAGAATTCAGGGCTGAAAATGAAACACAGTCCGGATATTTCTTGAATCATATATTTGAGAAAGAAACTGAAAAAAAAGGTAAGGATGAGAACCATGAAAATCAAGTAAACGAAGATGATGATTTTGAGTTTGCATTTGTTACTACAGGATCTGATCAATTTTCATCTATTTCTGCTGATGAAATCTTCTATAACGGTCAGATCCGTCCAATTAATACCATGTTAAAGAAATTAACGGATCTAACGCAACTCCAAAAGCTACATCAAACAACAACCCTTCAGGTTTCGATTACGCCAAAGTCAATTCAAGTTCCGTTAAGGAAGCTTTTCATCGAGGATCGTGAAATTGCATCGTCGTCGGAAGGCGACGACTTAGACGGGATTCCTCCAGGAACATACTGTGTGTGGAAGCCGAGAGCGGCGGAAGAGTCTCTAACTGATCAGCGGTGTAAGAAGAGTAACTCCACTGGCTCCTCCTCTAAGCGGTGGAAGTTACGTGACTTTCTTCACCGGAGTAACATCGACGGTAAAGAGACTCGTGTATTTGACGACTCCGTTCAAAAAGAGAGAAGAGAAAGCAGAGAAGATGAGGTCTGACTCTGCTAAGATCACCGGAAAATTTACCGGAGTTCACGTCGGTGCGTTGTTCGAAGACCAGAGGTGATAAACGGAAGTCGTACTTGCCGTACAGGCAAGATTTGATAGGCTTTTTTAGTAATGTGAATGGGTTAAATCGGAAATTACAGCATTTCTGAGTTAATTACTCGGATGGAATCTCTATTAAGTATGATAAACAGTTAAGATTTTAAGTGGTTACTATGGTAGTAAACTGGTTATTAAACATCTGTAAATATATAGGTATAAAGTTCTCTTTTTTCTCTCTTTCTCTCTATATATATATATATATTTATGAATAAAAAAAGAATAGTCTGATGTATAGGTGGCCAGTGGGCCGGGCTCGGGTCTGGCGGGCCGGATCTGGCGGGGTCGGGGTCGGGGCGGGACAGGAGAAGGGGCGGGGTCGGGTCTGGCGGGCTCTGGCGAGGTCAGATGCAGCGGGACTAGAGCAAGTCCCGTCCGATCCGATCCGTCGGGCTCGGGTTAGAAGCGGGCTCGGGTCGGGAATCTGGCGGGTTTTTTTTTTAAAATAACATATGTATAAAAAAATCTCAATAAACAAAATAAGATAGTATAATAAAAACATCCCAAAATTTGTTTTGTGCCTCTTATATTAATTAATAGACATGATTTTTTGTAATACAAATACAATTGTCTAAAATCTAAATTGCAACTTTGTGGTGTTGTCCAAAAGTTACAAATTACATAATAAAATTACAATTAAAAATTACATTCTCAAAAAACATTTCTAATTGCTTGATGATTTCATGTGGTTCTTGGTTGGAATTGGTATTTGTTGGTCAAATTGATCCACGTCGCTTCCACTACCTTCGGTTAAGATTTCGTTGTAGTTTTCATCATCTTCTTCGTTGATCTCCTGGTTGACCGCACCTTCTCCGCTCCACTCGTATCCAATCTCTCAATAATACCGCAATTTCCAAGTCGCCTCCGCTAATGAGTGTCTGTGGTCTCCTATTTGATATCTGCTGCGGAAAAAGCGCTTTCAGACGCAGCTGATTGGCGACGCTTGAATGTTCAAAACATCTCGAGCCATCATTGAAAGTGTCGGAAAGGTCTTCTCATTCCCTCCAAGATTTCAAAGAAGTCTTCATGTCCATCTTCATTGATAACTTCTTGATACGATGCAGAACCCTGCAAAACAAAAATATCCAACTCGCTAATTTGGTTAGTAGTAGAGGTACGACCGCATTCTATTTACGAGGCTTTCAATACTAGCCGCGAAACAAAGATGTCTTTTGTGAGGTTGTATTGAAGATGAAGAAGATGGTATGGAAGTGGTAAGTTACTAGCATTTTCTTATTGATAAAATCTATATATATTTTTGCATTGGTGTTCTACGCTAGACAATACTTCTTCTTTAGTTTGTTCAATAGGTGGTGGGTGATTTAGATTTTTGGGACTTGGAGGTGGTAGTACTTCTATACAATCGTAAATAGTTTCAATTAGTGATTTAGTACCGTCTATTTTAATAGTAGGATTTAATACAGAACCAATAATATAAATAGAGGGAATAGGAATAAAATATTTTTTTATTTTGAGAAACATTTTTAATAAATGCCTTATAATTTGGTTTTCCATATATTCACTAAGTAATAATAATATTAGAGTTATATAAAATAACATAGTTGAAATAGTAGGATAATATATACCGGAAAATTCTTTTGTTGCTTGAAAAAATTTCTCTAAAAATACAATAAGTTCGGAAATTTTTTTCCAATCACTATCTAAAATCATATCAGCTGGCTTTTTATTATGAGAGTTAAAAAATAAAGTTATAGGTAATTTATAGTCATAAGCAACAAGTAGTTGCTCGTATAAAGAATTCCACCTAGTGGATATTTCTTGTGGAATTTTTCTAAAAGGTAGTCCACAATCATGACAAATTTTTTATATTCTTTTCTACGTTGTACTTTATTACTTTTAAAAATAAAGTTTATAGCAAATTGTATTTTACTAAGAATGTCTTCAAAAAGTGATAGACCATCCTTTACAATTAAGTTATATATATGGCACGCACATTTTATATGAAAATGGTCTGGAAAAGATGGAGTTAAACTATTTTTAAAAATTGTAATTGCGTAATTGTTATTAGAAGCGTTATCTAATGTAATAGTCATAATTTTATCGGTAATTAAAGTAATAATCGCACACTTGATAAATATTTTCTGCAATAAAAGTACCAGTGTGCCTATCATCTATATATCTATATGCTAAAATACGTTTGTGCATAGACCATTTATAATCTATCCAATGACAAGTTACTGTTAAATAATCATGGCCGTTAGTACTACGACCTATATCAGACGTGATAGATACTTTGCCATTAAAATGATATAATGAAAAACGTAAATATTGTTGATATTCATGCGCGAATTTAAATACATCTCTCTTAACAGTTGATCTTGAAAACCGTTAAAAGCAGGATTATATATATCTCTAATGTAATGAATAAAATCGGGAGATGAAGGAAATGAAAAAGGCAAACCCTCCATAACAACTAATTTTGATATTGCTTCCCTATCTCTATGTTTATTGTATTTATGGCGTACAATTCCCCCCGTCATAGTGTTAATTTGACCTTGTACTTGGTCCGGGACAGTATAAGTATGTGAACCTTGTCCCGATGGAGCGGGCATTTGCACACCCGGTTTTGAAGCCTGGTATTGGGCATACCTAGCTGGATGAGCACTTACTACGTGTCTAATTAAACCCCTCGTCCCACCGTGACCTTTTTCAATTTTAAATTTTAAAACATTTTTACAAATTTTACATATAGCTACTTGATTCTCTACGTCCCTATCAAAAAATGTCCATGCATCTGATTTTAATGGTCGTTTTGCTGGACCTCGTCTCATACTAGGGGGAATAGGAGGTATTTCAATTGAAGGTGCACTAGTGGGTGTGTTGTCATCAACATTAGTGGGTATATCATCTAGATCATCGTCTAAATTAAAGTCTTCTTGAGTTCCAGAAAATAGCTCCTGGTCTAAATCTAATGGTATTGTAGGAAAATGTTGAGTATCAATAAAATCATCATGTGTAGGAATAAGATGACTAGAAGAAGTACCCTTGCCCTGGTTGCCCCTACTAGAAGAAGCACCCTTACCCTTAAACATACCTTTTAATCATTCCATTTTAATTATGATAATAAATAAATAATTAAAGACAATAAAATTAAGTGATCTAAACTAAATAAACAGACAATAATAATTTAATGAAGGAACGAATGTACCAAACGCCGACGTAACGTCGACGTGTAATCGAGAGGTTGAAAATTGAAACTTTGCTCGATGGAAGATCCTCAAGCTAGTTGCCAACTTCACTACCAATTCCCAAATGAATAAATAAAATTGAATATTTAGCAAACAATGTAGAATTGTAGAGAGATATATTGAGAAATTAGAGAGATTGTAGGAAGATTTGTGAGAAAGATGAAGAGAAAATGAGTTATTTATAGTTGAAAAATTGAGTTAAAGTGTAAATATAATAACTTATGGGTTAAAAATAAATATTAAGGTGTAGGGGGTTGGGGGAGGGGCTAAAATGGCGTTATTGTGGCCATAATCTAAAATGGTCGTTGGTGCAACGGCCATTTTTGCAAAGGTCGGGGTCGGGGTCGGGGCGGGCTCGGGTCTCGCGGGCCTGGGGCGGGCTCGGGTCTCGCGGGACGAGACATCGTCCCGTCCCGAGTTCGAGTCCCGCCCCCGTAATTTTATTTTATTTTTATGGCGGGGTCGGGGCAGGACCGGGGCGGGCTCGGGACGGGCTCGGGTCGGGGTCTGGCTGTCCCGGCCCACTGGCCAGCCCTAGTCTGATGTACTAAGCTCTTGTATGCACGGGATTCGGAAAAGAGACGAATCGCAAGAATCGATTATACGCAGTCTTATATATATATATATATATATATATATTTATGAATGAATGATGAAATTATCCTCCACTAATCTGTATTCTGTAACCCTTCAAGTAATTTTGTAGAGGTTGATTAATTAGAAGGTAGCAAATGGTGATGGAGCGTTGTATAAGAAAAACATAACATTTAGATTTAAAGTACTTCATTTTGTACTCTACTATTCACTTTTACTTGTCCTCTTTTAATTTTATATTAACAAATAAAAGTAAAAATTTATTTTTAATATTATAAATAAGTAAAAGTGAATGGACGAAATATATGTTGTTTTAGCTTATACTCCTAATTAGTTGATAGTAGTATGTCTTTATGAAAGTGGTGGTGTGCTTCTATGGTGTTTTCTTCGAGTTCCTTTACTCTATCTCCCTATTCCATACTAAAAAAAGTAAATAACTTTGGTGGGACTTGGTGAAAGTATATTTATGTCCTATAGATAATCTATATTAGAACAAATGTACTTTACACACATTCGTATTATTATTAATGGAGATTAATATTTTGGCATTTGCAATTATTAAATTATTAATTGATTGTTTGTAATATTCTATAATATGCATCCCTGTAGGTTACGTTGTTATTGATAATGTGAGATATTAATATTATAACGTAACTCTTAAAATAGTCTCGACTAATGATCATCGAGAATGGGATATCGATGATATGTGATAAGTCGACATGTGGTCTGCATCACATCCTTAGAGGATTTAGTATGTCTCACTGCTACGAGTAATGACTACTCGTGATGGATACATGGATACTTTGGAAGTATTGGTATACCCTGCTGATATACTGTTTGTTATACTTGTCTAAAGTATGATCAGCGCGTGGGAGATAGAAGTCATTAGACTTGAGGTCAATACGCACCTTGTCTACAAAATAATGTACTTTGATCCTGTCCTAAGCTCAAATGCCTTATAGGTTCAGATACGGCTTGTATTGGGTACATTACGATGTGGATTAAAGGTGGTAGTTGAGCCAAGATTAGGATTCATTCCTCGAATGTATGTTCGAGAGAACACTCAGATTCTCAGTGATATTAGGTTGACTAAGTCGTTGGCCAACGCAATAGACATATTTAAAATATGGTCTAGTTGTCAACTAATATAGATGAGATACAATGATTAAGTCATTTGGATAGACACTTGACAAATCCTAAGCTTGATCGGGTGTATCGTGAATGAAATAATTTTATCTTACCACATAGAAGTTAAGTTTACTGAATTCATGTAAACGTACTTCACATATTGAGTTCATCTTGTGGCGCCGTCTAGGAGTTCCACGTAGACCTTAATTTGATTGATGTCGATATGTGAAGGCATGTAGGCTCACACTATGTCGATTGTCTTTTCGATCTAAGGATGTATTGAGAGAGTATTAAATATTCGATTTATAATTGAGATATTTAAATGAATAATGATTGTTTTAATTAAGTCAAAATTGGATTTTGGATTTAATTAAGAATGTGCGGAAAATAAATCGAGACCATGTCAAGCTCCACGGCGCCCACGCCATAGGGTCACTGTGCTAATGACCTAATCTGTCTCGATTTATGAGCCAGGCCCAAGGTCAAACTCTAATCCGGTTTGACCTAATTTTCACCTATAAATACAGGCATTCATTTCATTAGTCAACACACTAATTTCATATTATTATTCTAATTCTTAGAGACTTAGAATCAAAACTCTCTCTCGAAGCTCTGCTGAATTTCCTAGCTTTCCGAAGGAGAAATACATTGAAGCTTGGAGCTTGCAATCGAAAGGGCTTTCGCGTGCGAACCCACAGTTGATAAAGATTCCAGATAATACAACCTGTAAGTGTTCATGTTTGATGTTACAGGTTTTTTATTGTCATATAACCTTACCAGAAGTAATTATTGGGGTAAGTAAGAACAAAATTTTAAATTTTCATTGCGCCTTACTTATATGTTTTGAGCCCAACAAAACCGTACAGTGGTATCAGAGCCCAGGTTGGTTCAATGGTTATATAATAATTGAATAACATAATAATATGAGTTAAACATAAAATTGGATTAAAATAAGGCTTTTTGAACTCCTACATGTCTTGACCGAATGTTAACCTTTTGATATCACCCTAAATTATCTCCTACGCTAACTCGAAGAAGTCATTTCGCTCTAAACTCTAACTAAGCCAAAAGTGCGTTGTCTGGCTCATTGCACGATGCACGGCAAAGAACGGGTAAGAACGGATGATGGTCGATATGGGCGTTATTAATAATGGTGGGTGATGATAAAGGGTCTGTGATTTGGTCCATAAATTAGATTTAGGGATCGAACGATTTTGAAAAATCAACACAAAAATGTTTTGTCAGGACATCGGCGTCGCGACCTTATGGTAGGGCGCCGTGGCGCTTGCTAGGGTTTCAAGGCGGCGTCGCGGCTCCATGGTGGAGCGTCGCAGCGCTAATGCTTCGTTTCAAAATTTGGACTCACTGGACAGTAGGCGCAGCGACGCTAATGCATTTGCAGAAACCGAAAGGTTTCTGCCTCTGCAGCGTCGTGGCTCCATGGTGGAGCGCTGCGGCGCTAATGCATTTGTAGAAGTCGAAAGGTTTCTGCCTTTGCAGCACCGCAGCTCCATGGTGGAGTGCCGCGGCGCTAATGCATTTACAGAAGCCAAAAGGCTTCTGCCTCAGTGGCGTCGAGGCCCTAATGATTAGCGTCGCGGCCCCACCTGTTCAGAAACAAAAAAAATCATAGTTCAGAATATTTAACCCAAGATTATTATAATACAGTATATTATTTGATATGTATATTATTTATGTGCTAAATATCAAATCGTTTGTCATTTAAATTAATAGAATAGCGTCCGCTATAACTGTCTGGGCAGACGACGCCCAGTATTTGATTAAACCATCTTATATTATGCATATTGGGTTGACGGTTCCCAACTATATGTGTCCTTAGTTTTGCATGATATTAAGATGTCATATTGGATACGGCGTAAAAGAGTTGATCTTGGTTAAAACCCTTAATTAAAATGTTCTCCAAAATTTTAAATACAAGTCTAAATTAAAACGCGTCGTCCATTATAATTGTTAGAGTGCAAACTCATTTTCGGTGATACGAGTATTTATGCCAAAGCATTTGCTCTAAGTCTACGAGGACCCAGACTCTTTCATAAATGTGTTTTAAATGTAAAGGTAAACGATAAACTTTTGTGGGTATTTACACCAAAGTGTTTGCTCACAAAGGCCAAATTTACTTAGATACATAAACGCAGTCGTGTAATGGGGTTGACTTGCTTAGACAAATCTTGACGCCAAAGTGTCGGACTAATCTAAGGACGTAAGATTAAATGTAATATTTAATCAACCAAGAGTTGCAAATAAGTTTTGCAATTGGTTTAGAACCTACCAAGATGTGTTATTGAAGTTATAAGCCAAAGCTAACGCAGAGATAGCATAGGCTTGGATCTTGGCCCATTATGACCTCAATTAATATAGGTATGTATTCTACCATGGGGTCGTAGAAGTATATTAAAATAGTGGAAGCTAATTAAACAAAATGCCATGTTGATTAGCCTAAACGAATGTGTATAATAGAAAATAGATTTTGAGTTTGATTTTCAGTCTATCTAATTCTTCAGATTATCAAACATGTCGAGCTTATCATTAAAAATGTTGATTGAAATGAACAAACTTACTGGACCTAACTACCTTGACTGGCTGAGAAATTTGCGAATAGTGCTGAGACAAGAGAAAATAGAATACGTGTTGGATACGGTGTTCCCAACAGTCCCTGCGACAGACTCTGCTGAATATGCCTCTTTTGATAAAGATGCTTACCAAAAACACCTAGATGATGCCACTTCAGCACAGTGCGTGATGTTGTCTTCCATGTCTATGGAACTTCAGAGACAACATGAGAACATGGGTCCCAATGAGATGCTCGAACACTTGAAAAGTCTCTATGACTCACAATCCCAGACTATGGAATATGAGTTACTGATAGAACTTTTCAAGTGTAAGCTCAATGAAGGTGGCCATGTCTCGCAGTATGTGTTGAAGATGATAGAGCTGATAGAGAGGCTTGCTTCAATTGGAACGAAGCTGGAAAAGAATATCGCTACCACCTTCATCTTGAACTCTCTCCTTCGTTCCTTTGAAAACTTCATAGTGAATTACAATATGAATGGAACGAAGGCGAGTCTGCCGGAGCTGCACAACATGCTCAAGACCTTTGAGTCTTCCACTTCCAAAGGCAAAGTTGTGCTCATGGGCCGACCCAAGCCGAAAGGTAAGGAATGGCAGAAGAAGAAGGGCAAAGCAATCGTTGCGCCCTCAGCTATAAAGCCTAAAGGGGGTGTGAAGAAGAAGGTAAATCCGGCTAGAGGCATTGGAAGAAGGACTGCACGGCACCAGGAGGAGGCAGAAGCACCAGGTACTTCTGTCTCTGGTGGACAAGGTATGTACGTCATTGAATTAAATATGTCTATAAATAACTCTCATTCCTGGGTATTGGATACCGCTTGTGGCTCACACTGTTGACACCCAATTTTGCCTCGTCTTTTCCAATTTATTTGCAATTTAATTATTTTTGACACCTCAAAATATTTTTAATATATATATACATATAGGCATATATATACATATATATTGTTATTCTCAATATCATTATTATTATTATTATTATTATTATTCGTATTTCTACAGTCATTTGCCTTTTGAATCGTAATCATAGTTTTATCCTAATATTCTATATTATTTTATTTTCGCAAAACGACATCATATTTTTTTTTACTTTTATTAAGCATAAGCATTTCACAAATATTATATTTTTATTATTATCACATCGTTATATCTTTTTATATATATATAATTTACATTTTTTTTTTCAAAACCTTTTTAATATTAAACCCTTTTTATAAATTTAAACCTATAATACATTTATTTCCCAACCCCAAAAAAACATTTCTGCAACCAATTTTCCTCTTCACCCAAAACAAAAATTAGCCCACAAAGGGCAGCCCATATCGTCCAACCCGCCGGCCCAACCCCTTTTATTTTCGGCCCAAACCCATTCCCCTTATTTCTTTTACCCCCCAAACCAAACACAACCCCTAAAAAAAACCTACACACTCCCTTTTCTCTTCAACCCCCATCAGCCGCAACCCCACATCCCATACTCACGTCGCCGGTCACCTCACTCCTGCCACCACCGACCCCTGACACCACCAACTCCCCTCTGTTACGCTGACACCACCAACCCTTCGACCCATACCCCTATCCCCTTCAAATCCGCGACTTTTTGCCCTTTTGTTTTTGAAATTCAAACTCGATTTAAAGGGGGTATGGGGGTGGACGTTGGCAGGTACGAACCATCTATAAATACCCCCCCCCCCCTTTGTTCTTCATTTTGGGGAAAAGGGAGGAATTTGGAGGTCGGATTTCGGGTTCAAAGAAAAAAAAAAGATTCTGATTTTTGGGTTCAAAAAGGGGTCCGAAATCACTTCAAAAGAAATCGAAATAAGTCCGAAAACAAGTCCAAAATCAAAAGGAAATGGGTTCCGGGTCGGGTCAAAAATTTCAGAAACAAAATTCTGTTTCAGAATCGAAAATCAGAATTCGAAATCCAAAAAAAATCAGAATTCTAAACATTTTCGAGCGGATTCGACGATTCAAACAACTCCTCGGTTCGCTACCCGGAAAAGGTTAGACTCATTTCAATTCTTTCACATTTCTTTAAGCTTATTTGATTGTGTGTTTTATGCTTGATTTTAATATGATATTTTGCTAAGTAGTTAGTCTTGATTAATTAATATGATAATGAGATATTTTGTTTGCATAATTGTATATATGTCGTTGTGATATTTCTGATTTGGAGCTGATATGCGATAGATGATATTGCTTCGATGTTTTGGTTAACTAATTATTGTCATTAGTTCTAGTAATGTATCTTGGGTTCATTATTAAGTGCAATATGGATAATGTAAGATTAATACGCGTTTGGAAGAAATTATAGCTTGATTAAATACTCTTAGGACACTTAGCGGATTGTTGATATTCAAATTATTGTATCTTGTGTAGGTTGTTAGCTTGGTTGCTACCTATTAAATCAAACAATGATAGCATACTTTAATTGATTTAAATGACGATATTTACATGTTATATTCTAGATTAATATGTGCACATTTGGAAAGAGTCTTTTATCCATGTTTATATAATAGTGTGTGTGTTTGGTTTAAGTTTATGAATGTCATGCTTCTTTGAGATTAGGATGGGTTTAACTGAATTTATCATGTCTGTTTATATAATTTATACATTGGTCTTCCTTGCCTATTTTATTCCTGTTTAAATTTGGAACCGGATGTGTTAGCATATGCTCTTTCTTCGGCTACTTTAACGTGCCAAATCTGAAAATGATATGTCTTGAGGATATATAAAATATATGGCCATGAGTATTCATTCCTATGTACATTTAATGTTGTATACTTTGTGTATATATATATTAGGAATATTCATGTGTTTATATTTTCGTTTTGTCTACTAATTCTTTCCTTTTCTTTTATTTATATGAAATGCATCCGGAGTAACGAAGAGTCTCGTTATGAGACTCATCGGGACTTTGTCCAAAACGAAGAACAACATCCGCGTTCATTGCATTCTCCGGTCTCGGAACTTCAAAACAAATAGGGTGCGATGATATCGTCATCCGCCCTAGTCGCTGCTTTTATTTATTATCTAATATGTCTTTCATTATTATTCGGGTTGTAATAATTATTTAATTATGTACTGTCATTAGAATGCTTAGAATAATTAGGTCGTGAATAGATGAATAGGATAGTCTAACTGCCTTAGTTTATTTCTAAGAGTTCCACATAGACCTTAATTTGATTAATGTCGATATGTGAAGGCCTGTAAGGTCACACTATGTCGATTGTCTTTTCGATTTAAGGATGTATTGAGAGAATATTAAATATTCGATTTAGAATTGAGATATTTAAATGAATAATGATTGTTTCAAAATTGGATTTTGAATTTAATTAAGAATGTGCGGAAAATTAATCGAGACGGGTATGGCCACGTCAAGCATCGTGACGCCCACACCATAGGGCCGCGGCGCTAATGACCTAATCTGTCTCAATTTATGGGCCAGGACCAAGGTCAAATTCTAATCCGGTTTGACCTAATTTTCACTTATAAATACGTACATTCATTTCATTATTCAACACACTAATTTCATATTATTATTATTCTAATTCTTAGAGACTTAGAATCAAAACATTCTTTCGAACCCCTGCTGGATTTCTTAGCTTTTTGAAGGAGAAATACATTGAAGCTTGGAGCTTGCAATTGAAAGGGCTTTCGCGTGCGAACTTACAGTTGATAAAGGTTTCAGATAATACAACATGTAAGTGTTCATGTTTGATTTTACAGGTTTTTTATTGTCATATAATCATAGAAGAAGTATTTATTGGGGTAAGTACGAACAAAATTTTAAACTTTTGATGTGTCTTACGTATATGTTTTGAACCCAACAAAATCCTACACTTGGATCACAAATATCTGAACTGAAAGCAGCGTCAGCGCGCAATAGCAAATTTCCATATATAGAGGTGTCAATTTTGGAATGTACAATAGCATCTCCAAATCTAAATTTTATTTGTCAAATCACTATTAATTATTAGTTGTTTGTAAAAAGAGTTTAAGTTTTATATATTGTTAATGTAAATGACTTTTTACATCATGTCATACAGTAAATTTTTTTAAAATATGAGATTTGAAATCTTGAAATAAAATATACTATTATTTACTACAACAAATAAAAATGATCTAATGATATAAAATTATTTAAACTACTGACGTGCATATTATTTAAAACTCTTAAAAGAAAAGAGTTACATGACTACATCAATTAATCCGTAAAAATGTACTGATATTTAATAGATTTTGTCTTTTTTGTTTGTTATTTTCATAAGAGAAAAAATATTTAAAAATATTTACTTATGATTCGCAACTTAACACGTTGATCTGATTCAAATCACGCCTCTATTAACTCAACTAGTATACGTATGCGCGATACGTGGATTATTTTCATTATTTTTACACTGAATTATTTCTTATATAATAATTTTTATTCGTTTATATTCTACATTAAATTATTTTATTTGTATATTCTATATATATATATATATATATAGATAATTTGGTATTGTTACTTTGCCAAATAACGTTATATTAGCTTATCATTTGACTTATGTTATTATTCATTACTTCACTTTTACTAATATATGGATAGATAAATATAATTTTTCTTACTCCTGAAATTCTATTTGTTTGTACAATTTTATTCTATTTCTCGAAATTCTATTATTTAAATTTGTCAATAATAATAATATTGAGTATTGTCACTTTCTTTTATCTTTTAAATTAAATCAAAGAATAAATATCTATGATATTTCCTTAATCCTCCCATTTATACATTATTTTTTCTAATATCATATTTTAATTAAATATTTTCATTTAGTATAAGCATAAGTTCTCTTATTATTTTATCATAAAATCTATCAATATTTTAATAATTATTAATTTCGTATTACATGCAATAAGTAATAATTATAATTGCCTACTTGAGAAATTTAATTATAGTTTTAATCTTGTATTATATTACTTGAAACAATAGTTATTTAATTTCAATCATATTTGTTATCATCATAATATTGTTTAAATTTATTAATGATATTATTTACGAATCGTTCCAGAGACTCCCCTATGGCCTCATAACACTAACCTCCCTTGTGGTTTACGATATTACGTTTATCACTTTTTTTGTAATAAATATTTTAATCTATTTATTACTAATAAAAAATCATAGTCTAATTAATATCCCTTCTAATGTAATTTTTATTTAATTAATTTTATTAATAAAGATATTGAAAGCTAAAGCTAATTCCTCAAATGGATTGAAAACAATAATTACATCATTATCTGTTGTAAATTTACATGGGTATAGTAGGCAAAAAATAGACTTTAGTGGCATCATTTTCTGTAATACGATTATCACCATCTGCGCATAGAAAATGAAAACGTTCAAAATGAAGACATTTTTGAAAGATGAAGAATGCAGTAAATATAAATTCACGAACAGAGCTACGATTAATATCAAAAGAAGAGAACATCTAATATCATGTATTATTGAAGGGGTATATATATAAGATAAGAAATTCAAATTCAAATATTATATCAATTTGTTAGAGATATTTTATGAGATCAATTCAAATTTTTTTATACCAAAAAGGAGATTTTGTTACCATTTCTTCTCCTTGCCTTTTTTAGTTTTTCCTTACGTGTTTTTTTCTTTTTTTCTTTCTATATTGTAACTTTTACTTTCAACATAAAAAGGATAGGTTTTTGCTTCATCCTATTCCTACGTGAGAGATTACTATATTTTATTTAATCTTTGCTTGAAAAAATTTCATTCGTTCTTTTACATATGAATGTATCTTTTATGATACCAGTATCAATTTTATTCACATGATGCTTTTATCTTTTATTTTTTGTTGAATTATGGACATACAATAACAACATACCCATTGCAATCCCACAACGTGGGGTCTGGGGAGGGTAGAGTGTACGCAGACCTTACCTCTACCTTGATAGGTAGAGCGGTTGTTTCTGAGAGACCCTTGGCTCAGGACAAGCAAAGCAGAAAAAACAGTCAGCCCCGATCAAAAATTTAAAAAATATTAAATTTAAAAATTTAAAGTAGTATGAAAATGCCGACAAATAGCGCTTCCTGAAAAGGAAAAGAAAAGAAGAAAGAAGAAGCAATAACTAACACAGATAAATAAGATAAACCAAGTCCATTAAAGAACTCAAACAATAGAAATAAAAACTACATAAGGCTATAAAGCAATACTACGCCTATTCTTATGATATGTTATGCGGGCCTACAGTAATAACACTACAACTATTCGTTTGTAGGCGTAAGTAGGACTACGCTCGACTATCTACTACCCCTCTACCTAATATGTGTCCTCCACAACCCCCTATCTAAGGTCATGTCCTCAGTAAGTTGTGTCTGCTTCATATCCCGTCTAATTTACTATAATTAATGAGGTAATAATTATAATTTCTAATAATCATGACAATAATTTTAACTTCCGTATATCAGTAAACCTTTTTTCAAAATATAAACTATGTTAAAACCCTACAATTACTCCCTTTTAGCATGAGATCTTGTTTCAAGACTAATTAATATCCCACTAAAATATGTTAGTATAAATTAATTTGAACTTTTAAATTTTTTATTTCTATCTCACATCTATTTCATATATTTCTCCGGTCAATATCCACCAAAATAGGAAAGTGCGTATTAATTTTAAATACAACAACAACATATCCAGTGAAATCTCACAACGCGGGTCTGGGGAGAGTAGAGTGTAAGTGTACGCAGACCTTACTGTAGAATTGTATTAATCTACCTTAGAGAGTCTTTCTCATTAATACAAATATATATAGTGTGTACAATGTGGAGTCCTACTACAATTAGGATCCTATAACTACCATAATTATACATCACTAATAATTATAAAATATGTAATGAATATTATACTAATATTCACTAATACACCCCCTCAGTCGGAGCGGGAGGAGGTCAGACACTTAGACTGGATCTGAAGTCGAGGAATAGCTTTCTAGGTAGTCCTTTAGTGAAGATGTCCACATACTAATACGAAGAAGACACATGCAACACCTTAACATGTTTGATAACAACCTTCTCACGAACAAAATGTAAATCCATCTAAATGTGCTTAGTTCGCTGATGCTGAACCGGATTATGAGATAAGTATATTCCTGATATGTTATCACATTACACCAAAGACGCCTTACGCAAGGGACACTGAAGATCTAAAAGGAGGTTTCGGAGCCAGCAGATCTCAGCAACAACATTGACAACGCCTCTATACTCTGCTTCTGCACTCGAACGGGATAGAGTGACTTGCCTCTTGGCAGACCACGAAATGAGATTATCCCCTAAGAACACATAGTAGCCGGAAGTGGAGCGTCGCGTGTCCGGACAGCCTGCCTAATCTGCATCCGTATATGATAACAACCCGGTCGGTGCAGAGGGGTCAAGATGCAATCCATAATCAAGTGTACCCTTAACGTATCGAATGATACGTTTAAGAGCAGTAAAATGAGGTTCACTGGGGCTATGTATAAACAAACACATCTGCTGAACAACATAAGCAATATCAGGCCTTGTGAAAGTAAGATACTGAAGTGCACCTGCATAGATCCTATAAAGTGTAGGATCGGATACTGGATCACTGTCAACAACACTGAGCTTTGACTTAGAGTCAATCGGAGTGGGCATGATCTTACAGTTCGCCATTTTAGCCATGTACACAATCTCATTTGTATACTTACGCTGACATACTAACATAGTATCTGCAGATCTAGTCACTAATATCCTCAATAAATAACTTAACTTCCCCAATTCAGTCATAGCAAATTCAGATTTAAGTAGAGCAATGATCTTATTTTTCAACACATCAGATGAGGCAATAAGCATAATTTCATCCACATATAACAACAAATAAGCAATGTTACAACCTCGATGAAAAATGCATAGAGAATTATCACACTTGCTGCATACAAACCCAATCTGCATAATGTACCGTGCAAAGTGTTCATACCACACTCTAGGGGCCTGTTTCAAATCATAAAGTGACTTACGAAGATGACATACATAATGAGGGGCTGCTTGATGGACAAAACCAGGGGCTGGTACATGTAAACAGTATCTTTCAAATCCCCATGTAAAAATGCATTATTCACATCAAACTGATGAATCGGCCAATGCTTACCCATATAAATGCTCAGAACTATGCGAATAGTGGCCGGTTTAGCAACCAAACTGAATGTCTCACCACAATCAATACCCTCTTGCTGATTAGTACCATTAGCCACAAGTCTCGCCTTGTAGCGCTCAAGGTCACCACTGTCTCTGAATTTGTGATGAAAAAGTCACATACATCGGATCACATTCACCCCATCCAGTCGAGGAACCAAATCCCAAGTCTGCAGTTTTGTTAAAGTATTAAATTCCTCACACATGACCGCATTCCAATTAGGGTCAAGTTTGACTAGTTTTGGATTTTTGGGAATTGGGGATATGGTTTGTGTGGAGAGGTTGAATTGGACTTTGGGCTTGAAAATCCCGTGTTGGGCACATGTTTTCATTCGGTGCGTGGGGGCAGTGGCTGGTTGGGAATTTGGGTGGGTTGATGGTTGGTGAGTTGTCAGGTGTGGACTCGAACTTGGGTGAGGACCGAAAATCGGGTTGGTTACAGTGGAGAGGGGTCTGGACTGGTCGATGGGGTAGTGGTGAGGGTGGGTCGGGTTCGGCGACATGGACTGGCTGGGTGAGAACTGGTGTCGGGTCAAATCGTGGTTTTGTGGGTAGGTTAGTGATGGTGACTGGGTTGGTGGTGGTATCGGTGTTGGTAGTATTGACGACGACAATGAGTGGTTCCTACGGCGGTGGCTGGGTGGGAGTGGGGAGGTCGCCGGGCAGGTTCGACCGACGGGAATTGGTGCGGTGTGGGACTACGACATCGGGTTCGGCAACAAAGAAGACCGGTGGGTGGGAGAGGCGATAACGGGATTGGTTTTCACTGCCGTTGTGAGATCCGACAGATTGTCGGTAGTGGTAGCTGGGACAGGAACATGATGCAGTAGATGACCAGAACAGTGGTCGACCGGAATAGTGGATGTCTGTGGCACTGGCAGTGGTCGACCGGAATAATGGGTGTCGGTGGCTACCGACCGAGATGGAATTATGATGTCACGGTGGGGTAACGCGCTTTAGATGGGCGAGACTGTGGACTCGTCTAAAAACGCATAATTCATGTTTTGAAATTTTTGGATATTTGTAAAAAGGAAGATGGCTTCATTAAACGTGACATAACGAGACACAATGATTTTGCGGGAAGACACATCATAGAACAAATATTCCCTATGATTGGGCGGGAAACCTATGAACACACAGGGAGTGGTACGGGGTGCGAGTTTGCGCGGAGCTGTGGAGGCAAGATTCGGGTAGCACAGACAGCCGAAAATCCGTAAGTGCTCATAGGTTGGGATCCGACAATAGAGAATTTCGGTGGGGGTTTTGTTGTGAAGAGTACTAGTAGGTAAAATATTAAGGATGTATTCTACCATTTTGACTGCATAGACCCAAAACGATGGGGGGAGAGGCATGGAAAAGAATGGTACGAACCATGTCATTGATAGTACAGATGATTCGTTCGCCTTTTCCGTTTTGTGATGAGGTGTGGGGACAAGATAAACAGAAGACCATGACATTATTGGTGCAAAAATTATGAAATGTGGAATTATTAAACTAAAGATTGTTGTCACATTGGAATGATTTGATCGATTTTTCAAATTGTGTTTTGATAAAGTTACGAAACTCAAGAAATTTGGTAAAAACTTCATACTTGAATTTTAGTTGGTATATCCAGATAAAGTGAGAAAAGTCATCTAATAACACAAGATAAAATTTATGACCCAGTGAACTAATAACAGGAGATGTCCATAAATCTACATGAACAATATCAAAGGGAGAAAACGTAACAGTTAAAAAAACTGAAAAGGAAGGCGAATATGTTTTTCTAAAAGGCAAGAAAAATACTGTTGGGCAGGCTTTCCACTAGGACAACGAATTAAATTATTGTTCCGAAGAAAATTAAAGACATGGCTCCTAGGTGTCCAAGTCTATTGTGCTAGATTGACGGAGAGATTATTGCTAAAGCGGAGGGATGAGAGACTTGGAAGTTAGAGATGTGGGAGGAGTGACACTGGCAGCGGACGTGCATAGGAAAGGATATAGGTCCCCCTCACTATTGCATCTTGTAAGAAGTTTTCCGGTACGTAGGTCCGTTATAGAAAACCCAAACGAGTCAAAATTAATTGATACGGAGTTATCTATGGCAAATTTTCTAACGGAGATTAGGTTCTTGATAATATTTGGGGCATAAAAGACGTTATTTAGGGAGTAGTGGGGATGCGGTGGTGGGGTTAGAGTGTGGCCAAAACCTTGAATTGGAATGTGATGACTGTTTCAAACCAGAATAGATTGTGGAGTATTTAAATTTTGCATTTGAGGAAGATTACCAGAATTATTGGTAAGGTGTGACGTGGCGCTCGTATCCATATACCACGCATTATCGGCTTCCGATGAGTCAATGTGCTGAAAGTCTGGCCCAAATTAAATTGGGGAAGACCTAGAGCAGACTGTTGGGCTCCAGGACATTGGGCTTGATGGCTGTGGCCCGTCAGTGCTGATCCCAGACTGCTGGCCTGCAGGAAATTTGGCATGATGACAGTGGCCCGTTGGTAACGATCATAGGCTGTTGGGACACTACAGGTCTGCAGGAGCTTGGCCCTAGTGACAGAGGCCCGTCGGTAGGGCTCTCATGCTGCTGGGCTGCGGATGGTCTGGGTATTTGCTGAAGGCCCAATCCCCCGTTGTGCTCCTGCCGCGGCCAGAAAAACACGTGTGGTTGTTCTTCACCATAAGGGTTGTTGGAAAAAAAAATTGGGGGTTCGGGGAGGTTGAGGAGGCTGTATATTAGTGGTATAACAGCGTATACCGGTGGTATACAACCTATTGGGGAAATAGGGAGGTTTAGGAGGCTGTATATTAGAGGTATATCAGCATATGCCGATGGTATACGCCGATTTTGGCGCCTGAAAAAGGTATGGAGGGCTGTCGATTTCAAGGTTTAGGTTAGGGAGGAAATTTTGGCTCTTGATACCATGTAGAATTGTATTAATCTCCCTTAGGGGGTCTTTCTCATTAATACAAATATATATAGTGTGTACAATGTGGAGTCCTACTACAATTAAGATCTTATAACTACCATAATTATACATCACTAATAATTACAAACTATGTAATAAATATTATACTAATATTCACTAATAAATAATTACAAAATATGTAATGAATATTATACTAATATTCACTAATACTTACCTCTACCTTGGTAGGTAGAACGGTTGTTTCCGAGAAACCCTCGGCTCAAGACTGCGTATTATCTTTAAATAATATCAATTAATAATTAACAAATATTCTTAAAATAAGTAGAAATAGAATCCAACTAATTTTGTCCTAAAAGTGCCAAGAAACTGTTCTGAAGTAAATTCATTTATTTTATTTTATATATTTATCTCAAGAGTATAAATAGTCATAAGTTATCTCAGTCTACGTCTTTTTACAATTTTATTTTTCTTTCTATAACTTTTTAATTAATTGTATTAGCCTACGTATAACTTTATTAATAGTTTTATAAATTTCATGGTCTATTTAATAGCTTACCACTTGGTTTAACCTTGATGCAATTACCTTTCTTATATTATTATTATTATTATTATTATTATTATTATTATTATTATTATTATTATTATTATTATTATTATTATTATAATAGTGTTTCTTATATGATGATATCTTGGGATTCCTTATATGCTAATATTTGAATGATTTTCTTATAAGGAATAATATTGTAGGAGTATTTTTGTCTTATAATATTATTTATTATATGATAATATTTGAACAGTAAATATTCTAATGTCCATATAAGAAATAATATTATATGAATATTTTTTAATTATATGACATTATTCTTTAATTGGTAATATTTTGAACTATAATTAATAAAAAAAAATTAAAACTAATACAAATAGAAGTTGTTGCCAAGTGGCTTGTTCATATTACGTCATGCTAGACTTCTCTTCTTTTAATATTATAGATATATTTTAAACCACTCAAAATCTATCCAATTTTTCCTTTAATACCCTCATTAATTTTTTATCTCTACTGCTAGGCTTAATTTGTTTTTACCATGGAAGATTAATAAACTTAGCTTGCAGCCAATTCCAAACTTCCTTTTAGTCGTTATCCCCAAGTTCACTACTCATTGAGGGAAAGAATAGTTTCCTCAATTGGATTCTTTTTCAAAATGTGGTAAATATATTATAATTACAAATATAATCTAAGGATATGATTAGATAGGATAATGCTAAGATTAGACTAATTTGTTGACTAGAATATCTATCTATCATTATTTACATTATCCTATTATTAATTACAATTATTATTAGATAATCATAATTAATATTCTAATAATTACATATTATTCTATCACACCCCGTAGTCGAAGCGGGAGGTCGGTGTATGCTGAGATTGTCCTGAAAATCTTCAAATAAAATCAACGGAAGACCATTTGTAAATATATCTGCAATCTGATAGCGTGATGGGACATGTAAGACACACACTTGTCCACTAGCGACCTTTTCGCGAACAAAGTGAATATCTAGCTCAATATGCTTAGTGCGTTGATGGTTAACAAGATTCTCAGAAAGATAAATAGCACTAACATTATCACAATACACCAATGTTGCCTTTGGAACCGGACAGTGGAGCTCCAGAAGAAGGTTCATGAGCCAGTAAGATTCAGACACCACATTGGTAACCCTTCGGTATTCTGTTTCGGCACTGAATCGGGACAAAATTGCTTGTCGTTTAGAGGACCAAGATACCAAGTTATCGCCAAGGAATATACCATAGCCAGATGTGGAACGTCTGGTGTCCGGATAGCCACCCCAATCGGCATCTATGTAGGAAACAAGGGTGGATGTCGACGACGGATATAGATGCATGACATAATCTAAAGTCCCCTAAATATAACGCACAATGCGTTTGAGTACATGCATGTGATCCTCTATCGGGTTATGCATGAATAGACAGACCTGTTGTACAGCATAAGAAATGTCTGGCCTCGTAAAACTGAGCTATTACAGGCCCCTGTAAGGCTGCGGTAATGTGTTGGATCAGCATAAGGTTTGCCAAATGAGGCGCTCAACTTGGGTTTAGTATCTACAGGAGTTGCAGACGGCTTACAGGATGACATGTCGGCACGTTCAACAATTTCTGCTGCATACTTCTTTTGGGATAAAAATAAACCACTTGCATGACGTGTCACAACTATACCTAAGAAGTAACTTAGTGGCCCTAGATCTTTCATAGCAAATTCAGATCCAAGCAGTGACATGATAAACTTGCGAAGAGCATCAGATGAGGCAATTTATATAATATCATCCACATACAAAAGAAGGTAAGTAATATTATGACCCTGGCGGTAGATGAACAAAGAATTATCCAAACAGCTGTTAAAAAACCCAATGTGAGAAACATAATCTACAAACCTCTTGTACTAGGCTCGGGGGGCCTGTTTGAGCCCATATAATAATGTTTTCAGTAGGCACACATGATTTGGATAAGTGGAATCTCAGTATACCAAAGGTTGGTACATGTATACTGTTTCATTTAGATCGTCATGGAGGAAGCCATTTTGACATCTAGTTGATGAATCGGCCATGCTTTTGACAAAGCCAAACTAAGGACCGTTCTTATAATTTCCGATTTAACCACCGGACTGAACGTCTCACCGCAATCCACACCAACCTTTTGTGTCTTTCCATCACCTACAAGACGGGTTTTATGTCTCTCAAAAGTACCATCAGATTTTTCTTTGTGATTGAAAATCAACATAGACCGAATGACATTAGCATTAGTGGGACGGGAGACCAACTCCCACGTCCTATTTCTAATAAGAGCATTAAATTCATCATCCATAGCCATTTTCCAATTCGGGTCATTAAGAGCATACACAGGATTACGAGGCAATGGTGATTTTGTAATACAGGTGTGAAGTCTATATTTTGTGTTGGGTTTGACAATGTCGTGTTGACTATGAGTGACATGCCGCTGGGCCAGAATTGGAAGTGGGCCAGTGGGGGGATGCGACTGCCTGACAGTGGGTAGGGAATTGGGCCGTGACCCAATTCGTCAGGGGCTGGCCCGTGATCCATGCCACTGCTAGGCAACGGACTATTTGGTACTGGGCTGCCATGCATAGGCCCAATTCTGCCAGAACTGTTTTGAATTGGGCTGCCAGGTAGTAGGCTAATTCTACCGGAAGTGGTTGGGCTTAGACAGTGAGGCCCAGACTGCTGGGCAATGTCATGAGGCATCTAGGCCACTGTTTCTAGGCCCAACTCACACAAATTTTCTGAGCTGGCCGAAATAGTAGAATTGGGACGGGGAACAAAATGTTAGGCCAAATACGGGGATATGCCATCATCTAGGAAATCATAAGTAGGTATCCCGGACCCATGCATTTTGATAAATGGGAAATTTGCTTCATCAAAGATTACGTGACGACTCACAATGATTTTATTGGAGGATATGTCGTAACATTTGTAACATCGATGATTGGTGGGATAGCCCAAAAAAACACAAGGAGTAGAGCGGGATTGAAGTATATTGATTGTGGGGGATGGAATAAGAGGATAGCATAAACACTCAAACACCCTTAAATGAGAGTAAGACAGTTCCCTTAGGTATAAGATTTTCAGAGGGGCTTGATAGGACAAGTTTTTATTTGAAAGTATGTTAAGTAGGTAGGTTGTCATTTGTAGTGCGTGATGCCAAAAGAAAGGTGGTAGAGCGGCATGGGCAAGGAATGTTCTAATAATATTGTTGATGGTTCGGATTTTTCTTTCTGCCTTTCTATTTTGAGAGGGTGTATGAGAACACGAAATACAAAAATTTAAACCATTTGCATTGCAAAAATTCCAAAAAGACCCATTGTCAAATTTCATCTCATTATCACATTGAATATTTTTAATAACCCGTTCAAATTGATTTTGGATGAATGCTCTAAAATTGAGAAATGTGGAAAAAACTTGTGATTTTTTAGATAATGGAAATGTCCACAAAAAAATTAGAGTAGTCATCTATCATGAGTAAATAATATTAATGGTCCGAAGAGCTCAAAACGGGAGAAGTTCAAATATCACAATGGATAATATCAAAAGGCATAAGAGTGCATGAAGTAGAAGAAACAAATGACAATTTAACATGTTTTCCAAGTGGACATGAACGACACATATTTGAAGTACGTGTTTGAGTACATGAAATTAAATTATTTTGTTTAAGGGAGGCTATAATCGGTTCTCCCGGATGACCCAAACGTTCATGCCACACTGAAGGTGCTAAAGCTGTAAAGGTTGATGGTAACTTGGCTCGATGATTTGGTGTGGTGATTGGATAGAGCTCACCCTGACTATCATATCTCATTAGATGTATCCCCGTTTGAAAATTCTTCACGAAAAATCCAAAAAGGTCAAAATCAACACACCCAATTATCAGTAGTAAACTTTTTAACCAAAACCAAATTTTTAATCAATTGTGGAGCATGAAGGACATTCTTTAAAGTTAACGGTGGGTTTGGTGGAGATAAATTGGTAGAACCATAATCACAAATTGGAATAGAATGACAATTTCCGATAATTATACCATTATTTTTACTCAAATTAAAATAGGACGAGAGATTACCTTGGGAGGATGTTATATGAGACGTTGCTCCGGTGTCCATATACCAATTTGCGTCGGACAGATTAAGTCCAAGAGTGTGCATGACGGACTCAATATTGGTCGGGCCGGTCACTTCCGAATGGGCCTCTTGCCACTGATTCGGCAGTGGCCCAAATGTTGAAAATCCTCGATTGTTGGCGCTGGGCCCAAATCTAGTGGGTTGCTGGCTAGCAGTTTGCTAGTCAGTTTGCCTTGGAAATCTATATACTGAAGTAGGGTATAGTATCCATTTTCCAAAGGGAAATCTATCGAATTAATTGGATCATATAATACTACTAGATTTTGAATAAATTATTTATATATTTTAAATAGATTTTTAATAGAAATATAGTATTTCGGCCAAAACTATTTCTGTCATCACAAAGGCATCCCTGTTTTTTAAATTTGTAGTCCCAAAAAGAAAAAGAAAGGAGTATTTAATTCTTGAGTTCTATAATTTGTTGTTGTTTCTACCTTTCTAGTACTATGAACTATGAACTATGAACTATGAACTATGAACCAGTAAAGTATTGTAGCAAATAATTGTGATCTTTTTGGGGGCAAATGATAAGCATAGTGCCAATAACTTTAGAACCTTACACTAGTTGGAGGCTTGGAGCCAACAGGACAATAACAGGGACAAGTTAAAAAGTTAAGAAAACTCTTTTTTAAGAAGAAAAAAAAAGCTTCCGACAGATATATTCATTCATCAGTGTCCTAATCATATGGGCAAAAGCTTCCACTATATTTTGGAAAAAGTGCATAGTGCATGTCATCATCATATTTTTGTACTAATAGATCCAAAGTGATCAGTAGAAACATACTTTTTCTTATTCCAAATAAAGGTGAAATCTCCCACCTCAGGAGCCCTCACACTCCGGTCCGATAGGTCTGTGAAGGAGGTAAATCATGGTGACTCAATTGATTTCAAAGGTTAGACCAGTATCACGCTGCGCACAAGGGGCCCTCCTTTATTTCAAGAAGAAACCCCCACACTGCCGCTGACGGGATTCGATCCTTGGTCTCTTATTCCAAATATCCCCTTTGAAACCAATTAAGCTGCCCAAGCGGACAAAAAAAAAACATACTTTTTCTATATTACTGTTTCTTTGTAATAGGTTGTTAAATATTTAAATTAATCAATAAAATATATGTCTATATGTACACTATATTCGTCGCTGTTTTACGCGGTTGGTTCCTTTTCTCCTTTTTCTTTTTGTCATTATGACAATAGGAAAAGAAAGTTTGCTTGGAATCGTTAGAATAAACGTACATCTACTCTTGGTAGTTAAATATATAATTCAACCACCCTCTAAGCTTTGAGGTACTAATTACCTCTCTAGTACTATCCCAATTGAAGAAAAATTGAAGCCTCACACACTTCATATTCATATATTTACACCAGGTTAACGAATATATAGCATGTATATGTTAATGTATATTGAAAAAAAACAATCTCCCAGTTGAGGTGCAATACAGATAATCTATAAAACTTCAAGACTTTGGCTTATAATTTTTTTAAAATAATAGAATAAAAATGCACGAAAAAATTCTCAACGGGTAAAAAAAAATTAACTTGATTATTCACAAAAGCGTTATATATACAGCATGGAGAGAAGAATTAAGAAAAAAGAAACATGATTAGGTATCACATTCCATATTCGGCATATATTATCCTTTTAAACGAAAAATACAAGGAATCTAAGTATGTAGCAGCAAGGACATGTGAAACTTGGTTACGGGCTATTATCACATCTTTCCTTTTAGCTTCTTTTGTATTAGTCACTCCTCATCGTGAAAAAAAAAACTAAAATCCTAGTAGGATCTTCTTGGAACCTTACCAAATCCAATATAGTAGAAATAGCGCCCACCAGGTCTTGTGTGACGTCTCTGAGGGGGGGGGGGTGGTTTAAGCAAGACTAGCAGGTTGGCAAGCTTCTAAAAATGAGTTGCACATGATATTTTAGGTGAATCCACGTTGAAATGGAAGAGAAAAGTAAAGAGCTTTGTAAAGTATATCTCAAGTTTACATGGTATGTGCGTTTTTGAGACTTTGTGGCATAGCCCAAAAGACAAATTTGTGCAGGCCTAAGCCCAATGCAGACAATATGTGCCGTGGACTTGGGTCGTGACATCTTGTCTCTGGAAACTAGTCACTTTTCTTAGGTGAAATTCAATATCCTAAAATTTCATCTACCCTACTTTTGCAGTCATGAGCCACCCTACAAACTCATATATTATCGTCATGAGGGCTGCTCGAGTAAACAATCATTTTGAGGTTTCAGTTGTCAAAAACAAAAACAGTAACACTAACTAAAAATCAAAAGAAAACGAAATTAAAGAAGTGGAAAACAGCATATATTGAATAGCTTTAACAACCACCTCACGTCTAATTATAAAATTCCAGATGAAAATGGAAAACCAAGTTTATGCGTACGCTTATCTTATCTTTATCTTGTTATTTTTTTGGTGACTTTGTTTGCAGATCTGAATTAGTAATAATGCCAAGTGAGAACAGATGATTATATATTATTCTGAGTTATAAAATAGCATCAACAAAAAGAAAGAAAAGAATAAAGGCTCTGTTTACTGATATAACATGTGAACTTCCCAGCTAGAAAGTTCACGGAGATTATAAGCTGCCTAGTAGACAACTTTGATCTACTTTTAAGCAATTGATACGTGTCTTTCACCAAAACATAAGGCCCCGTAACTGATATTATTGGAGCACTGTTTTATATTCACCAAATTACAAAACATAATCATGTTATTAGCTAATCTTTATTCAAACTGTAGAATATATAAACGATTCTTAAGTTTTGCATCCAGTTTAGTGTCTATGAATAGACCAACAAGAAGAAACATAATGGCTTTGCTACATTTAGATGATTTTTTCCTATATACCAGAAAGTTGACAAATGTAACTGTTGATTTCACTTACGGGTAAAAACGAATCGAGGCTCGATTCTTCAAGAACATGTAGCTGCAAGAACGTGGTGAACCTCGATACTGGATGCCCAGACTTTATATCAAGTACAATAAAGGGTCTTTCAGCTGCTGAAAGTTTGATCACATTCTCCAATTGGTGTCGTCTCAGCCATCTGTAGCCCAGAACTCGAGCCATTAGCTTCAGGGGCACCACCAGATTCGGAGATTCTTGTAACCCTCTGCAGCTCATCCGTTATCTCTGATGAACGAGCCAACAACTGATCATCAGTCAATTGTTCGTTCTGAAACGCGGACTTTTTAGGTTGGCGGATGGCTGCAGCTGCTTCAGCCATTGCAACTGGAGGTGGCTGGGGTGGGACCCAGGATCTCTGAATTGGTCGTTCCTGGACTGGTGCAGCTGGGGATCCAAAGTTTTGTTCATTTCCAGTTTCGATTTCAGTTATCCTGACGTTCTTGCGTTGCCACCACGATGCTGAACTGTCTCCATTTGTCGGATTATCTTGGTAACTGTAATTCAAGCCATCGCCACTCCCTTGAGATTGAAGCAAATTAGTTGAATTATTTTGACTCTGGCCAACTTCCCAAGGCTGTTCACAAGCAGAAATTAGTGAATGGTGATCATTGCCATATCGAGTAAATCTTAATGTTGAACTGCATATTTTCCCCGTCTCAACCCCCACTTTTACTCCAAGACAATCCAAGAAAAAAAAGGAGAATGTACTGAATAGAAAGTTCTATTTAGAAAGATAATAGAAAACCCTAACTCTGGTATCCAAACCAAAGTAACAGGTTTGCATAGAACTTAATCCATACAATGGCATCTAGGATTTTGAATTTATGGGTTCTAGATTCTAAAAAAAAAAATATTGGGCTCTTCATAAATTATTTATCCCTATTAAGTGAATTTCTTAACACAAATACAGGGTCTGCGCTAAAGTTACGGGGTTCTGCCAAACCCATAATTGACATGCTAGTTCCAGTGATTATTTCATCAGAAAGCAGCAATTCAGTAGGATCATAGATTCGACTAGTTAACCTTATTTTTCATGTCCTGCCGCCAGAATGTCCATGCATGGTTCTTTTTAAAAGTCAAACATGCAGAGACAAACAGATAGGAAGAACATTAAATTGCAGAACCAAAAGAGGGCAGCCCGGTGCACTAAGCTCCCGCTATGCGCGGGGTCCGGGGAAGGGCCGGACTACAAGGGTCTGTTGTACGCAGCCTTAAATTGCAGAATCAAAAGAACAATAAATTTGTAGCTACTATGTCCACACACTGCTAAATTGACCCAATTCCAACCTTCAAATTTGACCCAATTGCGACATTGTTAGAAGAAAGAAAAGGAAAAGACAAAACCTTAGGCCTTCCAGCAACACGGTCAGGTACAGGCTGGTTAGGATTTGGTGGCTGATCATTTATATCCTGCATCAAAAGATGGATGTACAAACATTCAAGAAAACTTTATTTTTCAAGATACAAGTATGTCAAAGTCAGCCACTGGAGAGAACCCTGGACTTACTCGGATGTTGGAAGGCTTCTCTCCTCTTTGAACCATAGCCATAATCTGTAAAATGATTATCAAGTTAGAAGAGCCAATTTTTCCTAGTTCTTCCAACAAGCATCTGGCACGTTTTACTAGCATCTTCATTGAAGAGAAAGAAAGTTCAACTGGTGCTACATTACGAGGTGGATTTGAAGAACTCTATGGGGAACCAAAAGGTAATCAAGAAAATGTTTAACTGCTCACACACAAGCCAGAAAGTTGCGTGATTTTCCTCCTTAGATTGGTAGAACGTAAGATGAAATTACTAACAGATGAGCTGATAGTTAGGAAAAAACACTAGCCAGAGCATGTAAGAGTCACCTCCATGTAAGACTTGGGATGGGGTGCACTAGATGGTTCCACAGATGCAGGTGGTGACAAAGATCTCACTGCACAAAATATTCCAACCACATAGCATTAGTAATTTAAAGAATCAATAAAAACTGATTTAAGGAAAATTTGCAGCTAGAAACAGAAATTAGAACCTGAACGTGCATCACCATCCACTTTTCCATTTGCATAAGATTGCTGGACCATAAAAGCAAATCGAAATTGAATCTTAAAAGTCGACAGAGATATCAACTACACGATCCAGATTTTTTTGTTGTTATACAGCTTACCCTAGATTGAGTAACTGAAATTCTGCGATCATCTAGTTCTGTAACAGGTATTCTTCCATAAGTATTACTTTGCCCTGCAAAAAAAGAGCAACTCCAATTAGGCACCACATCCTGTCTGAAGATCACTTGGATACCTTTTTTTCCCTTCCCCATAGAGGTGGGGGCAGGGGGTGCATGGCATATGAACATTAAATTATTCATGACGAGATCTAAACACCCTGACATTTACCTTATGATTGCTAGAATTCCAAGGCAATGACAACATTATAACGAGGAGAAAGATTCTATATATAAAAGGAAGTTCTGATTGAGTGGAGAGAAAGAACTTGCCAGAATTACGGGGACCAAGACTGAAACTTTTTAGGAAAGAACTCAAAAAAAATCATTCTATAATGCATTTAATGGAGATTAGAGGCCAATAGCCACCATGGTATGCAGATGGTCACAAGCCAGGCAGATCCTCCATGAGGAAGCTACAAACAAGTTCACAAGTCTTGGTTTTGTGGCTTGAGAGTTAAATACTTTTACAGAAACCATCTAAGTAATAAGTATCTTAGCATATACTATAAAAATTTCCGCCGGTATAGGCACCACGAAAAAATGTGCAATGACATTCGAACATCAAGATTATCGAGCCAAAATGATCCAGAGCCGTAAAGTAATCCACCTCAGCAGAAGGTGGAATCAGCAAACTTTTCAAAAATTACACAGGTTATGCAAACTTTTTCTCCATTGCTCATTTTCATTTATGAACACCCAAGTTACTATTTACTTATCAATAGTGTTGCTAAAGTTTACCTCTTTTCTAGCCCCCTATTGTTTCATAACACATCCCTTTTAATTTACAAGACCCCAAAAAGCAAACAATGATCAAAACGCAAAAAGCCTATAGCTTAAGTAGAGACTTTCCACTTTAAGAGTGAACGGAAATGTAAAAGGGAAGAGGGAGGGTTCAGAAGTATGTGATGAAAAGCAACGGTATTACTACCTTCCAGTTTCTCTATAGCACTTGTCATTGATTTCATCTCACGTACTTGGTAGTTTAGCAGGCTTGTCAGATCCTCAAAATACCTTTTCTCTGTGGAGGAACACAAGTTAAATCACCATGATGATTATTAGTGGTAACAAGTTAAGCACGGGAGATGAAAGAGAATGAAAGATTTCAGTCACCAATGCTGAACAATTTTAAGTTCATTTTATTTCATATACAGTTCTTAACTTGTCACTATTATAAGATTTTACATTAACCAACCTTCAGATTTTGATTTCAACATCTCCTGGCTTGCTCGGGCGACGTCAGCTGCAGCAGCTGCAGCAGCTTTTGCAGCAACGGCAGCTTCTTCTGCTAAACTTGGTTTTCCCTTCCCAATACTTTTTTCATCTTCTTCATCCATTACAACCTTGCGTATCCAAGACTTCAACCGGGGAATAAGAGATTTCTGTGAAAGGACGTGTTACATAACAGTGGGTGATAAATATAATGATAAGTCCATGAGAAAAGTTTCCAATTAGATTGTGATAAGCACCAGAATCCTACTTTAGAGACAAATTTAATAAGACAAGGCATCGGAGAAGCCCAAATAAATCTGGAGAAAATCTTCATAACAGGGTTACTAATCAAAAATAAAGAAGGAAAACAAAAATCGAAACAGGGTTAACTAATGATCTTCAAATAATTCTTCAGTTTAAGGTACACACTATTCTGAAATGACCTGAATATGGAGTATATACGTGTGACCGAATTTTCCTTTGCGAAGCAAAATTCACATATGAAATGCCAAAGTTACATCTATGAGATACCCATCATTAATCAAATACCACCTTTCGTATGAAATCATTAGTTGTTTTTTTTTTGGGTTCAGTCTTATAAGAAACAACCGAATTAATCAAACTACTAAGAAATTGAACTACCACAAATAAAAGTTTGAGATGTCTCACATATGAAAAAGAAATGACACCGAAGAAATGGGGAATTGAATTTTGGGTTTTGAAACCTAAACCAATATATGCAATCAAAAAGTAACAAGTGTACCAAAAGGATTATGAGCTAAGGGAAACATACATAGAGAAATAATTAACCGTCAGTATCTCTTTGCACTTTTGTTAAAAACGAAAATGTATGGGAAGTCTCCTTTTCTGGTGGAATTAAAGCACAAGAAGTCAAGTTGTCTGCAAATTACATTTGAAAGGAAGGAACACAAATGCCTCTTTCCAATCTCACTGAAGATACTACAAAATCGTTTTGTGGAATAAGTTGTTTTGACTTGCAGCATTGACAAGCTAAAAACACTCTTGGAAACAACAAAAAGTTGTGTTTGGCACTATGTTAATTACAAAGAAAATATAGAAGCTGCAACCTTGTTCAAAGGCAAAAACTTGAGTTGGCATAGAGCGTCCCACATTTGATAAGGATCTTGTACTTTAATTGAAGGATCTCGGATTCTTTTTCTAAGGCCACTTAATTAAGTTGAAAGTGAGTGAAAAAAGGTAGTCATCTTCAAGTAAAGGTCCTTCCAAGAAATTCTAAAAAGGTTTGAATGTGGATCACATTAAATAGTAAGATTAAACAGTGAATGAGAGGATTCAGGCTCAATTCTCATTCAGAAAAGCCAATACATACTAAAATTGATCGACTGGTTTTCCAAGGTGTGATTCTACAAAGAGACCACCAGCAAAACTTCTCCAGCTTTTCTTTTTTTTTTCTCGTCATCCAAAGGGAAAAGAAAAAGGCAAAGTAACCGAAATGGAAAATATATTGCATCATAACAATAGTCAGATGCATTACAAATGGCTGATATGGGATAGACAGTACAAACGTGGCAACTGACATGATAAATTGGAGGCTCTTTATTATGCAATACCTTGAAAAGTACAGCTGTTCCAGCTCCTGAAGCAGCGAGAAAACCTACAGCAATAACTGCATGAGTCCAATGGAAATGAGAGAGATATCCCGTTTTTGTCATGCTATTGGGCGGAGCTGATGCAGGCTGCAGATTTTGTACTGCAGCCTGTGGTGGACTAGTTGATGAAGGCAGCTGCTTCCCATCTGTCATCAAAATATCGGAAGAACAACATGACAAGTATAGGCTCCGAACATTATCAATCTCAAAAATGAATAAAAGGCCAAACACTAATTTTATTTCGAGAACAATATGACTTACCTTCACTACCACCAACTGGCTGTGTGCTATTAACAGTTGGGGTAGGATCCTGTAATTTAGGCACAAGATCAATATACATGTTAAATTTCATGTAGATGTTTTAATTACATTTAAGTCAAGATCAAATGTAAAAAATCTAAAAGTGGCCTACCGGAACTCGACGAAAGGCTTCGTCTATTTCCTCCTTCGTGAGCCCTTTCCTCTCGAGAAAAGAACGTCTATACTGGACTGGAGATCCCCTAACTTTTGGATGTGAAAGAAATTTCACAGCATTCTGGACTTGGTCCTCCCGAATTGGTTCTGAGTTTACAAACACAGAAGTCGGAGAGCTCCCTCGAGTAGCATCTTGGGGATCTTCAGCTGCTGGTTGTGAAGCTGTTGCTTCAAATTGGAAATTAAAGTTCGGATTAGGATATAGCATGATTTTTATTTAACTCAAAATTATTAGCAAATCATTATAAAATATAACTCAGCGATGGATTTCATAGAGCAAGTAGGAGAGTGCTGCATAGATAAACTTATTCCAAAGAGGAATACAACATTAGATCTCAACCATGACATAAATTCACTGGAAGCAGTTCAAGAAATTTAGAGCACATTTGGAGTTCCACATATTTTAATAATTTTCTTTGTACCTAACATATATGCACTTTCTTTTGATTGGTAACATATATGCACTTTCTTTTGATTGGTAACATATATGCACTCTCATAAGGCATATTGATAATTGCTGTGAAGAAGTCCATTGTTGCATTCAGTGGTTGAAGCAGATATAACCCCATGAAACCCAACATGTTGAGATAATTAAAAGAGAATTTGACAACAAACTGTTAATTTTCAAATGGACATGCTCTGCGACTCAATTTACCTTCCACATGCTAGCAGCTCAAGTAATTAAGTATTTCGGTATACAGATACCTTCTCTCCAATCAAGAGTGGGTTTAGCTTTAAATGCAAAGATGGGCTAGAAAAAAAGAAGATCACAAGGGAACCAAATTATTGAAATAACCTCTGAGTTCCACTAGCTCTGTTCGTTTGCTTGACCACGCGTATAGATATTACCTTAAATCTATTTTTTCTAATTAGTAAGGTTTATATTACCTAAAATCTTATTTATGTATATATAATATGCATAGTGGATGTGGTTGTTACTTGAGATAGTATACGCTGATAATGAGATAATCTAAAACATGTTGCTCAAAATGCCATAGAGTCTTGAGGTTAGCAAAACCTCATTCGAAAGTGGTCATGGATATTGCATGCTTTCCTTCTATCTTGAAGCTATTATTTGACCAAAACAAGATAGTCTTCTTGATTTTGATATGAAAAGAAAAACTACTGTCTTTTATAGCAACTCCAAGTATAAAGTATAAACACATGTGCCTGCAGATATGTAAATTCAGCTAGTTGTAGTTCACAATTTCCCCAGGTGAGAAGAAAATATTCTCAAGCAGCGTGTTATAACTTCGATTTGATGAGAAAGCTTTCACTTAACAGAGTCTATTGTCCTCGCTCATATTTTTCTCTCCTAGTAAAAAAAGGGCAGTCTGGTGCACTAAGCTCCTGCTATGCGCGGGTCCGGGAAAGGGCCGGACCACAAGGGTCTATTGTACGCAGCCTTACCTTGCATTTCTGCAAGAGGCTGTTTTCACGGCTTGAACCCGTGACCTCATATTTTTCTCTCCTAGTAAGCAAGAAAATATTCCCGCAAATGACTCAGGAGGGTTTTCATATGAGATTCTTTTCTTCCGTTTTAAACTTAGAACTCCTACTACCCATACATTCTTGGGCCGCAGATTTATTTGGATATTTTATACCACTCCGTCTCTCTTGTTGAGAGGGTTTGTTGATGCAAGTCTACTCTATGATCGTGCGAAGCCTCATAATGAAAATTTTCTAGTTAATGAACCTATTATTGTCACATTATCTCGAGTTACTTAATATCAAATTTATCCATTTGTTTAAGAAATTAGGCTAATATCTGTCATTAGTTGCTAAATCGATTGCTCAGGAACATACAAAAAGACCTGATTATTTCAGAGATTTTCCCTACCCCGAAAACTTGCAGCTTGTAACAACCTAAGTTCGAAGTTTTAGATCCAGTAAAAGGTTCATCAACAATTCCCAATTAAATAAATGATCATTAAATGTGATATTATCAAATTACCACTTTATTGCTTAACAAACCAAATGTAGCAACCCCTCATAAAAGAAAAAGAAGCACAATCACATGTTCCTATCAAGTTAAAGACAAAAAGGCACAAACATCATAAAGTACAAAAAAGATTAGATTTTTATGAAAGATTCCTTTTTTCAGATAACAAAATAGCAGCAATGACTAAATTGCATGCTTATACTGAAAACAAAATTATCTAGTTGCTGAATATGCAGATTATATCCCCTTATCTAACATATCAAATGAATGCATTTATTTGAGAAAAATAGGTTAATATTTTATATCTGTCATTAATTGCTAAAGCAATTGTTCAAGAACACAGAAAAAAGATCCTATTATTTCACAGATTTACCCAACCCCGAAATCTTGCAGCTTCTAACAACAGAAGCTCGAGTTTAACCCAGCAAAAGGTTCATCCAAAATTCCCATTAGAACAAATGTATCATTAAGTGAAATACTAAATACCCCTAACTATTTTATTGCATAACGAACCAAATGTAGCCCAATTACATGTTCCTATCAAGTTAAGGACAAAAAGGCACAAACACCATAAAGTAGAAAAAGATTAGATTTTTATGGAAGATTCTTTGTTCTGGTGAATAACCAAAAAACATACTCACCTCCGTCTCAATTTATATGATTGGACATGGAGTTTAAGAAATAAAGGAAAACTTTTAAAACTTATAGTCTAAAATAAACTAAAGATAATTATGTGGTTATAGATTATCTCAAAAAAATTAAAGTTTAAAATTAAATTATTATCAAATAAAAAAATGTGTCATTCTTTTTTTTACCGACTAAAAAGAAATGTGTGTCGTTAAAATTGGTACAAAGGGAAATAGTAATTAAATTGCACGCTCTATATCTCCCTGATATTCAAGAAACCAATGTTTGCATCCCCAGATCCCACTAATGGGGGTATGTTGTTGTTGTATTAAAGAAACCAATTTCAGTAAGAGTAGTAAATAAAAGGGTACCTGGACTGTGGGTATTATCATTTGCTGAGTTGGGTGGAGAATCTGATTGAGATGCCATGTTAAGCCAACCCCTTGTTGAACTGAATTTCAAGGGAAATAAAAGGAAAAGAACATGGAAAAATTAGAGGAGAAAAAAATTGAAGCTGTTTACATAGAATTGTAGTGATTACCTAATTATTGATGATAGGATGTGAGAACCCACAAGTGGATTTTGCTCATCTCGAAGCAAAGAAATAATTTGATTGATATAGTAATAAAACTAGTACTACTACAAGACAAAATATCTTTGCAGATAACATGACCTTAAGAGGCAAGGTTTTCCTTTTTTTTCTTCTTATTTTAATTTTGATTTTTTTGGTTCTTTTAACAAGACTACAGTAATTTCTTAATCATTTGAAAAAATATTTACACTAGCTAATTTGGATTAGAATCTCAGAACGGATATTTGTATGATAATTTGGATTTGGTGTAACAATAATCACTTACTTATAACAACATATTACCCGCAAGGGTAGCCAAGTTGGTGTAGCAGTAGAGCGCGGGACCGCAAGGTCACGAGTTCGATCCCCTGCATAAACCTTCTTGGTTGAGCCTATCACACATGGCTTGCCAAGTGTGGTTAATCGGCTGACATGGTTTGTAGGCTATTGCGTCAGTCCGGGGTTTACCCTGTGCGCACTCGAGAGAGTAGAGGCTGCGGGTTCCTTGTCAACAAAAAAAAATATTGATGGAAAGTTACAATCCCCTTTATGCAAAATATTTGATATTTTTTGGTTTTCAAGACACATTTAAGTGAACTTGGACTAAAATGTGATATATTTTTCATTACTTTGATGCGAGGGAAATTGTGCTCTCCAAAAAAGTTTTGGATATCCAAATTTGATATTAATCGGGTGAATCAGAAACAGCATGTTCAGATTTGCATGCAACCCACTTGTGGATTGCACCGGATATATTGTTATTGTTGTAAATTTAATTTTTAATCAGTCTTAGTATTCAAATCTTGATTTAAAAAGATCTGAAATTTATTTTAATCTGTGTATCCTTTAATCTTAATTGATGCCGAATAACATCCTCTTTTTTTTTTTTGTTATGTCAGTTATTGTTTTGGACAAGCTTCCTCCATTCGTGAATTTAGAGCTCAAAGCATTAAACGCTTAATTGTCACTTTGAACTCAACCTTGACGAAAATTTAAAATCTTGATGTAGTATAGTGGAATTCAGACTCTAATGCATTCGGGCATGTTCATGTCAGATACTTGTGAGAAGGAAAAAATATATATGAATTTGCACGTAATAATAGCCAAAAGCTTTGCAATAGAGAAAAAATTCATCAAATATAAATGTCAAAAAGGATTTAAAGTTCATATTGATTCATCAAACATTTTCCAGCTCCCCTTACTCCAAGCTGCTGAGGGCAGGTACCCGGTAAACTAGGCAAGGAGCGCGCACATTGGCACAAAAATTACAAAGAAAAAAACATTGTTCCTCTGAAAAGTTCAAATCTGTTAGATAATGGACAGAAGATTGGTGTATGAAGAATAAATACAACCATGGACAAAATGTTTACACAGATAATCCTCTGACAAAATTGAATTCTACTCATAATGCTACATCCTTTCACTATACTCTCACCAGAATCACATCAAAAGCAGGACAATTTCATGAGTGAAGATTCGATGAACGCAACCTAAAAGTCCTTGAAGGAGAAGCTAGATTTACGTTTGTGTCACACATATATGTTCCGCAGTCTGGTTACAAACACATTATCCTGACTTCATTTGGCTGCTCGAACCTATATGGTCAAAATGCTGGATCCAGTTCAATTTACTCTATCAAGCAGCCTCTCCACCATAATCTTTTGCTGCACCGCGGTTAAGGACTCAGAGTTCATTATTGCATTTGCAACAAGGATGATTGACGATTTGTGCTCAGCATTTACCTATTATAGTGGAACAAGTATCTAACTTGAGAATAGAAGCAAAAACATTTGAGAATTTGAAAGAGATGGAAGTCCAAATAAAGAATGAGCAAATTTCTATACCCAAACACGGCCGTTTAAACCAACAGCTATCTCAAAAGCTAGCTTCTTTCCAAGACCTTCAAGAACTGGACATGTTGGTGAGCTCAAAAGCCTAGGAATAAAATATAAAAAGATGAATGCATGCAACAAGACCTTCACCCTTTCTCTTGACTCTTTTCTGATGAGCAAGTTAAGGTTACTGTAAATTCTAAACCAAAGACCTAACTGTTGCAAGTTAAAGCCAAAACAGAATCTTACATCCGTGATAAACCAGTTGATGATTCAAACATATAACCATCTTTGAGGGGGCCAAACTCGCCAGCTTTTCCAGAAGCTGTATCGAATAAAGGTTGTAGTTATTTGAAAATTAAGAACAAAGCATACAGATTAGGAAATAGAAAACTTCTGTTGCAATTTAGAGAAGGCACCAACCATCCATGCACGATAACTCTGGGTTCATTCCAGTGTTGACCTCGACAACACGAGCATAAATTAGAGTACCTACCTGAAATAGCACGATAAGTTATCAGAAAATATGCTACGTTAGAAAAAAATGATTAATTGGCGTTCCAGTAGGCTATAGTCCTTTTGTTTAATTAGTTGAATATCATTTATTGCATAATAGCACTAAGATGGTGCTGGCATATTTACAAACAAATATTCTGTCTGACCTATGAAACATGAAAAGCTCTGTATCAGGTGTGAGTACCTCATAAAGCTCTCTCCTAGTGAAAATGTAATTTGAGGATGGTTACTAAGAGGCACAACAGATTAATTTATGAATCGAGTAGTTGAGGTATTTGCTTGCCACCGTGAAGGAAAGTACTGCTCTCAAAGGCATCTGGCACAATATCTCCTTTTACATTGAGTAGGAATACTAATATTTCTAGAGTCATCGTGCTTGTACAGCACTGCTAGCAGCAAGACTAGACGTTTCTGAATCTTATTTTACATTTTAAACAATGGGAATTCATAAGAATAAATTTAAGATATAGTTGTAGAAGCCGAAATTTTATGAGACTCTACAAGACGAGTCCAACCCATCATCAAACTCTAAAGTCCGTTAGGGTTTCTGGGAGACTACTCTACCCTAAACCCTAGCTCAAGCCTATATAAGGATTCAGTTGAAAAGATATCTCGAAATTTCCATAAACTCATGGAACAATCATAGAGAGATCAAGATGTGGCTAGACTTTTCTTGACATCAAATACTTCAAGAAGATCCACAAGATCCTTTCATGGAGATAAATTCCAAGGAGGCATGCATCATCCTAGTTCGAGAAACACGCTTCATAAGCCCTCAAATCACGGAGATAAACAAAAGAATAAACAGAATTGTACTCGCATTCTTTATCAATAAAATATTTCTGTTTCATTCATATTTTATTTGTGGTTACAGTTTATTTTCCGCATATCAAAAATTTGTTGCAAATAAATTGGCACGTCCAGTGGGACCAAGTTTGTCCTTCATCTTAAAAATCAAATCCCCATTGCAGATGGAAGCTCCACTTTTATTGATACTTCAAGTCTCGTCTTTCAGTTTTGCAAGCCTACCCCCCACAAGCCTTGAAGTAGGGGCATTTGTAGATATCGAAATTTTGTGGGACTCTACATGAAGAGTTCAATTCATCTTCAAACTCTAAGGTCTTTTAGGATTTCTTAGAGGCTACTCACCCAAAATCATAGCTCACGCCTATACAAATGGGCACATATTCCCTTAAAAAGACATCTAAAAAAATCCAAGGATATACACAAAGAAATTAAGGCATCAAATATTTCTTTATCAAACTACCCGACATTTTCGGAGGAGGTTATCCTACGTTCTATAAATAAACTACTAACGACCCTCGAATTAAGGAGAAAATTCAGAAAGAAGAATCACGAGAATAAACAGAATTGTACCCACATTATTTATTAATAAAATATTCTAGTTTCTTCATATATCCGGGACTAAGTGGGAGTGGCCTCAATGGAATACAAGATGCAGGAAGCGAGACTTAGATGGTTCGGACATGTGAAGAGGAGATGTGTGGATGCCCCAGTGCGGAGGTGTGAGAGATTGGCTACGGATGGCTTCTGAAAAAGGGTGTAAACTGAAGAAGTATTGGGGAGAAGTGATTAGAAAGGACATGGCGCAGCTGCAACTTACCGAAGACATGGCCTTAGCTAGGAGGTTGCGGAGGACACAAATTAGGTAGAAGGTAGTAGGTACTACCGCACTGTCTCGCTGTTTTTTTCTTTTCTTCCTAGTAGTCGAAGGATTTCTCCTGTAGTTTCTTATCCTTTGATTTCTGTTACTATCTATTATCTTTTGTTATTTGCTTAGTGTATTATTTTTTTGTAGTTACTGTACCTTTTTTCCTATTTGACCTGCTTTGTTTTGCTTTATCTTGAGCCGGGGGTCTATCAGAAACAACATCTCTACCCCCAAGGTAGAGATAAGATTTGCATACACTCTACCCTCCCTAGACCCCACTTATGGGATTATACTGGGTATGTTGTTGTATTCTTGTTTCTTCCTATGTTATTTGTGATTACAGTCAATTTACCATCACATTAAAATTTGTTGCAAATAAATTGGCACGCTGGTGGGACTCAGTCCCACTAAGCGCACCAATTCGTTTGCAACAAATTTTGATATGCGGAAAATAAATTGCAACCACAAACAAAATATGATGAAACAGAGATTTTATCGATAAATATTGCGGGTACAATTCTATTTATTCTCTTGATTCTTCTCTGTTGAATTTCCTCCGCAATTCGAGGATCGTTAGTAGCGTATTTCTCGAACGTAGGATGATTTGGATATGGACTCTCTTGGGATGTATTTGATCTCCATGAAAGGATATTGTGGATCTTCTTGAAGTATTTCATTGTTAAGAAATATCCGGCCACATATTGATCTCTTTGTGAATATATCGAAAAGTTTATGAGAATATTATATACCTTTTCAAGGGAATTTGTGTCCTTTTATACAGGCCTGAGCTAGGGTTTAGGGTAGAGTAATTTCCAACAAACACACACAAATCTAGTTTGAAGATGTGTTGGATTCGTCTTGTAAGGTCATACAAAATTTTAACGTCTACAAATGCCCCCTACTTCAAGGCTTGTCGGAGTGTAGACTTGCTGAAACTCAAAGACAAGCTCGGGGAGACGTGTTCTGAAATGAGCCCAAACATGTGGTGTATAGAGCTTGCACTTGATGGTAGTAGTAGTGGCTGGGTTTTTTTTGGGGTGTAGTAGAATGAAGAAAGAAGAAGAGGGGCAAGACTTGAAGTATCTATTAGAATAGGAATATGATTTCATATATAGTATCCTACTAGGAAAATGATTGTAATGTAGAATAGAAATAGAATTTCATATATAGTATCCTACCAAGAAAATGATTGTAATGGAATGTCTGTAAATAGAGTTCAGTGTAATCATGTAGATACACAACAATTCAATAATATATTTTCTCCCATAATTTTTCACATGGTATCAGAGCTTCTACGATCTTGGTAGAGGATCAAAGAGCTTCCGTTGCCGGCGGGCGGAACTAGAAATGTGTGTCACCCGTCTGGCCAAAGATAATGATAGAGTGAAAATTATAGAGAACTTTCAGATATTAGAAATAAAATATTCTCTCAAAAAAGTAGGGCTGGCCAGTGGGCCTGGACGTCCCGACCCCGACCCGACCCCACCCCGAGCCCGCCCCGGTCACGCCACGACCCAGCTAAAAAAAATAAAAAAAATAACGGGGGCGGGACCCCAGGCCCGCTAGACCCGACCCCGCCCTTTCCCCCCTTTGCAAATATGGTCGTTGCACCAACGGCCATTCTAGGCCCCCCCCTCCCCCAACCCCTCTTACCCCTTAATATTTATTTTTAACTCATAAGTTATTATATTTACACTTTAACCCAATTTTTCAACTATAAATAACTCATTTTCTCTTTATCTTTCTCACAAATCTTTCTACAATCTCTCTAATTTCTCAATATATCTCTCTACAAGTCTACATTGTTTGCTAAATATTCAATTTTATTTATTCATTTGGGAATTGGGAGTGAAGTTGGCAACTAGCTTGAGGATCTTCCATCGAGCAAAGTTTCAATTTTCAACCTCTCGATTACACGTCGACGCGTTACGCTGGCTTTGGTACATCTGCTCCTTCATTAAATTATTATTGTCTGTTTATTTTATTTAGCGCACTTAATTTTATTGTCTTTAATTATTTATTATCATAATTAAAATGGAAGGATTAAAAGGTATGTTTAAGGGTAACGGTAAGGGTAAGGGTACTTCTTCTAGTAGGGGCAACCAAGGCAGGGGGTACTTCTTCTAGTCATCTTATTCCTACACAGGATGATTTTGTTGATACTCAACATTTTCCTACAATACTATTAGATTTAGACCAGGAGCTATTTTCTGGAACTCAAGAAGACTTTAATTTAGACGATGATCTAGATGATATACCCACTAATGTTGATGACAACACACCCACTAGTGCACCTTCAACTGAAATACCTCCTATTCCCCCTAGTATGAGACGAGGTCCAGCAAAACGATCATTAAAATCAGATGCATGGACATTTTTTGATAGGGACGTAGAGAATCAAGTAGCCATATGTCTATTCCCTCTATTTATTCCTATTCCCTCTATTTATATTATTGGTTCTGTATTAAATCCTACTATTAAAATAGACGGTACTAAATCACTAATTGAAACTATTTACGATTGTATAGAAGTACTACCACCTCCAAGTCCCAAAAATCTAAATCACCCACCACCTATTGAACAAACTAAAGAAGAAGTGTTGTCTAGCGTAGAACACCAATGCAAAAATATATATAGATTTTATCAACAAGAAAATGCTAGTAATTTACCGGCTTCCATACCAACTTCTTCATCTTCAACACAACCTCACAAAAGACATGCTGTTTCTGCGGCTAGTATTGAAAGCCTCAGAAATAGAATGTCGCATAAATACCTACTACTAACCAAATTAGCGAGTTGGATATTTTTGTTTTGCGTGATTACATCAGTATCAAAAATTATCAATGAAGATGGACATGAAGACTTCTTTGAAATCGGAGGGAATGAGAAGACCTTTCCGACACTTTCATTGATGGCTCGAGATGTTTTTGAACATTCAAGCGTCATCAATGCGTCTGGCAAACGCTTTTTCTCGCAGTGTATATCAAATAGGAGACCACAGACACTCATTAGCCGGAGACGGCTTGGAAATTGCGGTATTATTCGTAGATTGGATACGAGCGGAGCGGAGAAGGTACGGCCAACCTGAGATCAACGAAGAAGATGAAAACTACAACGTAAATCTTAACCGAAGGTAGTGGAAGCGACGTGGATCAATTTGACCAACAAATACCAATTCCAACCAAGAACCACATGAAATCATCAAGCAATTAGAATGTATTTTTGAGAATGCAATTTTTAATTGCAATTTTATTATGTAATTTGCAACTTTTGGACAACACCACAAAGTTGCAATTTAGATTTAAGACAATTGTATTTGTATTACAAAAAATCATGTCTATTAAATAATATAAGAGGCACAAAAACAAAGATTGGGATGTTTTTATTACACTATCTTGTTTTGTTTATTGAGTTTTTATACATATGTTATTTTAAAAAAAAGGAAAACCCACCGTACTCGCCGAGCCCGACCAGGCCGTCTGACGGATCGGGATCGGGATCGGGCTGAGAAAGTCCCGCCAATCCCGACCACTTGAGACCACCGACCAGGCCGACCCTTCTCCCGTCCGCCCGACCCGACCCCACTGCACCGACCCGCCCGGAAGCGGCCCACCGCCACCCTTACAAAAAAGTAAGCTTGAACAGTGTGGCGTGAACAGTGTTTTCCCGACGTGAATAGTAATTTTAGCGTGAACAATTACCAGATTCCAATCGTCAAAACTAGAGTTTTGGCGAATCCACGTTGTCTCGGGACATTCTTTTAAGAATCGTTTTTATTGTCAGCATCGCGTAGAGATTCCGAGCTGACCTATACCACTTTCTTTGAGGTTCGACAATTTTTTCGGCATATTCTTTTCCCGTAGGGTCGTGCCATCATTGCGATCCTACCAACCAAATACCAGCACAATCCCGTTTCTCAATTCCGAAGACTGTTTTGCTTCCCGTAGGGCCGTGCCATCATTCCGATCTTACGCATAAAATACCATCACAGTCCCGTGCCTCAATTTCGGCGATTTTTATGTGTCGTTCTCTTCCAGAGCATTAGTAAGAAAGTATCCGTTGTGCAATATTCCAGCAAGATTCGGAAAAAAAATATCACCGCTACGCATAATTTTTCTAGTGATTGCTAGGGTCATATCTCTAGAGCAACCACCTGATTTTGTTGCTTACGGGGAGTCTAGCTCGGTCCGCCGATTGCGCCAAGCACTTTATGGTTTGAAACAATCTTCTCGAGCCTGGTTTGGAAAGTTTAGCACAAAAATTCAAGAGCTTGGCATGACTCATAGTGAAGCTGAGCACTCAGTGTTTTAATCGGCATTCCGCTCCAAATTTGGTATTTCATGAGGACTAAACACATTGAGATTAACTATCACTTTGTCAGAGAAAAGATACTCTCCGGTGATATTGTTACAAAATTTGTGAAGTCGAGTGATCAACTTGCTTGCAGATATTTTCACCAAGTCTCTCACTGGTCCTCTTATTAATTACATATGTAATAAGCTCGGTACATATGACTTGTATGCACCAGCTTGGGGGGAGTGTTAGAATAAGAATAAGATTTCATATATAGTATCCTACTAGGAAAAGTATTCTAATGTAGAATAGAAATAGGATTTCATATATAGTATCATACTAGAAAAATGATTGTAATAGAGTGTCTATAAATAGAGCTCAGTGTAATTATGTAGATACACAATAATTCAAAAATATATTTTCTCCCATAATTTTTCACAGTACCTATTAAAACGGAGTTTCTATCTTTGCAGTTTTGTGACACCGATTTTGCAAATTTTATTTGTGAGAAGAGATGAAAGGCAGATTCGATCCCACTGGCGTGCCAATTTGTTTGCAATAAATTTTTTCAATATAAAAATAATTGTAATCACAAAATAAATATGAAGAAACATAATTTTATTGATAAACAATGCGGGTACAAATCTGTTTATTCCCTTTATTCTTCTCTCCTAATGTTTCTTCGTGGTTCAAGGGTCGTTAATAGTGTATTTCTCAAATGTAGAATGATTTGGATATGGACTTTCTTGGGATGTATTTGATCTCCATGAAAGGATATTGTGGATCTTCTTGAAGTATTTCATTGTCAAGAAATATCCGGCCATATATTGATCTCTTTGTGAATATCTCGAGAAGTTTATGAGATTTTTGAGATGCCTTTTCAAGGGAATACATGTCCCTTTATATAGAAGTGAGCTAGGGTTTAGAGTAGAGTAGCCTCCAAGAAACCCACACAGACCTTAGAGTTTGAAGATGGGCTGGACTTGTCTTGTATAGTCCTACAAAATTTCGATGTTTGTAATAGTATCTTCATCTGAAAATCAAATTCTTCTAGCATGAACAAATTCAAACTCATTTGAATGCAAAATTACCTCTCATTTTCAATAAATACACCTATAAAGCCACAATATCAACATAACTGCTACTCATTTAAAGGAAGAGAGGTGGGGGATAAATTAAATTGCTATCGACTAACTAATGTGATATCTTCTAATTGAAGAGGCCACATCAAGCACCCATCAATTAAAAGAAGAGAAAAGAACAAAGAATATGAGCTCAAATATCATGGAACTTTAGATTGCACCTCAAATTTGGGAATGTTTCTCCTATTCCCTCCTTCAAATGCTAGCACTGGCAAGAATGCCACCATTGGCCCTTTTATGTCCACAAAAAAGCTCTGCCAGAAAACTCAAAAGTGAATTTGAAGTTCACAAAGAAAAACAATAGATCTTAATGACATCTCCCGCAATTTCACATAAGAATCTGTGAACTTTCAGAAGCTATGCGTGCTATACGTCCATCATTATATTTGTGACAAATCTTGATGAGTTCATGAAAATGAACGGAAAATAGACAAACGACATGAAACCTCTCATCATAAGTACTAGAAATAGAGGAGAGAAATTTTTTGGACCAACTTTTGTACATCAATTGATGTAATTTCATATGGTCAATCATCAACATATAGTCACCACCACAGTAATATGAATGTCATTCTCTATTGTCAATAACCAACACATACTCAAAAAAAAATCCAGCAGAATTGGATCACTACCCTTCCCTTTTTATGCAACTTCGGTTGATATGTCCTTACCATAGACGTGGTGGTTTAGAACTTAAAACCCTACGCTTGACTTCAACCAAACAGTACCAAATGAAACTAAGTATTCAACAGCACACATACCCTCAACTTTAGGAGCAAAAGTTGCTCATTATGTCTTATATAAGTGCACCACAGATCTGATTGATCAAAAACAGGAAGCAGAAGAAACACACTATAACAAAATATCCAGAGCAGCAGGGAGCTCCTAGTTAAACCACCAATTATACTATTAGGGTTCGTTTGGTAGCTGGTTAGGAGCTAAGTTATATATGTATTAAATCATGAATAAGTAGTAGCATTTTTTTGCTATATATAAAATTCAACACACCTCATACGGTGTTTGGTTTGCAATTTAGAAACCAGCATAATTAATACATGTACAAGTTATGAGGGAATCTTATGTATTATTTTATGCAGGACAGAAGATGGAATACCTAAACCCTGCATAAAATAATACATAGATTTCCTCATAACTAATCCTTGTATTACTAATACCTGCATAACTCTAGTCTAACCAGCTACCAAATGACCCCTTATTGTATAAGCATATAGAAGAGAGGTAGATTGTTTAACAGCATCAAAGGGAACTCGTCAAAAAAATGATGACATTAATAAGTTAAGATTATTATATATAAAAAAGGAAAATCAGTATCTTGACTTTTCAACTCATTAAAAAGAAAAGGATAGTGGGATGCTGAAAATTTTTAGTTCTTAAATGCATATCGTACTCAACCACTTCGAAGTGTAGTTGTTACAGAGTTCACGCTGCAGCAAGTAGAATTAAGGACACAACTAGGAGCAAAGTAAACATAACTATTCACAACAACAACAACAACATACATAGTGAGATCTCACACCGTGGGATCTGGGGAGGGTAGAGTGTACACAGACCTTAACTCCACCTTGGTAGGTAGAGGAGCAAAGTAAACATAACTATTCATAAGAAATTGAAAATAAGGAAGTAGTTACAATAAGCAGCAGTATTGCTTATAAATAATAAGAATAAGCAGCAGCTTTGAAATACTTAAAAAAGCTTACTTCTGCTCTTTGGTCCACCACAATTCCAAGGATATTATCCCCCACGGTAGGTATATACTGTAAAGAGATTACAGTGGATCAGAAAATCAAAGAAAATTCAACTCGACTATTCTTAAAATAAAATAAAAAGTTCAATTCGACTGGAAGAGATCTTTTTTTTGTCCACCACATCCTAATCCCTTTTTTCCCCAAACATGATTATGTCTAACATAGTTGTATCGGACGGTTAAAGCTAGAAATCAAGAATTCACTGATGGAATCATTAGTACTATGGCTCCCTTTTCAGTCCATATTTCAACACAATACGTTTAACTCTGTAACTTCATACTTTTTTCCTTTATAACGTTTTGCCCGAGTCAATGAGCACAAGAAAAAACATAAAGGCCTCATGCAATTCTGAATTGGATAATCTTGCTTTATCTCTCAAATATAGTAACATTAACTTACTTGAGCAATAGGTGATTTAAGAGACGTCTAAATTTTCCAGATCCACCATAATGCACAAAGGTTTATTTTCATTCTAGCAATAAAGCAACTTAGCTATTTAGACTATAGTATGATCTCACAGTTGACAAGTTACATCAATTTCCAAAGTTGAAAAACAGTGAATATGTGCTGCTTAATTAACTTAATACACGTTCCCTTAGTATTTCTCTGTAAGAAAATCCCGTCCCGAGTTTTCTATCTCTGTTTCAATCATGAGAAGAATGCTGTAATGAAAAGAAATAGTTTCAGGTTACTTTAAAGATAGCACTGCACTCACTCTCTTCTGTGAGCTTTCAATCCAGTACTTGTTTGGCTTTGAACATCTCAAAATACCTGCTTTGACGACAGTTATAGCGTCATGGTCCTGCCAAAACGGGAAAAATATGCATAGAAGATCAGAGATATTTATATTGAAGGCATATAGAAAATCTAAAATATGCTGCATTGCGTCGTTATACTTTGAGCACAGTAAAGTAGGATAGAAATTTATCAAGCATCAATATTCAGACCATAACTCAAATAACACTGAATGAAATATTACCATCCACAGAGGAAAAAAACCATACACCGGCAAAGTCCAAGAACGGTGGAGGAAGCAACCTCAAGCTGGAGATTTCATAGGATCGGTGAAAAAAGGCTAGCTTTGAATACGTCACTTTTTGGTACATATGGGAATGAAATAAAAGGGATTTTATTTTTCAAAATGGCAAGAACTATGTGTCTTCAAATGTTGAGTTCTTGGTTTATCAAGCAAGTAAAGTTGTAATGATCCAGAATCAGTGACAGAATTGATGGACTCCCTGAATGTGACAAGGAACTAAAGTATTGTACATGTACATAGTTTTTAGCACTTGCTTTGGTGCTATGAACAATGAAAATCCAACTCTCACCAAAAACAAAACAAAACAAAAAAAGCAAGACCAGTGTATAAGGCATCAAAAAGATCCTTTTTTTCATTTATATTTTTGTGTAAGGAGATGAAGGGAACCTTGGAGTAACCGGGTAAAGTTGTTGTCATGTGACCAGGAAAAGTTGTTGTCATGTGACCAGGAGGCCATGGGTTCAAGCCGTGTAAACAGCCTCTGACAGAAATGCAAGGTAAGGTTGCGTACAACAGACCCTTGTGGTACGGCCCTTCACCGGACACCACGCATAGCGGGAGCTTAGTGCACAGGGCTGCCCTTTTTTTGTGTAAGGAGATAATGCCATGTTGTATAGATAGCTGGACACACTTGACAGATGACTCTGGTTGACACGAGTTGATTCATGTACACAATTTGAACATATTCTTCAGTCTTGGTGTTTAAAAAGGGAACCATACACAGGCAAAATTACTTCTTTTATTCATTGCTATCAAGTGTTGAACGAAAAAACAAAAATTTATGAAACCCATATGCCAACAACTACCAGAGTTCAGAAAGTAACACCATAATCAAGGAAAAACAAAACCCTACAAGAAAAGAACCTGATGGAGGCCGCCACCAAGCTTAATGGTTTGGTCAGTCATCTTGGAAAGATCCAAAATCACATCACCAGGTACCTATTTCAAACGAAAAACACAATCTTTTTAGCATTAAGAAAACATTCATTCATTATGAAATTGGCACATAGAAAACGATAAAGAAAAAGAAGTGGAGGTACTTACTACTGGTTTATCAATAAAGCCCGACAGAGTATTCGAGGGCTTTGTAGCCATTAACTCTCTTTGCAATGGAGGAGACGGCCGGCGTAAGAGAAGAGTGTATCGATTATCCTTTTATTGTTTCACTAGCAAGAATTTTTTTCTAAAATAAACCTTTACTCCCCTTTTAATTTTGCATATCCCTTATAAATTATTTGTTATAAAAAAATATTCACATCCATATTTATCTTTTCGTTATAGTTAAAATAAAAAATAAAAAACAAATATATCCTTTTACTTTATAACTTATTATACTTTTTGGTGTGATCGATCAAAATTCTAAATATATCCCTCCTGCTGTTAAACAAACTAAAAAAACTCATATCTGAATAAAATTCAAGACCCGACCGACCCATTTTCCCTCTTAATTTTTCATCACTTTTCACTCTCTCAACTTTAATTTTAGAAATTGTCGGGCGGATCTTTTCATCATCTATATACCCCTAGAGGCTAGAACATAGACGGTAATCTGTTTAATCAAACTTGTCGGGCGGATCTTTTCATCATCTATATACCCCTAGAGGCTAGAACATAGACGGTAATCTGTTTAATCAAACTTTTTTCAGAGTTAATCAAATAACAAACATATAATAATCTGAGTTGTAATCTTAGGTTCAATTTCATTTTTTAAATTTGAGTCTATAATCTCCTATCAGCAATCCAAACATCATAAGAACAATCAATATTAATCGTCTAAACATCATAACATTAATCTAATATCAACCTTCAAGCATCATATCAACAAGGTAATATACTTATCAAAATTATAATTAGAAACATATAGTTGGAACACATACCTTTAAGCCGATATTCAGATCACCGAAGTAGTCTCACCCTCCTTTGGCCTGTATTTCCCCTTTGCCTTCCTGTCATGTACTGTCAGCCTGGGAGCTTGGGAGTCAGTTACGGGTATCCTCTGACTATCCTTAAAAAGATGTTGTATTCCTACTAGTCTGGTTCTAATCATAAGTTATCAAAGTCTTATACTCTTATTGTTATGATACTAGCTGGTGGATATTAAATTATTCTTATGTTGTTCTTGGATAATAGTTGATCTAATCTTATTCTGTTCTTCGGATGATATTCGATTATAGACTAAAGGGTGCTTTAGCTAAACATAGAGAGAATATTTGTAAGGTTTTGTATTTCAGAATTTTCGAATCCCTTTCGTCTTTACAAGAGGCTCCTTATATAGATAACCTCAGCTATTCACTATTCCTAACTTTTTTAAAGTAAACAGTATTACTTTTCAAAAGTCTTAAAGTAAACAGTAATCTGACAAAATACTTTTACAAAAGTCATAAAGGCTACAGTGTCTACAGTGTCTTGTCTGCTCCTTTTCGTAAAGTTGTTTTGTCGTCTTCTCATGTGCTTTCCAAAAAGTTGTAAAGGCTGCAGTGCCTTGGCCGCTCCTTTCTGTAAAGCCGTTGTCCTCATCTTGGCTATCGTCCGGTTAATTTCTTAATCGTTTTTGGGCCGTGGGGCCATATTCTGATTTTGGGCACTAAGGCCTCTTTTGTTTGGGCTTTCTGTAGTTTAAACTACATTGGGCCATATTCTTCTGGGTCAGAAAGACCTCTTTTCCGTGTTACCGGATTTATAGTCTTTTTGGGCACTAAGGCCTCTTTTGTTTGGGCTTTACCATAGTTTAAACTATGTTGGGCCATATTCCGTTGGGTCCATTACAACCTCTTTTCTGAGTTAACAGTAATAAATTTTGTTTGGATCCATAGGATCTCTTTTAGTTATTCTTTTTGGGCCATGAGGCTCCTAATCAGTTTTGGGCCAGAAGGCCATAATCTTTTTGGATCCGTAGGACCTCTTTTATGGGTTATGCAGTAAACTACATTCCCTAACTGATATTCTTTTTGGGCTTTCTGTAGTATAAAACACTACATTGGGCCATAATCTGTTTGGGCCATAAAGCCTCTTTTTACCTTTTTACATTGTTCCTGTAAAAATTACAATTAATTTTCCCTCCTTATTCAAAAGGATCAGGAGACTGTTCTTTTTTAATACTTACCTTTACCGATGACGATGTCGCCTCGGTTTTAATCACTGGTCTCTTCCTCTGTTCAGCCATAATTTTGTAATGGCGGATAGTCTCTTCGGCATGGGTATGCTTTAAGTTGGTAATCCTGTCTAACAATTGCGTTAGCTCTGTAGTCTCTTTAACCGCTACATCATTGTCATAATATAGGGTCATAATTTCCTCCACATCTCCTCCTTTGGAGGTTCCTATTACGGATGCCTTCTGGTTCCGTAGCATGTCCTCTATTCTTGTTTTCAATGTTAATAATCCAAATACTCTCTTTTCGCTAATCCAGTTTTGGAACTTCTCTAGTGCGCAGGGGATTTTCATATTCAAATCTTTGTCATCCCCGCTAATGGTGTTGTTCCTTCCTGTTTTGAATATCTGACATATTACAATTGGCTTTCCTTTTAAATCCGTCGAAGCGTCTAGGATTTGTATCCCGTAGATTCCTTTTCCAAAGGACTCCATCATTAGCTCAGATTGATCGGGTGATGATTGGTGGCAATTTGGTGAGGTTAATCATTTTTAAATCGCTGGCGATCTTGTCTATAAAGCCGTATGTAAATAGTCGCTCCACAATATTCGGATTTGCTCTTTCATTTGCAAATAAACCTTGGATATTTACTCGACAGCACTGCGTACAATATCAGCGTTAGTCTTATAATTATAAAATTTATTAATCTTTTCATAAGCACAAATTATTTCTGGTCTGAATTTTAGCGTATCTGCCATAGATACCATTTGATGTTGAGGGTATTCTTTGATGGCATGGTTGCTAATTTTGACAAGAATGGTTGAAAGGTTTTTCTTTGTGGTGGTGGTATTGTAATCGGTGTTTTTTGTTTTTCTTCATTCTTCATAATCTTCAGCTTCGAGAAATCTCGTATAGCTTCTGTCAATTGTTTGATACTTTGGGTATTTTCCTGTAATCTTGTAATCATTATCTCATTGGTTTGGATAATCTGTTGCATAGCCTTGGCTATGTATTCTTCAAAGTCTTCGCTGTTAATTGACATTATATCTGCTAAGAAAATCAGCTAAAACATTTTTAGTTCCAGATATATTCTTAACAATAAAATCATAACAACAGAAGAATGATTGCCATTTTCTCCTTTTATTCAGTTCGGGTAAAGGATCGATTCTATTTGTGATAAATGCCTTCACCTGAGTATTATCAGTTCTTACAATGAATTTTACTGGTAGTAAATGGTAATGAAATCTTTTTATTCCAAATTTTACCGCCAATAATTCCTTTTCGTTGATATGGTAGTTTTTCTCGTTAGGCTTCCACGTTCCACCTCCATATCCACAAATTAACATTTTTTCCTTATCAACATCTTCTTTATCATATGCTATTAGGACCGCTCCCCATCCTATGTCACTAGCATCTGTAAAGAGTTCTAATTGATCTTGGTCTGTAGGTACTCGGTGTTTTGGTAATGATTTTACCTTCTCTTTAATCTTGTTGATTGCATTGGTATGTTCTTCCTTCCAAATGAAGGTTACATCTTTTTTAATCAAATCTTGCAATGGTTTCCTCAGATATGGTAAATCTTTTATGTGGTCTGCTGCATAATTTATTACTCCAAGGAATTGCTGCACTTCTCTTTTGTTTTCCAATCTTTCTTTAAAGTTTTTAATCTTTGTTACCACATGTTCCTGCAATTGTATTCCTTCACTATCCACAATGTAGTATAGGAATTCAATAGTATTCTTGAATATTTCTGATTTCTTTTCTGATAGAAGTATTCCGTGTTGGTTTATCGTTTCAATAAATTGCTCCACATGTTTAATATGATCTTCTAAGTTACTGTTGTAAACCAATATATCATCAACATATATGATACAGAAGTCTGCAAGCTTTCTAAACACTTGATCCATTCTTCTTTGAAAGATTTGTGGTGCATTCTTTAATCCCATTGGTAATACATTCCATTCATAGTGTCCTTGCGGGGCACTAAATGCTGTTAATGCTCTAGATTCATTAGTCAATTTAATCTGCCAAAATCCACTTTTACAGTCGAATTTGCTAAACCATTTTTTGTTTCCTAATCGGTTAATCAGGTTCCTTTTATAGGGTAAAAAGTATCCATCAAAAATAGTCTTTTTATTAAGTTCGCGATAATCAATCACTAATCTGGCTTTTCCTCGTTTTAGCTCATTATGTTTCCTTACTAAAAATTTGAAATTTGCTATGAGGACTTTTACTTTCTCTTATTACTTTCATTTCTAGTAATTCCTTAATCTGGGTTTCAAATTCCTTTTGATCTGTTGGGCTATATCTTATTGGTTTTGTTCTGACTAAATCACTAGGATCTATCAGTTTGATTTCTCCATATATCTTTTCCTTTTCCCATAGTTGCATTGGGTTTTCTCCGAAGTTTCCTTTTAACATACCTAAGTATTTTTCTTTTAATAATTCTAGATTATTATTCCTATCCATTTTTATAGTACATAGTCTTATGGTGTTTACTGGTAGTATTCTCTTTAGTATAATCCACTTATCACAGGGGGATTGTAAACAAAATGTATTCCTGTTAATCACTTGAGTTTTAAAGTAATCTAGGAAGTTGTTTCCTAATAACACTTGCTGCTTCATGTTATCCAATTGATATACTACTGGTAATCTGAAAATAGTTTTTCCTAAAACAATTCTCATGTTTTCCGCTATTATATCTAATTCTTTAGATTGTTCATTAAATCCTGATACCTTAGCTCTATGTATTCTTGACCTTTTCCATCTATGTGATTCTAATACATCTTTTCTTGCTAGGCATATATCCGCTCCACTATCTATGAATATCTTTTGTTTTATCATCTTGTTCTGTTTATATTCTATATGGGCTTCTATATGAATTGCTACCATTTTAGTCGAGTTCATTTAATCTCCTGCGAAGTTCTTCATCTTGTTCATATTCTTGTACTTCTGTCGAGTTTCCTCATTTCTTAGTGACTCTTCTATGAGTCTTGCTATTTCTATTTGTTTCCAATGTATATTATTCATTTCTTCTCTTATCTTTGATAGTCGATTGGTAATCTTTTTGTACCTATCATTGTAATATATACTCCTCGCTTCACTAACTGTTGAAGTCATAATCGATTTGTGTCAGTATATTCTTCACATTGTATCCAGTATTCTCTTTCTCTTATCAGTACTCTTTTCTGTCTTTCTAGTGTATTCATTTTCTATTGAAGCTGTCTTCACTCTCTGAATATTGGTTAATGTAACTTACCCTTCTGCTTAGATTCTTCATCTGTTTCGCTAACATAGAAATCTTCATAATCATACCATTTAATATTATCTTCTTTAATACATTTGTAAGCTCATTTATAAATTGTTCTGTATCTACATATTTTACTCCTATTTTCTTTAACTTTGGGCACTTGTTTGCATAGTGTCCCTTCTCATTGCAATTCCAACATTTGCATTCTTTAACCTTTTCTTCTTTAGTCTTAGACTTGTCTGCTTCTATAGGGTTTACATTTCTTCGTCTTCTGAATTTTCTTTTATATCTAAACTTATTTCTTGTATCTTGATTATTCCTATATCGTTTGAATCTCTTTTTCTTATAGGATTTGTAATAAGGTTTTTTCTTATATTTATTATACTTCTTATCTCTGTAGTTTCTCTCATACTTATCCTTATATTTCTTATGTCTTTTATGCCTTCTATACTTCTTTTCTTTTCTGTTATCATCGCATCCAAATATTAATCTACGCTCAGTAAATCCACATATTTCTCTTAATCCTATCTTTTTATCTTTTTTAATCTTTTCTTTATGTAGATATTCTTCGCACTTTCTCATTAGATATGCTCGTAATACTCGTATTCTTTCTCCTAGGGTATTTTCCTTAGGTTCTAGTTGTACGTATTCTTTAGATATCTCAATATTGTATGGTACAGGCAAATGATCATAATATAACTGTTGATAAATTACTCCTTCTTCTGGTAGGAATCTAGCTTCATAAAAGAATTTACTAAAGCTAATCGTATATTACAGTAGTTTGTTTATCTTACAACATTTCATGTTATTCAGGGTTCATGATAATCTCTGTTTTCTTTTTCGCTAAAACATTTTCTCTGGCTACTAACCATTTTTCTCCTAAGAATTCTCTTTTTAACAACAAATCAAATATCATTAACATTGATTTCCAATCATTGCGTAACTTAGTACTTCTCCTCTCGGTTGATATGCAATTGATTCTATCCAAGATGTCGCTTTTCCGATTAAAGTTTTGATATCAAATCATACATGTAATCTAAGTTTTCTGTTTGCGTGCTATTCATTAATGCAATATACATTCCTAAGTTCCAATCATTATTCTTCTTCCTACTTCTTGTTCATCATAAACATTATCTAAGTCTAGAAAATATCCGTTATAATTTACTCCTTGGGTCATTGATCCTACAAATTCTTTAAATTGACTCTTTGTCCTATAGGTATATGATCGGGTAGTCTGGTATTTCTTACATTTATTACTTCGGATTTGGGTCTATCAAATCTTCCTCTGGATAGTCGTCTGCATCTTCATTGATTATATTTTCTGATTCTACTTCGGTTTCTATGTGTCCATTGTAATCGTCTTCTATATCACTGTCTGGTTCATCTTCTATTATTGCATTTACTCTTTTCATTTTCTGTAAAGCTTCTATTATTTGGCTATTTTCTTTTACTATTTCCATATTCTCAGAGTTTTCTTCTTCCTCTATAAATTCTACTGCATGTAGTTCCTGGTCTGTCTGCTCATCAAGACTATTGCTTTTAAGGTGTTTTCATCACTTAATTTAATCTTTCGGACTTTCTTTTTTCCTTTCAATTCTTCTAATCGTTCTCTCGAAATTGCATTTCTTCTCTGAAGTTCTAATAGTTCTTGTTTTACTTCCCTTAGTTCTTCTTTAGTTTCTTTTAGTTCTTTTTTGGTTTCTTTTAATTCTACTTTAGTTTCTTTTAAAAGGGTTTGTGTATTCTTATATTTTCCTTTGTATTTTCTATACTTATTATACCATTCTGCCGTATCACTTGCTTTTAGATTCAGGTTTTCTTCCTTTAATTCATTTATCTGCTGTTCCTGTTTATCTAATCTTAGGTTTAGGTATTCATAAGTTGTTTTCTCCACTTCTTTTATGGGTGTCTTTACCTCTTTCAGCTTTTCTTCTTTTACTGATTTTGATCTTATAGGCTCATACTTATATCTTTCTTTTTCTATGATATCCTTTCCGTGAGTCTTTAAAAATGTAATCGCTCCAGGTTCCATTAGAATTTTCCTTCTTTGTTAAGCTTCGTTAACAAAATGTCATATACAAAATCACCTAATTTCATCTTTCTTCATAACTCAAAACCCAGAAACTGATTTTCTTTCCTCATGCATAGCAAGGAATGAGTTCGTTGTATAGAAGAGGAACGAGATCAATGAATGACATGGAATCGAATAGGTAACAAAACAAAAAACTGAAAAATTTGTGGTGAACTCGGATTAATGCTCAACTTTCTAATTTCAAAATTCAAAGTACCATCAAGCCCTTCAATTTCAAAGTTTCAATTCCAGATTCTTTTTTTTTTTTAATCCCATTCACTAAGAAATCCAATAGCTCTTTTACTTGGAAATCTTCTTTAACCAAGTTAAAATAAGTGGTAATCATCGACTTCAAGTCATGCGAGACTCTTTTAACATGCTTCCTGACATTGCAGGCGAAGGAGAAATCCACTACTTTTAGGTTTAGCAAATTGTTAGTTCTACGTAATACAATTTTTATGAATGTGACAAATTACCTTAAATTTAGATTCCCTTTTAACAATATTTTGCCCATACTTACGCCAATGATGTCCACCTCATTTATAGTTTGCACCACAACTACATAGATTTTATGCAGTTTTCAGCTTCAAATATGCAGTAATTTCCAACTTAGTCTTAGTATTAAACTTTCGGACAATGTACTTTGACACAATTATAACATAACACAAAAGTTATACTGATACATTTTTCTAACCTGGGAAATCAAGTAATGTGTAGTGGACAAAATCAAAAGCAGATCACTAAATCCTAAAAGTTTGAGCATACGCCAGAGTACGAATTGGTGAGTAAACATTAGCTTGAATTTGTGATTGTTGGTCTTATATTTTAGTTTATTTTGACCAACAACAAAATTCTTCATATAATATAGTCCTAGTTCATTTATTTATGTCTGAAGCTGGTTCATAACAGATATTCCGATAGATGTCTGAATACAATCCCCTAGAAACAAATAATTATTTGTCAACATTGAGTTGATTTAAATTTACTAATACAAATAAATGAGATTATATATTACTATTATTATTATCTAGTGGATATTTTAGATAATATTTTTTAAAATAATTAGCTTTAAGTTCAAATTTAGTAAATATTTCCTTCAGTTATCATGGAAAGATAAAACATGTACCCAAAAGGTCTTTATATTAAATTTATTAAAAGGGAAAATTTACTAAATTCTGTTATACACCAAATATTTTTCTCAATTTAATATCTAAAAAGTGCATGGTTTATCTATCATGATAAGCTTACTTTTTCATAAAAAAATATTAATGAAGCTACGGATAACTTACCACAACCAAGAGATATCATGTTCAAATCTCATGGATATGGATTTTTCATTTAGTTTAATTTAAATTTAAAAGATTTTATCTTCCAATTCAAATTTCAATTCTTCTAATTTTAATTTTAATTCAACGTTAATACAAAGCCAAATAATTTTTGTCTTAAAATCACCAAGTGGCTTGTTATTAGCTTGTCACTTGGCTTAACCAAGTTGCTTACACCTCTCCTGTTTTATATATATAGAGAGAGATATATAGATATAGATATAGATTTTTAATTAAAAAAATTGTGAAGCTTAAATAAATACTTCTTCCGTTCACTTTACTTGTCACGTCTCGCTTCTCGAAAGTCAATTTGATTAATCTTCAAAGCAAAATTCATAAATTTAATATTTTAAATATTTAAATTTAATTTTCTTAAAAATATATAAGATGTAATTCTTCTCATATTAATATGATGGAAAATATGTCTTAAAATGTTGGTCAAACTTCATATATTTTGACTCTCAAAAAACGTATAAGTAGTAAAAATAATCGGAGAGTAGTTGTAAGTTGTAACTGTTGAGCGAAAAACAACTAATTGAGGAGGAGAACGGTTTAAGTGCAGCTAGAGATGACAGTGGATCCAGATCCATTTTATAGGATATGGATCTTCAAAATTTTGACCCGACGGATCCGGATCGGACTCGGATCCATTTCTGATGGATCTGGATCTTGTATTTGAAATCTGTATCCGATCCAGATCCGACCCGTGGATTCGTTTTTGTCCATAACCTAGAATGTAATTTTATAAGTATTTTCTTAAATTTTTTCATAATTTATGTATTTTACATTCGTATTTGGATTTTATTTTTTAAATGGTCCATACGTTTAAGCCCATAATTCTCAAAAGGCTCAATAAAAAACTAAGTGGAAACATATATCTAACAAAAGAAACCCTACAAGCTCCAAGTCACCAATTCTCAAAATCAGAAACCCTCATTGCAATAACTACCGACATGTGGACGACTTCCAACCAAAAAAAGGGCTACATGGCCGTGACATCTCACTTCATTGATCAACAATGGATTTTACATAATTGAACCTTGAGGTAATAGCCTATTCTTATTTATAAATGTTGATTTTTTTTAATGGATCAACAACGCTGATTTTTTTAATGTATCAACGGATCAACAATGCTTTTTTTTTTAATGTATGTGTTTATTTAGGTTTTGTTTTGTGTCATATCCACATACAAAGGGGGTTTATTGCAAAGATTTTGATGGATTGTTTGTCTCAATATTCTTTGAAAAATAAAATCTCATCGGTTGTAGTTGATAATTGTATCACTAATGATGATATGATGAATGTTTTGTTGGAGAAATTGGAAAGTAGGTATCTAATGTTAGGTGGGGAGTTTTTGCATATAGGTGTAGTGCTCATATTCTAAACTTGATTGTGAAAGATGGTTTAGAAGTAATTGATCCCGCAATTGAAAAACTTCGAGATTGCATTTTATTTTGGATGTCTACTCCTAAAATGGTTGAAAATTTTGAGGAGGCTTGTCGGCTTTTGAATATTTCTAAACCTAAAAGAGTGGTTCTTGATGTCAAAACTAGGTGGAATTCTACTTACTTGATGCTTAATACCGCTTTGCCTTTTCAAGATGTATTTGCTAAGTTAAAACGTATGAATAAGAAGCTCAAGTTAGTTATTCCTAGTGAGAATGATTAGATGATGGCAAAACTTGTTTGTGAGAAGTTGGAAATTTTCTACAAGGCCACTAGAGTGTTTTCCGGTAGAAATTATCCTACTTCTAATTTATTTTTTTGAAAAGTGTGTGAGATAAGACTTGCTTTGAGGCGTTGGGTGGAGAGTGATGTTGAGACCATTAGAATGATGGCTAAAAATATGATTGACAAGTTTGACAAATATTGGCATAATATTAATGAGATGTTGGCAGTTGCTTCAATTTTAGATCCATGAAATAAAATGGATTGTGTGGAGTACTATTTTCAGAGATTGTATAAAGATGATGCTGATAATGAAGTGGCAAAAGTTAGGGAAAATTTTGATAAACTTGTGGTTGAATATCAAATGAGAAGTGAGGGAAATAAAAGCCAAGAACCTTTTTCAAGAAATGTTGGAAAACGAGGAATTTCAGAGTCTTGTGATAATGATGCGGATGAATATGCTCAAGCTAAAAGAACAAAGAAAAGAAAAATGAATGTGAGGGGTGAGGTGGAGCATTACTTGGAGGATGATCATATATCCGAGAATGATGATTTTGATGTACTTAATTGGTGGAAAAGGGAGCAAATGTATCCTACTTTACAGAAAATTACTAAGGACATCCTTGCAATTTCCGTCTCTTCCGTGGCTTCAGAAAGTGCCTTTAGCATGGATGGAAGGGTGATTAGTTCTCATCGTTCTAGGCTTCACTCTAAAACGGTAGAGGCATTAATGTGCTTGCAAAATTGGATGATCGAAGACATTAAAGATATCTATTATTTATGTATTGATTATTCTCATATACGTTAATATCAAATTTTTTTCTAACATGAACCTTCTATTTAGTTTTCAATTTCTTTCAAATAAAGGTACTTTGGAGGGCACACATGTTTGTTCGACAGTTACTGAAGATTTCAAAGAAGAAGGGGAAGCAGTTGACTGTATTGATACGGTAAATGATATGTTTAATCATAAATAATTATTGAGATAAATTTTTTAGTTATCTCTTTTTAATATGATTGTTTCTTTGTTATTTTAGGATGTTGATGACGTTGAAACTAGTGACTTCGAAGACTAGTTTATCAAATTTGGCATAAGGTTATAGAAGATGTTGGTGGCATTTTAAAGAACTTTGTTGTAAACTTTAATTTCAAGACCTTTGTAATTGCAGTGTTTTCCGTGATGTTGTTATTTACTTACTTTGCTTCATCGTCTTTATTTTCTTGTGATGCTAAAACTTCGTCCAGTATTTTGGAAGAATAGTGTCGTGTTTGTGTAGGTTGATTGAATGAAAATCATTTTTTTCAATCAGATTGGGTTTCATTTTGTCAAAAAAAATTCTATTCAAGGCAATTTTTTATACATGTTGATCCAGATCTAATCCGTGGACCTGGTGAATTCGATGAATCCGGATTTGGATATGATTTTTATGGACTCAGTGGATCCGATGAATTCGAAATTTGAATATGATTTTTATGGACCCAGTGGATCTGGATCCAGGTATGGAAAACGAATTTGGATCTGGATTTAGTAGGACGCGATCCAGATCCGATCCATTGTCATCTCTGTGCAGCAGAGTGCACATCATGACAAACTAAGAACAAGGGCGACTCAATCATATCGGGGCCTAACGCCAAACTCTAACGAGGGACCTTAATTTATATATATATATAATTTATTTTTCTAGTTTTTTGAGAAGCAAAATTATTAATAATTTTATCAAGGGCACCATTTTGTGATTTGATATTTTTATTGTTAATTACAAATTTATCAAGAACACCTTTGTGATTGTATTAAAGTTTCAATTTTTTTTTTGGAGTTTTAAATAACCAGATGCATATTTCCTAAAACAAATTAGGAGACACTTTAAAAGGATGAAATATTAATATCAATAAAAAGTATGAAAACTAATAAAAGATAGAAATATAGAACCTGATTCAAGAGAGGGGTAACTTGATTTTAAAATAGTTTTCGCTCTTTCAAAATCTGCAACCCTTGAAACTTGAAAAAGAAATCCAAAGTATATATTCAACTATCTTTCCTCTCAAAATAGTGTCGGAATATAATTTTTTTTTAGCATATGGAGAACAAAAATTGAAGAGTTTAGTTGGAGATTACAGAATAAAAAATCAAAGAGAACTTTTGTGTTTGATAAGTGATTAGTGTTTACCCGTAAAATGATACAATTGAATTTGTATGCCGGTTGTGCACGTCCTTCCAAGTTGTAGCCTAAAATTCTAAGAGATTTTCCTTGAGCTTCCGGGAGGTATCTGAACTTGAAGGGTTCAAACCCTTGGTAAAAGCTTCTGTAGCCCATTCATCCGGAACTGCAGGTAACCACATTCACTCCTTCTAGAATCGAGTGATGAAGTCCCTAAGGAGTTCTCTTTGACCTTGAGCAATGCGGAAGACATCTGCCTTGCGTGTCTTCACTTTCCGAGCCCCCCCGCATAAGCTTTTTTATGAGCATGTCGACGAGCTGGGAGAACGGATCGATTGAATGCTCAGGGAGTTGTGAATAACGTGTCAAAGCTCTCTTAACAAGTGTTTCAACAAACTTTTGATCAAAACGATTCTATTTCGTATTCTCTTATATCATTTCCTTTCACGATCGTAGTATAGGCCATAAAATGCTTTTGTGGATCAGTAATTCTGTCATATTTGGTTACAAAAGGAATTTTGAACCTTTTGAGGATCAGTTCGAGCGCAGCCGCTGGCTTATATACCAACTGAATGTATTTCTTTGCGTCCGATGCATCAGCCACGGGAGAATCACCTGGTATTTGATTGAACTGGAGCCGGAACTCCTAAGCATTTTTTTTCGCCTTCTCTGCATTGGTATCAACTTTACTTATCATGTCCGTCATGAACTTCAAGACCTTTACATGGAACGAGTTTTCAGAGGCGGCTTCGCTCTCTGAACTATCATTTCCTGATCTGCCTTAATCATTACCAGTTTCTCCATGTGCATTGGGTGGAGGCATTGTTTCCTCTGTTGGAGTACTGCTGACATCTTTGGACATGAACTCCTCTTGAAACTACTTCAGGAATTTCAACTACTCACTCATAGCAACGTTTTGCGCCCGAAGATTTTATATGGCTTCTTTAGGTGTTTCATCATTGGGAACATCCTTATGTCGAGTATGTCCGTCTCTGGAAGCGACTTCGTCTGTATACATTGGGTCTTCGGGTCTCGTGGTTCGTATCGGTAAACCATCCGGCCCAAGATTATTTGTGTTTTCCCCGACGTTGCGCCTGCTTTCTTCTAGTCATGTCATTTATCCGATCTGAACAAAGAGTAAGACTTAAAAGAAAAAAATAGATTAGTAGAGGGATCACTTGTGACACCACAACTGTCCAGGTCCCACGGTGGGCGCCAAACTGTTTACTCGTAAAATGGTATAATTGAATTTATATATGTGGTCAATGACACGTGGATCTCAAGTGACACGTTTGATAACAATTCTAGATAATATACTCTGTAATTAAGCAATAATAATATAACAAAAAGTAATGATTAACATGAGCCTTGTGATGACTTATGAGCAGAATTCTGACAATGTGTATGTAAGCACAAAGATTGAGAAAAAATGAATAAGTGTTTTGTATTAACTAAAATATGGTGGATTACAATGGAATAATGTGTTCTATTTATACACGAGCTACACGGGTACACAACCCACAAAATATGCTCTCATTAATACAAGAGAATGAATGTTGTAATAATTGGACAATCAATATCTCAATAAATGTCATTAAAGCTCCATTGGAAGACATATGATAGGTTTCAGTAACGGTCGTCCGTTGCAATTCAAACGGTTACTTCCGCCCTTTCGAGCCACCGATGCCAAACATGCACGTGTTGCTCCCGGTACTACTTGAATGCTACCGGTAATGTTTCAAGCTTATCTGGACTCGACTCAGTATCAATCGTCCCGTGTAGCACTATAATTCGTACAACTATCTCATACGAGTTTCGTCCTATACAATGAGTATTGAGGAAAAGTAAAAAAAATGTTTAGAAAAAGCTAAAAATTAAATATAAAGTACAATAATTATTAAAGAAAAGATGTATGAGTTACATTCTTGGCATGAAATCACGGTGTTCGTAAAATATTTTCTTTATGAATTATATTTTCCATCTTTCTCTCACCAACTTTTCTAATTTTGTTCCGATCTCCATCCCAAACAATCACTTTTCTTTCCCTTTTTATGTTTTTTTTTGCTGATTCCCCTTTTATGGTAACTAAAATTTATTCGCATATATGCATCATGAATGTCCTGTGTTTGAATAGGAAGTTCTTCTACTTCACTAAATCAACTACTCATGATAAATTGTATTGATATTAGTTATAAATTTTTACCAGGAAGAAATTAATACTCTTTCATGAAGGTAATAAGAGAATCAAAGATTGGGATTTTTTCACCAATGACATAGTGGTAGATGATGAGTTTGATGAAGCTCTCAAACGTCTGAGTTGCAATAGGCAAAATAATGGCCCCAATTTAATCACAAACTTTTAGGTTCTGAATCTTCTGATATGTAAAAGATGAAACAATGGCCAATTTGCGTTTAATTTTCTATATTCCAGTAAGCTCCTCTGGCGCTCATGACTCCGGTTTCATCCAGGCTTTACGCAGGTATGCAATAAATATATGCTAATGGACTAACTGAAAAAAAAATATACATGTGCATATAAATTATCATACTCATCAATTTGATCGCTTTTGGATAATTTCAGATGACGTGAGCCTATTAATGGTTCTGATCGATACAAACCCCTATTTCTGGAGCTCAATGAAGAACACTCACTGCCTTCACATTCTCTAAATTCATATCTCATGTAAACCCCCAAAACCCCAAAGTTTGTTTTATTTTCATGAATAGTCCTTGTATTTTCTGTTTATTGTATTTTGATCCTGGCATTTATGAAAAAATGCAGGTTCTTGCTTTCCTGAATTCAATACTTTTACTGAATCAGATGAACCAAGTGGTTGTGATTGCAATTGGGTACAATTCATGTGATTATGTATTCTTCGTCTACTTCTTCGATGCAAAGGGCCGAATGCTTGTTGGAGAAACTGGAGGATTTTGTGGATAAAGATGAGTCCTTGAGTCGAGAAGAGTCTGTTGATGGAGTTGGATTTTCACTGCTTTCTGGTTCACTTTCTATGGCTTTGTGCTGTATCCTCAATCACTTCATGTTTGTTGGCAGGGGCGGATCTAGTCATGAACACCTTGGGCAAAAAATTACAGTGTATATTTAGGGTAAAATTTATGTGTTCATGTACATATATTAACTTTTGAATACCCTGAACAAATGCAAAAGGCTAGTTCAAGTGGTCCAGTTGTTTTTTCGAACACAAAAATCTTGGATACGCCACTGGTTGTTGGTTATGTTTATTCTCATGGAATTGCAACAACAACAACATACCCAGTGTCGTCCCACAAGTGAGGTCTGGGGAAGGAGGATGTACTTTTGAAATTATGGGTTTATAATATAATTTTTTGTTAAGATTTTAGTATTTTTCACTTATATATTCTCGTTTCGTATAAAAAATATTGAGTTTGGTTGAACCCATAGCTAATAAGCTACATCCACCACTGGTTTTTATCTGTTATGATGCATAACTTTGAATTCATGTCTGTTTAGAGGAAGTTCTTCTCTTGACCTGTGTGAATGATTAGATATTCAACGGGTATTCCGTTCAGGGCCTCTTCATCCACAGCCTCGGGTAAGTTCCTCATTTCAGAAGAAACTGAAAATGGGTTCTTCTTGGAATTTTAATTGGTGGAATTTGCTATGAGAATTTCTACCAGTATTTCTGTGGATTTTGTTTATCCAGTTCCACTTGTAGATTTTGTTCTTATGTGATATTTTCCTGGTCGATCAATTTGGGATAGTAAATTTTAGTACTTATTAGCATAAAACCTTGTTATGCCAAATACATTATCCATGGAAATATCTCTCGTCCAAGGGAAACAGGAACTTGTAGGTTTTCTTGGTGACTTCTTTGGCCTTCTACTGTTTCATGTTACTTCTGAAAGAGTGTTTCTTAGCCTCAAAGGTGCATAACCAACTTAATGGGGTTTGGTGAGGTAATATTTTAATTTATTCTGATGTTTTATATCCCTTATACAAAACCATTAGTTAAATTTCAAAGTGTCCTGATCTACTTGTACTGTTAAACTTTTTTCCAATGGTTTAGTGAAACTACCAGTCCCATCCTTATCAAGAAAAAAAGAGAAGAAGCTACCGTTCCCAGTGAAATGCCTACATTTTAACTGCCGTTTCCTGTCTCATTTCATGGGCAATTTCTTAATGTAATATAATCACATACTGCTACAAAATTGATGCTGTTTGTAGTATTGGTTAATTTGATCATTTAGTGTCCTTTAGCAGTAAGGTAATTGTTAGGAAAAAATCGAATTTTTTCTTGTTTTGTACTTCAAAATTTTATTCCTTTTCTGTTATATTGGTTATGAATGTTGCTATTTGCTAAGAAATTGTGCTTGAAAATATGACAGATAATGTGTCTGCGTGGATCTCCAGATGGGCCCGGACAGTATGTTGGATCTTAGCAGCACTAAAATCTTCTCATTGTTAGGTTCTCTGCTGAAACATGTTCTTTTTTGCTGATATGTTGCAGTCATGAATTCAATTTTCTCAGCTCAACGTTCAATGGTATATAGAGATTTTAGCAATTCTTTCCTTCAATTTTGTAACCGTTTCATTTCATTCTAGATTAATTAGAATCACACTGTCTTCATAAATGTAGAATTTATAAAGTTAGGGATCCGGACTCAGATTGTTATATTATGATTCTACTCTATGAAATGCAATGCATTTTTATTACAGGTACCCATTGATTTATGTGTAATCTCAGCATTGTGCTTTTCTTCAGCAGTTAGCATTTCTATACCTGCAAGTTTTGGTTTTAAATCTATTCCTTCCCAGCATGAGTTCTATTTTGGCTCACTAATTTAATGGTGCATAACCGGGAACAGGCTTCTTACATCACTAGTGGTGTATATTTGAAACCCCAAGTATCAGATGGACTGGTTACTTTTTAATCTGTAAGGAGTTCTAATGCAACCAACATTAAGTGAACGTTGTGGTGTGTGCATTACAGAAAACAAAAACTCTACCCCGTTACTGCACACATAAGGAGTTGACACTTCTTAATTCTATTAGGGAGAGTTGCCATGATTTACATTCCCTAGCTCCATTACATCAAGGTTTTCACTCTAAAGCAACAACAACAACAACATGAACAACCTGCTGTAATCCCATAAGTGGGGTCTGGGGAGAGTGGGGTGTACACAGACCTTACCCCTTTGTGGGTTATAGAGGCTGTTTTCGATAGACCCTTGGCTCAATAAGGTTTTCAAACTAAGCTAAAGGATAAATACATCTGTACTTCAATCTATGTAACCGCCCACCAAATACGAGAAGGGAACTGGCCCAGTATTGGTTACTGTTCTGTATCAATCAACTGTTTCTCATTCCCTTTTTAGTTGGAATTAGCTATATAACTCCTTTGAATCTTCGGTTATAGTTTCATGTTATTTGCCAGGATAAGGGTGGCATGGACATAATAACGTGTATCTTAGTTATCTGATTTTTCATTTTGTTTTGCGACATGATATCTGCTAATTTCCTGGAAAGGTTGAGCTCTGAACAGCAATTATAGGAATAATATGAAGCGGAACCTTGGAGCAACGGTAAAGTTGTCTCTGTGTGACTTATAGGTCACGGGTTCGAGTTGTGGAAGCAGCCACTAATGCTTGCATTAGGGTAGACTGTCTACCGCTCACCCTCTGGGTACGACCCTTTTACGGACCCTGCTAACGCGGGATGCTTTGTGCACTGGGCTGCCCTTTGAATAGGTGCAGTTCAAAAGTCCTATTAAGAACCACTCGTGACTGGCTAGATATTTCCTTTAGAAGGTGAAAAAGATGGGACCTATATATAACGAGAGCATATAGTCACTGTGCCCTCTGTTACAACAGTACCAATTTCAAAAAGAAACTATGCACTACTCTGTTATTTTAAAAAGGAAAAATTTATTTGTGGCAGTCTGGAACAGAGAACTAGTTCTCTTTCACTAGCGGTGTCTCTTACTGTTTCTGTATTTCTTTTCCCTTGGCTTTTTCTGAACTGAAGTATTGCATTGAAAAAAAAATGTGCTCTACTTGTTGATTTATTGTTGACATTGTCTTGCTGACGGGAGAAAGATGTGTGCATGCATATTTGCACTATAAGGAACTTAGGATCAGTAATCAGTGCAGATGAACACATCAAACCTAGAAGCCAAGGCAATGTTACCGACCTTGCACTTCCTTTAGATTAGGCTGGTAACCTTTTTTGCCTTCTGGTTTCTCACTAATGTTAGCTACCTGATTTCTTTTTAAAAGACACCTCAACTTCACTCACCTATTTAGTGCTAATGGATAACTTATCATCTATATCTTAAGGATTCTTTTCTTGTTTCCCAAGAACATTCCAGACACAAAACAAAGGCACAGGAAAAAGGGTTGCTAGTTCCAATTCAATATATTGGTGTTTATCATGTAGTAGCATCCTAACTGTTCTACAACCATTCAACTGATAACTCAATTCATATAATGGATGCTTGAACTTGGAGTATTCTAATTTTTCGGTCATGCCATCAAATGCAGATCAACTTTTGGAGAGGCACAAAAGCAGGATCCCTCAGCCTCGGATCAGAGGAGAAAGACTCTAGATTTGAACAGATAATCCTGAAGCCCATTCAACACCTCACAGGATTATGATATATAAGCTAGCAGATGATTATGTTAAGGATGAGTTTAGGCCTTCACGGGAACTTATATGATGCTAGACTGTATTTCAATAGGAGGAGCGGAAATGAAACATGAAATGGAGTTGGAAGGGTGGCTATTTGTGTTCGAATCAATTTTAAGGAGAGGAAGGCAATGAGGAAAAGCTTACGACAAACTTCTCTTTCTGATGAAAGATGAAGTTTTCTTGTTGATGAACCTTTTCTATTTTTCTAGTACTAGTATCAAAGAGTCTCCTTTACTAGATGAAGGAAAACAGAGGGATGATTCTAAGTTCTAACGAACTGGTCTGGATTTAATCTTACAAGATATAAATGTTATTGCCAATGTGAAAAGTTGGAACAGAATTCCAAAGCAAGTTAGAAGGTAGTAGGATGAACAAGTTGCAGATTAAATGTGAAAGAAATGTTTGAATTTTTAAAAATAATAATTTTACACCACTTGTCCTTTTCATATCATATTGAGTAAAGTTGCAGATTAGATATTATTGCCACATATTTGATCAAGTTAACTGTTTTGTTTCCTTTTAACTTTTGATTAATCAATGTTAGAATATAAGATCACTTTTTATCGGTTTCCATGTGAAAAAAGATCTTACTATGAAGTTCAGGTAAAATTTGGTAGTTATTCATTTTATAAATATTTGTCACGGATAAAGTAAAAATTTGCTAATTATTCATTTTTAAGTACTTATATTTTGTGTAACAACACTTTAATTTCTATAGTATCTTCCAAGAAAATCATCTATTAAGATACGAATGGACAAATATCTTGTTTTTTGTCTTTTTGTTAATAGTCCAAAATTTTCGAATTCAAAGTAGACAAAAGATGTTACTTTACATGCTTTTATAAACCAACTGGTCTGGGATTCAGAGGAATGGCATATGGATTCTGTTTCTTGAAAACATTTTGGAGTAAAATACTGAACGAATAGAAGTTTGAGTAAAAAGTTGAGAAGTTGGATCGTGATGAATTACAGATTGCCCATTTGAAGTGGTCATTCATCATAGGTTAACTATTTTCACGTTGGTCATCGAATCATCATAATCCTCTTCATTTACTCCAACTTAAGACTGATTATTTAATGTTTCTTCAAAAAAGGTTCACATTCACAGTCAAATACATCTAAGATTTAACACATACCATATCCAAAAGAATATATGCATATTTGACATTATTATTTTTACATACTAAACTATACATTTTGCTTAACCGGATTTGGATACATTATTTCTCTGCAATAGGAGTGGAAAAAATTATACTGCTAAATCTATTAACTACCTCTGTACAACTTCTGAACCACTAGAAATAGAATTACATGCAGCAATTTCTCAAAATTACGCGATGGATGAATAGTTGTATAGCCGATTACAAGATCATGAGGAACTACGGTTGCAGAGGCTATAATCAGATATAAGACAGCTGAAGGCAAAAGCAACGAAAGCCAGGAAAGACGGCGCGATTGATGCACTTGCCATTTCTGTGAATGAATCTTTTCCCCAATTTGACGCCCAGTCGTCTACCCTCGTTGCAGCAGAAGAGGATGCTGACATGAGAAGATATGCCAGTATCTGCACAGGTACATGCAATAATAATTACTATCTTCAGAGCATGTATACACAGAACAACATAAAGCCAGATATGATGATACATATTAGATAATAATGTGGTTGTAACAGGCACAATCACAATAAATTAAACTGATCAGAAGTTTTCAACTGGATAAATGGAAACTATACACTTAGAAGCTTAAGTAAATGTGATGTACACTGCAACGAACGAGGAAACCTTATGGTCCATAATCAGATGTATCTGGTCGTTTTTGAGTTAACATATCACATAAAGTATTATATTAGGTTAGCAAACCGTTGGTCGAATTATTATGTCCTACCAGTTATGGCCTTAAAAGGTCAAGGTGTGCTTTGAATTTTTTGGCAATTACAGTAAATTACGACCAATTTCATTTCTCAGACATCACTCACCTTCTTAGTTCCTCGAAAATCTATCTTGTTAAATAGCCCCGAATTCTTGCTCTCCAAGTGCTGAACCCACTTTACTGGGATGGTCCCAAATATCTTTTGGAGGTTATGAATAACTAGCTGAGTGTCTACCGGAAACCTCTTTGCCTCCCAAGGCAGGGGTAAGGTTTGCGTACACTCTACCTCCCCAGACCCCATTTTGTGGGATTTCACTGGGTATGTTGTTGGTTATGAATAACTAGTTATAATTGATTCTATTGGTTATCGTTATTGGGCTTGTCTTGAACACACAGTGGTTTGGATTACTAAACCAACCTCTAATTCTATCCTACCTAGTGCCAATCAAAAGCTTTGAATAAGGCTGTCCCAAGCCTAGATAAGGCATTGAAAGGTTTTCTTTCTTCAACACTAAGAGCTGGATGAAGTTATCTACTAGGAAGTTTTTCTTTTGCACAAATCCCAGCATAAGAATTCTGATGGATTCTGAACTAAAATCTTTTTTTGACCGGGCGCGACTCTGAACTAAAATATACATAAGCATCTAAAACCTGGACTAAAAAAGCCAACGAAAATGCTATTTTTCCTCCAAACAAGCAGCCCAATTGACTATAGAGGGTGGAATCATCATGACTCTGTACCCTTCCCTGTTAGTAACATTATAAGAGCCTATACACCTAAGAGCAAAACCAATATCAATTACCAATTTCATCTCAAACTAGAAACACATATTTATCGGAGCACACCAGTTGAAACGGTTTTACTTGCCTGATCCACTGAGAAATCAAAATGATATTTCATATGGTGAGAGAGAAAGTGCTTCCCACTTGCCAAACTGTATGCTAGATCAAATGCTTGAAATCCAGAATATGCAAATCCAATAACATTAACAGCTACCAAATACCTGTGGCCAAAAATTAGGATTAACATTACTTAAAAAGCTAAGCAAAGCAATTCATAAGGAAACAGTAAAAGAGAAACAAGGAAAAACATGAAAGAAAGAAATCACCTGTGAACCCCTTGGATCACAACCAAAATAGAACTATTTGTTTCATATGAAAGAAAACTTCAAAGCAACAAAGAAAGTTCTTATCTACAGCTAAAAATCTAGCAGTTGAGGTGCACAAAGCTGGTTCACACACTACTTCTATAATGAGAAAAAAGGTACTCCCCCGTTTCAATTTATGTGACACTTTTTTAGTCAATTTCAGAAAAAATGAAATCTTTCTATATTTAGTAACAATTTAACTTTAAACTACCTATTTTACGCATAACGAGCTGATCTATAGCCATATAAATTTCTTTTATGACTTATTTTATACAACAAGTTTCAAAAGACTTTTCCTTTTCTCTTAAATTCCATATCCAGTCAAACACCCTTCACATAAATTGTTCCACCAACCTCTCCCCCTTCCACGTCAGCACCACCGTGAACCGGCCCCACCTTCTCCACCGCAGTTTCCGTACTCTCTCTCATCGCCCTACTAAAATACACCATCGGCGACCTCCTTTCCGCCGGCGCCGATGGGGTCGCCGGAAAACTCAAATTTGGGGAGAAGTACTTGTCGACGGATACGATTGCCTTTGAAGGGGATTTGGGGTTGTCAGGTTCAGTAAACGGGTCATCGGATCGGAGAGGTGAGTGGAAAGAATCGAGTTGACTCATTTGTGACTCAGTGTCCGACATTGATATATGACTACCAGGGCCGTTCCTATAACAAGGTCGGTGCTAGAAATAAAAAGGGATAATTTTTTATTCACATGAAAAATTTAAAATTAATTAATTAATTAATATTAAAAGAAATTATTAATAAAAATATTAAATAAATGTATAGTAAATACTATATTCAATTTAATATTTTTAATTTTAGTACAATAAATTATAATGCTACGAAAAAAATCTTAATGTCATTAAATGAAAGATTTATAAGAAAAACTATCATTACATTAGGTATAAAAAATTGATCTCCTTACATTTTTATCTGCAAAGTCATCAAGCAATCTTTCATAATCAAGAATGTCTAGAAATCAAAGATAATGCATTCAATCTTGTCTGCGTCATGGTTGATCTCAAACAAAATTATAACAACTTCAATCTAGAAAAACTTCTCTCTGCAGATACAACAGTCACCGAAATAGTTAACAATATCTTATATGCAATGAATGAATTGGGAAAACAATTCATTCTTTTCAAAAAGTTCATTATTGCACTAGCTGTTTTTCCTTCCTGTGGTAGAATATGTTGAATGATCTTCAATTCTTGATATAAATCACCCCATCCAAATATGAAATATTTGGTCTTGTGCCCTCTTTCATTTGTAGTTTTCTTTCAAGATTCTTGCAACGAGTCTTCAAGTACTCATCATTCAATGAGTTCAACTTATCAGTTGTGAAAAGAAATTCAAAAAGATCTTTATATTCCTCGTATTGCTCAAACCTTTTCTTCAATGACCCAATTGTTTGATCAACTATGTATAAAAAGTAATGAACTCTAAAAGCTTCCTCCGGAGATTCTTGTTGCATTTGGGAAGACTCACAAGAGAGCTCATCAAAATGTTTCTTTCTATATATTTGTCTTTTTTAAGGAAAAATAAGATCAATCTCCATTGATGAAGCAAGTTCTTTTGCGGTATTGATTGCTTGTTTGAATTCAATTTCTCTATACTCTTCAAAAGAAGCAATTAATTCATTAACCTTGGCCATATCAACACCAATAAGCATATCCTCAGATTGTAAGTTTTTGCTAACAATATTAACTTTAAACAACTTGCAACAAAAACAAAATGCTTTGTCAAGTGCTTTTAAATACACCAACCAATCTCTATGGTGTTTTTGGCGATTTGATAAAATTCGGGTATAGAATTCTGAAGAGAAACGTCTCTTTGATACATCTTTTGGACCTTTTCTGATTAATACATCTCTTATAGGACCCTTTCCACTAATTGATCTTTCCACTTAAGATCTAAATCATCCCAATTTCTTGGATCAAAGATGTCAAGGGAAATTGATGTATTTGGTTCTTCATTCACACCATCAGATTCAGAGTGGATAATTTCATCTCCATCACCATCGCCATCACCATCATCATCGTCATGAGCTTCACCAACATTATCAATATTTTTTATGATTAAACCATCGCCACTTTGATTGTCCTCAATTTCATTCACATGTTCATCCACATCATTTTCAAATGTCAAGCCTTCATGTAATTCACCACCATCATTTGTTCTTCATTAGCTAAATTTTCAAGTGACGGATTTGTCGGCTTCACAACAAATCTATCTAATGCCCCTCTTTGAGACTTGATGAACTCTTCTTCGTGTCTTCTTTTTTTACGTTTTTCATGTCCAGACAGATATTTTCGGGTAGGAGGCATTTGTAATTCTCCTATTGAAACAAAAAGACAAACCAAATTTAATGTAATCATGTAAAATACAAGTCATCCATTACATACATTACCAATAAAAGTAATGTAAATCTAAAGCTAAACACAATTAATTTAATGTAATGATAAATTGATTAAATTGAAGAAGATTGTTTTGAAAGAAAAAGAAAAGAAAGAGAATTTTAGGAGAAAAATCAAAAGGGTTTTGTTTTAGATTAAAAAGAATGAAACCCTAAGGAATCAAAAAATAATATAGAAAAAAACCTTGTTGATGGTGAAAATTCAACAAATATAACTTAAATATTCAAAAAAAATTTAAAAAGAACCCTAAATTAAATATAATATTAAGATTTGAGAAATTTGAAACCCTAAGCAAAATGAAATAAACATTGATGCAATCAATCCATGTTAATGGTGAATTAGAACAACTAAAGCAAATATGATTTTGTGTTTTTAAAAAAAAAAAAGTATTTCGTTGTTTATTGAATTCGAATACGCGACCTCTCAATAGGGAAGGACTTTCGAATACGCGACCTGTCGTTTTTCATTCAGCACTCAAAGTTTTGGTTAGTTGTATTAATTATAAGTAGCGAGCACGAGCTCTTTTTCTTTTCTTTATGTTCCAGGATGACATCCATAAGTTTCACTCGCAATAGTCGATTCAAATAAATAATTCTCTACTCCACTAATAGCACTTTAATTGTAGGTCAAAGTCTCTGTCATAAAATTTTCCTACTACTTTTGACCACTTAAATAAGAAAGAGATATAAATGTAGTTTGCACACTTGTACGAAGAAATTAAGATGACATTTCGTTGAAACTACTAGTCTTAAGAAGCAAAGTAGAAAGTTGACTTGCAAATGCGAGGTGTGTGTTGACTGCAACAAAGTGAAAGATTGTGGTAGTCCGTAGGTGCAAATTGGTTTTTGTGGCGAGCCAGAAATTTACTAAAAATATTTATAATTTAAAATATATGTGTATAAAGTATTTTTTAACATATATACACAATATAAGTTTCTTGTATATAATATATTTTTCCAATGTAGAATGTTTAACTGACCTTCAGCCTTGGTGGCTACCCCATTGGTAGGTATACATGCCTCATCATGCTAAAGGTAGGCTCCTATACCTAAGTACTACTCCTAAGTAGGGGTGTCCAACAGAGCGGGACCTACGGGACTGGGGAAGTCGGGACTGGTCCTCCGGCTGGTCGGGACTGGCCAACGTCCCGTCCCGTCCCTCATCCCGTCGGAAAAGGGGATCGGTCTTGGCGGGGCGGGGCGGGGCGGGGTCGGAATTTCTGATTTTTTTTGCACTTAATTTTAAAAAATAATATATATAAACACTTCAATAATTGAACAAGATAGTGTAATAAAAACATCCCAAGGCTGTTTTTGTGCCTCTTATATTATTTAATAGAAATATAATTTTTTTGTAATACAATTTCAAAATTGCAACTTTGTGGTGTTGAAAGTTGCAAATCACATAGTAAAATTGCAATTAAAAAATTACATATTTATAAACACCTTTTCTAATTTCTTCACAATGTCTTGTGGTTATTCGGTTGGAATTGGAATTTGTTGGTCAAATTGATCGACGTCGCTTCCAGTTCCATCGGACAAGATTTCGTTGTAGTTTTCGTCGCCTTCTTCATTGATCTCTGGTTGACCGCACCTTCTACGCTCCGCTCGTATCCAGTCTCTGAATAAAACTACAATCTCCAAGCTGTCTCCCGCTAATGAGTGTCTGTTCTCTCCTATTTGAAATCTTCCGGCAGAAAAAATGCTTTCAGACGCTGTTGATAACTCTTGAATATTCAACACATCTCGGGCCATATTTGCTAGTGTAGGAAATGTCTTCTCATTTTCCCTCCAGTATTTAAGCAAGCCTTCACGTCCTTCTTCATTAAGAACTACTCGGTACGGTACAACACCCTGCAAAACAAAAATATCAAACTTGCTAACTTGATTAGCAGTGGAACCACTAAACATTCTATTTCTAAGGTTTTCAATACTAGCCGCAAAAACATCATGTCTTTTATAAGGTTGTATTGAAGAAGACGAAGATGGTATATAAGTCGGTTGGTTGCTAGCACTTTCTTGTTGGTAATGCGTATATTTTTTTTTGCATTCATCGTGTATGCTAGACAAAACTTCTTCTTTAGTTGGTTTCTTAGGTGGTTGTTCATTTAAGTTTTTTGGAGTAAGAGGTGGAAGTACTGCTATACAATCATAAATAGTTTCAATAAATGTTTTACAACCGTCTATTTTAATAGTCGGATTTAATACATCACCAAATTGTACTTTATTAATAATGTCTTCAAAAAGTGATAGATCATCTTTTACAACTAAGTTATAAATATGGCACGCACATTTTATATGAAAATGATTAGGAAAAGATGGAGTTAATAGATCTTTTAAAAGTTTCACAGCATAATTATTAGAAGAAGCATTATCTAACGTAACAGTCATTATTTTGTCAGTTATACCATAATAATCGCAAACTTGATGAAATTTTATGCAATAAAATTTCCAGTGTGCTTATTATCAATATATCTATATGCTAAAATACGCTTTTGCATATACTAATTATAATCTATCCAATGACATGTTATAGTCAAATAATCATTGTCGTTAGTACTACGGTCTATATCAAAAGTGATAAATACTTTGCCAGGAAAATAATATAATGCATAACGTAAGTATTGTTGATATATTCATTTACAAATTTAAAAGCGTCTCTCCTAACAGTTGATCTAGGAAAACCATTAAAAACATGATTATACATATCTCTTATGTAATGAATAAAACCAGGAGAGGAAGTAAATGAAAAAGGTAACCACCGCAACTAACTTTGATACTGCTTCTCTATCTGTATGTTTATCATATTTAGGACCTACAATTCCCCCCGTTGTCGGGTTAATTTGACCATGTATTTGGTCCGGGACACTATGTGAACCTTGTCCCGACTGAGAGTGCATTGACGCACCCGACTTTGTAGCCTTGTATTCATCCCACATAGCTTTGTGAAAGCTTTGTACATATCTCAATAAACCTCCCGTCCCACCCTGACCTTTTCTCATTTTAAATTTATAAATAATTTTACAAATTTGCATCTAACTACTTGATTTTCTTGGTCCCTATCAAAAAAATCTCATGCAATTGATTTTAATTTTCGTTGTGTGGGGCCTCGTCTCATACTAGGGGGAATATGAGGCATTTTAATTTCAGTTTGAGGTGCACTAGTGGGTGTGTCATCTGGATTAGTGAGTGTGTCATCTAGATTATCTTCTAAATTAAAGTCTGGTTCAGTTGCAGAATATATCTCATCATCTAATGGTATATCATTAAAAAATTCAGTTTCATCTATATGAGTGTAATCAATCAAATCATCATGTCTAGAAATAGGATGACTAGAAGAAGTACCCATGCCCTTGTTACCCCTACTAAAAGAAACACCATTAACATTACCCTTAAACATACCTATCATTCAATTTTAATTATACAAATAAATAATTAAAGCTAATGAAATTAAGTGCGATAATTAAAATAAAGTAACAATAATAATTTAAAGAATGAACGAAGGTACCAAACGCCGACGTAACGTCGACTTGTAATCGAGGTTGAAAATTGAAAATTTGCTCGATAGATGATCCTCAAGCTAGTTGTCAACTTCAGTCCCAATTTTTTAACTTTGATACAATTATATAAATGAGCAAATAAAATAAAATATTTAGTAAGCAATGTAATTGTAGACTTGTAGAGAGATAGATTGAGAGATTGTAGGAAGATTTGTGAGATAAAATGAGGTATTTATAGTTGAAAAATTGAGTTAAAGTATAAATATAGTAACTTAGGGATTAAAAATAAATATTAAGGGGTATGGGGTTTATGGGGTGGGGAGGCCAAAAATGACCAAAATATAAATTGGTCGTTGTGCAACGGTCAATTTTGCAAGGGGGCGAGGTCGGGGCGAGGTCGGGGTTGGGATCGGGACGAGCTCAGGTCCCGTTCGGTTTCGAGTTGCGACACCATTTTTACCATTATTGGGTCTGGAAACATGGCTTTTTGACTACCTTTTGATTGAAGTACATACAAGATGGAAATGGCTTCAGAAGGGGGGGGGGTCAAGTCGGGTCGGGCCGACCCACTGGCCAGCCTTACTCCTAAGTTCTAACGAGAAGCTTTAAATTATAAAGATATTATTATTCTGTCTATTTGAGGGCCCAGAAAGTGTGTATCATTCCCAACATGCTTTAAATTATTTACCATTAGCAGTCCCTTTCTTCATTTGATTAAAAGCTTTTCAGTTAGATTTGATTGAAATCATTTAAGTAAAGACTATAACGTGGAAGAACAGATGTCCCGTTCTTATTTTAGTCTAGGAAAACGCTTAAACTTGTCAAGACAGACTTGGAGTTAGAAAAAGAGCCAAAGCCCGGGCAGTAATAACTCTGATTCAATCAAACTATGCACAAGTGTAAAGTGCAAATAAAACTTAAATTAATCAAAGTTTGTCTTGCGTGTGGTCCACTAAATACTTCAAGTGTCTTCTCAGTTGACCTAACTTTGCCTATCTGAAAAGCATAACCTTATAGATTGATGAGTATCGTAGAAATAGTCTCACTATGTTAAATCTCAGAATTCATATAGCCAGCCGATCCAAACCAATTTGAATGTAATGCAGTAAACATCTAGCTTGTTACACTCTTGTTTTGTTAGCACTTCAGCAAGTGTCAGGTGGTGGAACGAGCAAGCAAAGGCAAATAAAGTTTTGTCGGAGGATATAGACATATACTTCAGGCTAGAGACTGCATCACATCTCAAAAAGGGCGTTAAGGCTTTCTTTCAGGTTAGGCTTTGTGCAACAAAGACAGATTTTTGTGTTCTAAAAATATTTTCCTACTCCAAACGGAATCCTTCAAACAACGTCACATAGCTCATACATCACGAGGAGGAAGCTTTATTAGAAAAGTTGAAGTGATTCCTGGGCCTGGGTAATCATGGCAGTTAAGCAAAGTATCACATTCTTTTTGCAATTCCATAACCACCAAAAAGAAAAAGAGAAAAAAGAAGCAGCAGAGAACAATTCAAAAGATTTCTTTCTATAGAGTGCAAGCACCAACCAACAAAACCACTTATTACAAATAAAATCTTGTTGCATTAGTCACGTTTTATTGATGAAATGGCTTGGATTGGTATTAGCCTGGATACGTTCCTACGATCAAAGCTACCTATATTGCCTCGAACAAAAAGTAAGGCACAAAAAGGTGTGACATTCTGCCTTCCAGAAACATTGCCGTGTCACTTTCTTCGAAAGCTAAGATGAACAACTTTCATATTATCCAAATCATCTCTTGACAATATGAATTTCAACTCCGATATAATACTATTATCAACTCCGATACAATACGTACAGAAGAGGAACTCATCAATATGAATTTCAACTCCGATACAATACTATTATCCAGATCATCTCTTGACAAAAATATGCATTACATAATATGTGTCTGGTGTTTATGATGTAAACTGAAAGGATGTATCATTATTTGACAGCAAAACACTCACTATGCCAAAAAGGGAGGGGAATGGGTTGGCTTTTTCAGTCATATTGCAGGGTGATGCCTCTCTGATAAAAACATAAGTTATCTGGCAAAAGGGAAAAGCCTGTTGGAAAAGGAATATGCTCTTCTCCTAGCCTAACCGCACAACTGGGTTCAAAGTTGTATCCAACTTGTGTCTTTACTCTGGTAGTTTCAAGCGATTGAAGAGTACAAGAAAGCTGTGCTCCGGAATGACATAAAGAAAGCCAAGGTCTGCACCTTTGACGTGTGGCCCCATTCCCTAAGGAAAATTAACAAACATATGAATAAAAACCAGGACCTTTAACCTAAGCTTTTTAACTACCTGTAAGATAGAAAATCCAAGGGCAAAAAGACATAGGCAAGAATCCCAACAATTTTATTACCTTGCCATTGAGTTGTAGAAGTTCCCCCTCAACCCACCTTGGGTTTTTGAAACCGTATTCAGCTATTCTTCCTTGACCTTTGTAACCAGTAAGCTGGAAGAAACAAACACGATGAGTCACACCTGTAATCGCTGAAGCAATCTAAAATGGATCATTTGACTGTTATATTTCTCAACGCAATAGCTGATTTCCATATAGCCAAATTAGTTGATGCTGAGTCACGCTAAAACTAGGGTGCACCATGAAGAGTTGCATTCATCAGTGTAATATGGTATCATGGTTAACAACTAATGCTTTATGGGCACAAAACAAACAAACCGTGTGTATGATGTCCCAATTATTTTAGCCTTTTAAGTTATCCAGGCTCAAGCAACTTTAAATTCGTTAAATTTGAAGTAAATTAAATGTTGAGATGCTGGTATATATGAGACATTTTTCATATAATAATAGTAGTAGTTGTAATATTTGTCTCCACTATCCAAGCCACCTCGATTAATCCAAAATGAATCTGTGACATCATAGTAGAGGTCACCAAGGCTACCTCAGGTCGCCAAGGCTTAGACTGATGGGAAGAATTCTCTTACTATCATCTTTCTTGATTACTAAGGTTGTTACTCTTACTCCAGCTCTTTAACCGCTAGGTAACCCCTTTTAGGGCACCTACAATCAGTAATATTATTTATCGTATCTAAACTTCATATTGAAATGATATTCAATGACCAACTTGAAATTAATCACTTTGAACCTCAATAAATGAAGAGACTCGAGCAGTTATGCAAGGAGAGTAGAAGCATAACCATCAGGAATCACATATTGGATGGTTAGCTCTATCCGCCTATAGCAGAGATGTAATTTTGACATTAAAATTTACATGGTATAAGTAATTTCTCGAACCAATGCTGAAGTCCATTCATGAGTCATCTTTTAGAATTATGATCACAGAAACTTAAAACATTTTCTTCTTTCAGAAAAAACAAAAATTCAACGTTTTCTATTAATAGCAACTATAAATTTCAGGAAATATCTCTTAACGGTTTAGTCAACCAGAGAATGGAACAAATAATTAATAGTATTAAAAGGGGGCCGTTGAAGATACTTTTGGTAACTAAGACATTGTTCAACCTGGGAAATACAAAAAGCAGACTCAAAATAGCAATTACCCACCAACTATTACTTACCACACCAAGTTCATCTGGATACATCCCTCTGTTGGACAAGCGACTTCCTTTACCTATTTTAGCTCGAAATGTCACCTGAAAATCAAAAGGTTTACAACTCATTAGGCTTTCATAAAAAGAAACAAAAAGCAGTTTTCAGAGTGAAAAATACGAACCTGGCCAGCAGGCACATTAATATCCCCTGTTAGCTTTACTGCCTCAACATACTCAAAGAACTCAACATCAGAGGATTTCTCAGCATCATTTACATTCCAGTTACCATATTTCCGCCTTAATTGCACAACCTCAGTTCCATAAGGTCCAAATGCACCAACATATAGACCTAGTATTAACAAAAAACTACATTATTGACAAAGTCCCACATCTCTAGCTCTCCCCACCCCATCTCTCTCTCCTGGTTTAGGAGTTGATGTCAAAGAGAGAAACAAAGTCAGGAACGCATACAAATGCATATTCACGTGGAGGTTTAGCAGGTACGGAGGGATGTATATTTTAGTGTCTGACATGAATGTATTTATAGTTGTGTTCACAAGAGAGAGAGAGAGAGAGAGAGAGAGAAGCGGGGACAGGTGAATGTCCTACCTTCAAAAGGATCTAAATCCCCAGGAGAGGTTGTAATTCTACTAAAACTTGTGTATTCAGATAATCTGTATCGCTTCTGTGCCTGACTAACTGCAAGCTTTAGCATCTCTTTCACATCTCTAGAAACCTACAGCAAGTGTACATTCAATGAATCAATAGAATAATACACCTAAAACTATCGAAGCCATAAAATCTTGACAACGCTAAAGCTAAATCTTAAACTTGAAGGAGACAAATAGAAAGGCAACCGTCTGAAAAAGGTGATGAGTATCATGACAACTTTTCTCACTTAGGACCCAGATACTCTCTTAATATGACGAGGTAGCTGGTTGACTTTCCATCATTTACTATGTGATGATGGAATGCAGAATACAAGTTACTTCTAATTGTAAAAACAACAAGAAAATTCCAAATGATAGAGTTCACTGTGACATGAGATGATATCCTCAGACCACAACTGCAAGCAGACTGTAACGATTATATTTAGAAATATGTTTGCATACTTTTGAAGAAACTTTATCAGAGCTCCAAAATGCCTTGGCCACATCAGGAGGCATTAGTTCAGAGATACTCTGAGCTGCAACAGCTGCCTCATTAGCGCTGGATGCAATATTTTCTTCAACATCAGGATCTCCAGGTCTCTTAGGAATGTGAAGCACAAAGGAATCCCTTGCCACATCTTTGATTTCAGCAGGTAAACGAACAAACTCGTCCTTTACTGGATTATCTTCTTTATTATGTAATACACCCCCTACAAAAAGCTTGGTATCTACAGTTTTTCCATCTTCACTTGTGCCGTTATCTCCTCCTATTGTAACTCGATCAGGATTCATGTTATCCAAATCACTAGTTGTTTCTTCAGTTTCCTCACTGGAAATAGAGTTCTCATCTTCTTCTTCCAGAAATTGCTTCACTGAATCACCATCATCTGTTATTTCTTCTGTAATATTGACTTTCATTACTTTTACTTTCAGATCAGGTATTTTATCTTTAAGAAAATTTATCACACTTCTTATTCCCTCTTCAGCAGCTCCCTCAAAATCTATGCTCTTCTCATTGTTTTTTTCTGCTTCAGCTTCATCTACTTTAACATCAATTACAGCTCTGTTCTCAATTTCAGCAGTTGAAGGACCCTTCATTGGCTTCGACTTGGATGATAGACTTGAACTTGCTGCACTTCCTTTGGCTCGCTGCAAGAATACCACCTGGTCGCGGTAACAGATAACACAGTCAAGTGGACAGTATAACATATTGAATCAACCCTGAACAGCAGCAACATGTAGATAACGTGCATGACACCGATAGTTATTGGAGTACACCTAAGTATGAATACTAACTGAAGGCAGTATTTTTCTGATTTGAGTTTAGGAAAAGGTAACAGTGAGTTAGCTCATCTTGGAAACATACGATGAAACTTTAAAGCACAATGTTCTGGTTATCATGGTGGATTGGTATAATGACACAAACAAGCTATCACTTGGTGTATATGTGGATATCTGCTCATTGTCCGCTTTATAACAAAAATACATTTGAGAATCTGTGTCAGCATGATGATTTACATATCAAGAAATCTGAAAGGGAATTCTCATTTTAGTGGTGGCTTAGTGACAAACAAACAGTAGACACCAGCAAGGTCAAAAGATAACAATAAAAATGAATAACACAAAACTTCATAAAAGGGATCGGTCACAGTTGCACGTCACCTGCATGTTGTAAGTGTTATTTCCATCTTTGACAACAAAAATCTCAAACAGTGGAGTTCCGGGAGAGGCTTTGACCAATTGTCTGAAATAACCAACTGAGTTCATCAAAAAACAAAAAGCAACTAGCAGCTTTGACTTCCATTTTTGTATTCTTACCTTGGACTATAACTTCTGGCGATAAATCTGCCCACACCTGGAGTAATACGTATTAGTCTACCAAATGGATCATCTGAATCTTTTGAATAGCCAACCCACCAACCAACCTGCAGTTTGAAGCAAAGAAGAGGTGAAGGAAGGTCAGTCATGAACTTTAACATGACTATATAGGTGGCTCTAAGGTGCAAAAGGTAATGTATCATATATAGACATACAAAGATACAAACACAGATTTGACACAAGATGAATAAGTAAATAAACAAATAAAATGTGTATGCATGGTTTTATGCCAGTAATATGGTTGTACAACAAGGCTCACTCAGGGGCCAATGGATTTAAGTGCTAGATCAAGTATTACCAGCCCACTTCCCGTACTTCGGGACAATCTTGAAGCATCGTGATAACGCTCTTCATCTATTGCATTCTGGCAGCGGAAGAAGAAAAGAAACCATTGTCAATATTCAGGCACAAACGAGGGCCAGAGGAGACGGTTCGAAACTCTGTTAATAATGGGAGCTTAATGCTATTTTAACTGCAATTAATACCTTCAACATGGACATAATTTCAGCAACAGAGTCCTTCGTTGTAGCTTCTGAAATAGATGCTTTCAATTTTGCAGCTTCTTCAAAGTCTTCTTTTTCTATTGCTTCTTCCAGTTGAAACTGTAAAACATACAACCAGTTTGAACTCATAGGAATCAGAGCTTCCTGGGATATACTTTTTAAATAGAAAAGATATAACCAACTGAATTTCATTTACATTGGAGCGACATGTTCCATAGAGAACCTTTTCAAGCATTTAAAAGAAGCATACTAAAATTGCTATTAGATAATCAAAAACCAGGAGCTGCTCATGCTAGTATAAGAGGAAGCATTTAGCGGTCACTTTATACGACAGAAAAGCAGCAGAAAAGAAAATCAAATATTAATTGAATATGATGACCTACCAGACAAAATCGTGTTTTATCATTTTCTTGGTTGCCTAGTGGAGTTTTTTGGACGATTGCATGGTGGAGATGCCAGTGGAATAGACTAGAGTAATGAATCACAATATATCTAAATTCTTCACTAGGGAACTGAAGTGTGATGTTATTATGTAACAATCAACTCATAAGTTTCCCATTTACCCACCTATTTCTTGTAAATGCAAATTTAAATATGGAGACCATATATGTGTAAACAAGTATTCTCTTCTTTTATAACAACTGAGAAATTTCATCTGGACAAGCAAATAATGAAGAAGTGGCATGCCAGCGCTGATTTGTACCACTAAACTAGGTTTTAGAGAGTGGTAAAGCAAGCTATACATTCTTTAGGGCCATAAAAAGAGATCCACTGCATTGTGAATTTGCATGCACACCAACTCTGTCAACTCCCCATTAGTCTTTCTTATTTATTTTTGGTTTCCAGTTTTCAAACACGACACTTCTACACACTTCTAGCAATTCTTCTGAATTGGATGGTCAAGCAGCTGCTTTGACTTGACAATTTGAATATCTTGAATATGGAATTGTGAAACCCTCTTTGAGAGTTGTTGATGCCATAGGACCTTTCCCCATGTACCACATTGAAAGGAGACTACAACCTTGGCCAGCTTATAATTTATGTCTCCTCTCTCACCTACTGAGCACCTTTTCAGGACACAAAACCCACATCTCTTGTGTAAAAGGCCTCGAAACTCACACAGTGAGTGTAGAGGGGACACCACTTCACAAGACTCGATGTTGAAGAATCCATTAGTCAACAGTTGCCATCCGCATCAAGATGGTTATGCCTCTTCCCAAGTCTTTCATCTAAAGAAAGTTAATTTATACCAGTGGACCTTGTCTTATGTCCCCCATTAGAAGAATATGACAGTCTTGGGTAATTATATGCTCTCCCCCTCTCTACTCCTTGAGGCACTTTTTTAGAACAAGACTTCCTGCAATTCTTGCATGAAGTGTTGAGATACCAATACTACGTGTATAGAAGGGAGAATGCCTCACGGTACAAGAGAGAAGAGACTACCTCAGGTGTACTCTTGCATTGATAGATCAGTTAGTCAACAACAGTTATCAAACATAGGACACAGCTAACTGCCCAAATATACAAATTCTATACCAATCAGCTGTTGAAGTTTAATTTTGTCCTTGATGATATTCCGGTTTCAAATTATTAAATCTGAAAGTTTAGACATAGCTAACAAGTTCTTGATTCTTTGTTAACAACACAACTACCACTGGAAAGGATATAGTTTTCGAAAGTAAGATGACGAGGTGGGAATCATATAGCTCAACTTTTTTTAGCTGATAAAATAGGAAACAATAAAGACTTGTCTTCTTGCTTTCTGGTTTGCTTATTTATGATGGTTAGAAAGGATATACACACAAGTTACTACTCCAGTAATCTTTTACCTTATTCTTCCATCAACTGCGTGGGACATATACAATGGAGTGTTAAGTGAATCAGAAAGGTAGGATGAACCTTTAGCGCACACATCTCCTATGCTATGAATAGAAAGCATAAACCTTTTCTAACACCTCCTTATCTTCCTATGAAGCATGCATGAAAATGTACATATAAACCCTTGTTAGAGAAAAGAAACTAAAACAATTAAACTAAAATTATGTAAAGACTGGACAAGTTACTTCATTTCTTTACTGTTATCAATACTCTTATTTCTTTGTTTTATAAGCATGGCCAATTAGCAACCAGCAAGTGTAAAAGCCATCCCCATAAACTATGAACCACATAACTAATTAAAAACATAATCCTATGTGTATCAGAATTCAGAGCAACTACATCACACAATTCTCAGCTTCCTTTCTTATACTTGTATTAGATACAGTTTCTCAACTAATTGTCCTCTAAAGACAGCAACCAATTCAACAGCCAAAGGATAAGGTATTTAACATGGAATCAAGAAAATCAATTAGGGTCCACAAAGCACCTGATATTAAAAGCATTATAACAGATACCCTCCATCGAGAACCAGTTAGAATCAACTGTATGGTTCCGCTATAATCTATATCTATTCCACTCTAATTGAGCCCGCTTGATTCCAGTACTCAAGAAATTGTAGTTATTAGGACAAATTGGACCATCCCTTTTACAGATTCTCCAAATCTCACACTTTTTATACAAACTGCAGTGCTAACCAAACTAAAAAGTCTCCCGCCAAACAAGGCCTTAGTTAATAGTACTACCAAACAACAACTAATTAAGTCCACATTATTACCAATTTATCGAAATACATCAAACAAAAGAGATAGAGAGAGAGAGAGAGATATTAGGAACCTTTAACACATAGGCATAGCTCTCAGCTTGTTCAATTTCAGTAAAATAGCGAGTCCAGCGGTTCCAATCCCAATCTGAGGATGTAGAAGCGAAACAACTATTGTCATCAGCAGAGGGAGTTGTTAAGGTACTGTTTACATGGATGCATCGCCAACAAAGCCTCGACCTGTTCCTAATAAACCATTTATTTGGGAAATTAACAAAATAATTACAAGAAGATAGTGAAGGACGGATGGTGACGTGTCCCGCTGCAGCCCAAGCGTTGGCTACAGCCATATCTGCTACTCTCTCTGTGCTCTATTATTCTATGGACTCAAGTCTTTGGACGTGGTGTTTGTGGATACAACAACAGAATACTCGGTCGATTCGAGCAACAGAGAGAGAGAGAGAGAGAGACTGCTCGGTACAAAATATCTTTTAGTATAATTAAGCGATTTAATAAATTTTAATTAATTATAATCAAGTAATATTTCCTCAATTTCATTTTAACTGTCATTTTAGCTTAAAAAATTAATATTTTAAAGAGTTTTTATTCAATAAAATAAAGTTTCTGCTAGTTAAGAGATATAATAATATGTTGAACAAATCAATCATAAACTTAAACAATGTATTTCAATGAAATCGAAAAGTGGTTAGTGAGACCTTTTTGAGTGATTATAAGTAAGAAAGTTCTAGTTCAACTTGGATTGCCTCTTGCGATCTCCTTTAATTTATAGTTGTTAGATAAGTTTGCTTAATTCAATCGATAGTTTTGTAATGTTCTTCACTGATGATTCGAGGTTGAAACATGATTGACGTTAGATATAAAGAATCTACTGAATAAATACTTTTGACTTATATGGTAAAATCAATCGACGGACTGAAAAGGCGATGGTCTCCTCTGCAACGAATATTAATTTATCTCTATCTCATGAATTTAGGCGATACAAAAATTTATGATGGCATTCAATTTGTTTAACTAAATGGATGAAGGTTTGAGAATTGGATAGAGCCACGATGTAAGGTATTAAGGACTGTTATGAATGTGTTACACGATATTTATTGAATTTTAATTTGGTCTCAATAGGATCAGACGGTATACCAAAATCATAATGCACCAACGATGAAGAAAGCCACGATAGTAAGTATTTTTTGATAGGGAGAAGCACAAATAAGTTCATAGGATCCTTTGTAGGATATATCTAAAATGTCACTCTTGTGAAAAGTAGAGATCATTTTAGCACTAGTTAAATATGAATCAAAGAAGCCAATCTATGATGCACCTACTTCTCACTTTTACTAGGCATACAAAAAGAAGACAAGGCCAAAAGAAAGAAATAGAATAAATGTAAACCCATACATCCCCAAACCTGTCCTCACTGAACCAAGTTTTCTTTTGAGTAAAAAAAAAAAAAGTAAGGCTTTGTTGTTTTCTATGAATGGTAAAAGAAAACACTTATTCTTGAGCCTAACATTTCAGTTCATAAATAAAAAGACACAAATATCATGGTGGATAGGCAGGGTGTAAGTCTAGAGTTTGTTAAAAAAACGACAGATGTGTCGTATATTTACAAGTGGTTCTTAAGATTTAACTTGCAACACATCATACTGAGTGGCTATAATTATATTGAATGGAAACCATGGCTTTACTGGGACCATATGCTCAAAAGCATGTGGCAATTTACTTGCTGTCCATGGCCTTATCAAGAGAAATCACTCGAATCAATTTTAAGAATAGACAACAAAATATTCTTATAGCATTGAGCTGTTACACTTGACTATCAACATGCAGACAGCTGTTTTCCCGTAGAAATAGTACTTAGTAACAAGTGGTAGCAACCAGACTTCGACATATTGGATTCTGAAAGGCAGATTGTGTCACTTTTAGTAATGGAAACTCAGTTTTGAAAGGTTCGTTTTACAGAAGTGCCAAAAAAACACAGAATAAGCAGTATGCAAGATTTCCTATGTGAATTGATGATGAAACTCGTGGTAAAACAAACAAATATGACAAAGACAGATTGTTCGGGAGATTAATGCCAAAGTTAAACTAACTCACACCAGAACAAGCTGGCCATGAACATAAATCATTGCCACCACATTTCCTTCCATCAAATGCATATTAGCTTTTTAATCGATGAATTTTGAATGCAATGAGAAACCACTACGAACACTCAATCAACAATGGCTAGAAGTTGTCAGGAATCGTCAAGTTAGACATTTCAACTAGTAAGGGTCCTCCCGAGAAGATATGGCTATTGCTCCCTTGGGGACTGTTCCACCACAACTTGTAAAGGTTCCATGTTTCCATGACTATGAGGTGTCAATGTTTGGTTACTGCTTTCAGCTGTTCCTGAAGCTGGATCTACCTCACTGCCCAGGCCAGTATCCTGTGTGCGCACTGGGCGGAGCAAACATTGCAATCTCAGCAGGTAGCTCTGGCTTGAGGGTTGAGATCTCACATACCGAGCTGCTGTCACAACATTGGTTGTTGACCCCTCTGAATCAGCTCGGATATTGGATAAAGCACTGAGATTAAGATTTGGAAAAACAGAAGAGCGGCATCTAGGGCATTTCACGTTTAGCCGAAGCCACTCATCAATGCATTCCACGTGGAAGTAGTGAGCACAAGGCAGACCACGAACCTGCATATGATCTTGTAGTAAGAAAAACTAGTACTTGCGCTTAAATTGAGCACGGATGTAAGATGCATACCATGATGATTTAGTGTTGACTTTTTTATGGTATGGATTTGAACACCCTTGAGAATGATGTACAAAATGTTAATAATTTCTGTAAAAGTGATATGTTTAAGGGCATGATGAAAGTAAAAGGTGAACCATAAATTATATTTTAGGAAAGTACAATGAAGTATTTACACAAAAGAGACAATTACCTCGTTTCCCATGCGAAACTCTTCCAAACAGATAGGGCACTCACTACAGTCGGTAGGAACAGCCTTCAGCCTGAACTTTGGTAGTTCCTGAATGAGTGCTTCCACTGCTTCTGTCTGTGTGCCAAATAGAAAAATACCACCAGTTTAAGATGATACAAAAGGTGTTCAGTTGACCAAGTGAAGCATGGATATTTATGACCACTGACCCCAGCTATTGATAGTTAACTGTTTGATTGTTACCTGAGCTTGGGTTAAGTAAAGTCCTGGATGGTATGCAGTAGCATCATGGCCCATTCCTCTCATCTCCTGGCCTGGTGCTGCAAAAGTCCAATCTGGCACTCTGATCATGTCAACCAACACCTGTATTGAGGCAAAGGTCACGCATGTCACTAGAAACAAATATCTAATTACTAAATCATTCTATGAGAAGCAAAATCAGACATCTATTACCGATGTCAAAGTATGTGTAAAGAAAAATCGACCTTGCACCCGACTCAACTGCAAAAGCTAGTTCATAAGGTAAGAGTTGTCCAAAACCAATAAAGTGACTGCACTCCATATCCTCAACCAACGTGGGACTCTAACACCTCCTACACGCCTATGAATGGACGTCTAGAGCGTGGATTACATAACATAGAAACCCAACATTAAGGATGAGTCAGGGAGTGATACCATATTAAGATAAATGGGCCTTGAACTTAACTCAACTCTAAAAACTAGCTCACAAGGTGAAGATTATCTAAGACCATATAAAGATGCTACCGCTTATACCCTCAACTAATGTGGGAGTCAAACACTAAGAAAGTTCAAAACTCTAAAACCTAAAAAGTTAGATAGAGAGTCCAGTCAGACTCAGCCTCAAAAGAAGAAACAAAACCAATCTGAACAGCTTAAATTATTTGAGTTCATTCTTGACGTTGTTGTAAGGCTCTTACTTCCTAAAATTAGTTCACAAAACAAAACTATTAAAAGTGCTGATGAGTGAATAAACTTATTAGATTATATCGTGCCAAAACTCAGAATTGATTCATCTTAGTCATATGATGACTTGAATGGAAACAGACATCTGAAGTCTCAACCTTAAGTTCAAACCATTAGTTAAACTAGTATCTCTCATACTTATCAAGATCAATACTCTACAACAAGACCCACAAGACCGTGACATCTAACCAAAACATTAGAAGATATAAAGTGATAACCACAGAGTACAGCCATTAATGTGTATAAGGAAAGGAAAGACAGTTGCAGTTACACTTCTTGTGGCACAAGTACTATGAGCTTTCTGCTAAGCCTACTTTTTAATCACTCTGATTTCATGCCCAAGTCAGATATGACATGATAAAGTTTATGCATCAATATTCTCGAATCATTTGTGCACTAGAATTTTCTTTTGGAAGAGGCACCAATTTGCAGCTTTACACATTTTTTTACAAGATCAAGATTTGCATGTTAATAAGCTTAATTGCAACAAATATCAATACACCAACAATTCTTCAATCCCAAACTAGTTGAGTCGGCTTTATGAATCCATTGACTAAGCAACTCCTTTGAGACAGTAGCTAGCTTAAAACTTCAATTGAGCTCCTGGAAGCACCAAGCAAGATCGAAACTAAGATTGAGGTCATCTCTCCCGTCTATTAGACAATGCCTAAATTTCACCAACCAAGGTCAATTCATAGACACGTAGCCTCAGAGCCTAGAAAAATTTGATATCATTGAAGTGCATTAAACCCCATGAGATATTAGAAAAATGTATACCACTTTGAGTTCCTTTTTCATTTCAAAAATTAGTACTTTTATGCAAGGGGGTTTAGGAAACTTCAACAACCAAAATTCTGAATCAAAAGAAAGCACCTTCACACAAGTCCAAAAGCAAGGCTATCAATGCAGGCTACAATCATTATTTTTCACATCTAAGCCAAGAAAATGGAATTTTGGGAACTTCAAAGGAAAAATCAATTTAACATCGAGAGAGAGCACGGGTTACAACAAAATATAAGCAAATAATAAGAATATTAATGATGTTATAAACAGTTTCTCGCACTAGTGAACCATAAAGTCCCGATAATGGTCCAAGCCCAGAGAAAGGGATACAGAAGCAGGGCAAGAATTGAAAGAACAACTATTCTTCCACGAAACGAGTATATCTCTGTTGCCAACCCAAATCCCTAAAATTTAACAACACCTAAACTTCAGTCCTTGTCATCTGAAACCACGACTCATATCAGGTGAAGAAATGGCCATAAGATCCACATGTTGACCAAAATAATTTAATGAAAACCCACTAACTAATTTACTCCATGCATCACTCCTAGCTTTTGATTAAAAGGTGAGACGGTTGAACATCGAACATGATTCTAAAGGGTACTCCCAAATAAGTAACAACTCTGGACAGGGGCGGATGAAAAGTTATACTATGTAAAAAGGGCAAAAATGATTTTTTTTTTTTTTTGCATATATATAAGTTGTTGAATCCTTGGTATAATTTTTTTTCTTTCAACCCCCTTATTTGAATTCTTGGTTCCGCCACTAACTTTGGGTGATATTCATACTACATGCACAAAAGAGGAGATTTCGAACCACCTAGGTAAGACTTATATCAAAATTAGAGGCCTCTTAGTGAGGGAAAACCCCCTAAAATTAGCTAGGAACAAAGGAGAAGACAAGTATTGACTTTTTCTAAGAAAATTTGAACATATAGTCCTAGAGAGGTGGCCTTACAATCCCATTCCAGCAGTAAGTCCATTATCAACAAACATCAAGAGCCGAAAAAGAAACACCGTTGTGTAGTCAGCCTGGATCATAAAAAAGGGAAAACAACTGAGTCTTCCTGGAAATACTACTACACCAATTTTCAGTAAACAAACCATTGCTTCACATTGTAATTAAAGAAGATGGTACCGCTTCCAATTGATGGCCACAATGATTCTAATAAACAAACAGTTAAAGAAAAACAAAGACTCCATATAATAAAACAATTCAACACAAGGAACACCAATTTAGAGAAATGGAAACTTAGAACTTACTAGTAATATTGAAAGGATACATGCTAGTGACTAACATTGACATGAACAACCCGTCGTACTGCAATACACGAAATTGAACACCAAACACACTCAATAAAGTTGCATATATTAAAGAAGACTATGATTTTAAAGTGGAAAGGTAAAGGAAATTAAGAATTGACCATTTAAAATCTGCGCCAGATGTTTGAAATTGGGGCGATTAAACTGAGAAGTCGAATTATTGTTACAGTCCAAGCATCGATGTGTCGTGGAAAAGGGAAAGTAAGAATTGGTGCAAACTATCCGATGTCAACCAAATTATATACTTGTTGACAATTTAAAGAAAAAAAAAGAGGTTAAAGTTTAAAATGTTTTATTTTAAAATTTATTTATCTATTGCAAATTATAGGTGATGAGTGGAGTACTAAATTTATATAGAGTATAAAATATACTAAAAATAAGTTAAAAGGCATTAAATGGATTTATTTATTAAAAATCTTAATTCATGTTACGTAGGAAATATGTAGTTAGTTGCAACTAAGAGATAAAAATCTACTATACTGACACTGTAACACATGACGGTTTGTTAAAGGTAAACTGCAGATAATTTTTCGTTATGGTAATGCAATGGCGAAGACCTTCTTTGGAGGTATCTGAACAATTATTTTCATAAAGTAATATGGTAAAATATGGAATATATAATAGATCCTTAAGCTTTTAAAAAATTCTAGGTTGCTTTCATTGTTCACGAATTTCTTATTTCATTGTGTTAGCATGTGCTTCAATTCTAGACTTCCCGCCTTAAGAATTAATCACCTACAATCATCAATATTGTGTTGAATAACATCAATGGAACAATTGAAAACACGGATATAAAGAAGAAAGAAGTTTGAGAGAATTCATTCAATCTATAAAATGATAATTGTTAGTGTACAAATGAGCTAGCTAATGTATCTATACATGTTAACTATTAACTAACATAATTAGTTACTAACTTAATCTAGTTATATTTTAGATATCTCAACTTTCCTAATTACACTTTAGTCCGACTAATTCTTTCAATACCTCAATAGCAACTCAACACCCCTTCTCAAGCTAATGCTTGGAAGAGGTCTTTCAACCCCAGCTTGGATAGTAAATACATGTGTTGGCCTTTGCTTAAGCTTTTGGTGAGTAGATCAGCTTGCTGCTCAATTGTTGAGATATATTGAGTCTTGATCATTCCTTGAACCATTTTTTCTCTCACAAAAATGACAATCAATGTCAAAATGCTTAGTTCTTTCATGAAAAATTGGATTTGCATCAATTTGCATTGTTGCCTTGCTATCACAATACACATCCACATGCAACATGAGTGTAATACCTAGCTCCTTGTATAGACCAATCAACCAAGTGATATCAACCACTGTTGAGGCCATACTAATGAATTCAGCTTCTGTAGAGCTTCTGGCAATTGTCTCTTGCTTTTTGGACTTCCAAGACACCATAGCATTACCAAATAACCAGTTATAGATCTTTTAGTTTCTTGGAAAGTGCCCCAATCAGAATCACAATAGGTAGTTAGACAGTTTGAATTTTGTGAAGGCATCAATAACCCCAGACCTGGACAAGAACCACTGTTGAGGCCATACTAATGAATTCAGCTTTTGCAGAGCTTCTGGCAATTGTCTCTTGCTTTTTGGACTTCCAAGACACCATAGCATTACCAAATAACCAGTTATAGATCTTTTAGTTTCTTGGAAAGTGCCCCAATCAGAATCACAATAGGTAGTTACACAATTTGAATTTTATGAAGGCATCAATAACCCTAGACCTGGACAAGACTTGATATACCTGACCTCCCTTAATGTTGCTTTCATGTGTGGCTCTTTTGGTGCATGCATATATTGGCTTAAAACTTGTACTACAAATGATATATCCATTTTGGTCATAGTAAGATACAACAACCTTCCTACCAATCTTTGATACTTACTAATATCCTCAAATGGTTTATCATTTAAATCATTGTTAGACCCCTTCTTGACATAATTGTCATATTCTATAGAGGTCAGCCTGAGGTTAGCATCCAAAGGAGCCTATAGAGGATTAGCACCACTCAATCCTATTTCAGAGATGAGTTACAAAGCATACTTGTGCAGGTTCATCACAAATCTATCCCTTTATCTAGAAAATTCTATTTTGAAAAATAAATTTAATTTACCTAGATCCTTCATTTTAAACTTCAACTTCAGGTCATTCTTTGTTCTAGTTATTAGATCACAATTGCTGTCAGTTATCAGCAAATCATCCACATACACAAATACTGCTATAAGATCAGTCACTTCCTTCTTGGTAAAGAAAGATTAGTTATAATGACTATGAATAAATTTCAGTTGCATTAGAGACTCTGTTAACTTCAAAATCCATTTACTTGGGGCCTGCTTGAGGGCATACAATGATTTATGTAACTTGCAGACTTTACCAATTCCCCCTATCTGCAAAAGTCCTGAGGTATCACCATATACACATATTCCAATAATTCTCCATGCAGAAAAGTATTATGAACATCCATTTGAGCTGTAGGCCACCCTTTAGAAGCAGCAATGGCTATAACAGATCTAATAGTGACCATTTTTGCCACAGGGGAAAAAGTTTCTGAATAATCAAGCCCCTCTTTTTAGCAAAGCCTTTGACAACCAGCCTGGTTTTGTATCTTTCAACATCTCCTGAAGCCAAGTTCTTTACTTTAAACACCCATTTGCATCCTATGGGATGTTTGCCAGCATGTAGATCCACATTACTCCAAGTATGATTTTCCTTTAAATCTGTTGTCTCAGCTTTCATAGCCTCAATCCACTTTGGATTATTAGTAGCCTCTTGGAAAGTTATTAGCTCACTAACTGCAGAATAGGAGGCTAGTGCAGTATTATAAGAGGAAGACAAACTCTGATAGCTAACATAGTTAGAAACATGATAAGCACAAGTAGAAATAGTAGGCATGGTAATGTAATATTGGTGCCAAATAGGAGGTTTGCTTTGTCTAGTAGACCTTCTTACATCTGAAGGAACTATTGAACTAGATGTAGGAATAGAGGAAGGAGCAAAATTAGTAGAAGGTATCGCAGTAAATGAATCTAAAGAAGGGGAAGGAGAGTTGTCATGCAAGGAAGATGGAACACTATGTTCTAAAATAACAGAGGAAGAATGAGAACGAAGTGAAGCAGAATGTGTGGAAGTAGAAGTATGAGGAGTAACATAAAGGGGAAAAGTATGATTCTGACTAGTAAACTGAAGTAAAGAAAATAAAGAAGAAGAAGTCATTTGTGAGAAGGGGAATACATCTTCTCTAAATACTACATCTCTACTGATTAGAAACACTCTATTATGTAAGTCATATAGCCTATAGCCTTTTTGCTGAGAGGAGTAACCAAGAAACACAGATGGAATTGCTCTAGTGAAAAATTTATCACACTTCTTAACTCGAGTAACATAAGTTAGACATCCAAACACTCTAACATGATTTAGACAAGGAGGAGTGGAAAATAACACTTCAAAAAGAATATTACATTTAAGTGTAGAATAAGGAAGTCTGTTTATCATATAAATAACAGTCAGTATACATTCACTCCAAAACATTAATGGTACACAGGCCTGGAACCTGAGTGATCTAGCAGTATTCAGTATATACATATGTCTCATCTCCACCACCCTATTTTGCTGGGGTGTATATACACATAAACTCTGTTGGACAATCCCTAAGGACTGAACTAAATTCTGTTATCTGAGAATTGAAGAACTCACAATCATTATCAGTTCTAAACACTTTGACAGTTGCACCAAACATATTTCTAATCATAGTAACAAAGTTTTTAAACACAACAACCACTTCAGACTTATAGTTTAACAAGAACAACCAAGTGTATCTTGAAAAATCATCCACCGTGGTTAAAAAGTACTTTTTCCGTCATATGTAGGCACTCTATATGGCCCCCAAACATCACCATGTAGAAGTTGAAAACATGTTGTAGAATTAGTAGCACTAAAAGGAAATGCCAATCTAGATTGCTTTGCCAAAGAACACACAATACAATGTTCAACAGACTTTGACACTGATACATTTTTAAAGGAGCTCAACCTTTTCAAAGTTTGATAAGGAACATGACCTAACCTTTTATGCCAAAGTGTAAGATTTTGTCTAGTAGACTTTATTGTATTTACAGCACAAGACACTACAAATTTTTTAGTATTGGTAATCTGAGATACTTATGAATACACTTTGCAGTCAACATACATCACATATAGATCATTCTCCAGTCTTTCAATCCCCCTCACTTTCCCATTGAAGAGGTTATGAAAAATACAGAAATTAGGGTAAAACATAGCACATCATTGTAATTTCCTTGTGAGCTTAAACATTGTAAGAGGATTATACTTGAACTCAAGGACATAGAGTACACTACTGCTCTCACAATCTTGTAACACTTCTGAATATCCTACATGACTAACTTTATCCAAATTTCCAGTTGGCAAATGTACTTTTCCTTTAGACTAATTTATATGTCTGTTTCTACTTAATATAGTCAAGTTCTTCACCATATATTTGGAAGCACCAGAATCAACTATCCACTTATTAGATTTAGTAAGATCGGGATCTTACATTATACATGTTGCTCTCACTTTAGGCTCGGTGTTGTGATCTTTGTCCAATAATTATAAAATATATTTGTACTGTTCATGAGTAAAGTGTGAGCCTGTGACATTATTCAACTGATCACCTCCTGAGCTGCTAGCTCCCATTGTATTTTGATTGCACTGGTCATCAAATTCTGCGTGAAAGATATTATCTTTTCCTTCTTCAGAGAAATTAGAGACATTTCCTGCATAATGAGCAACATTAGGTGCAAATTGGTTCCTCTTCTTCCCTTTAAAGTTATTTGGGTATCCACGAAGCTTGTAGCAAGTCTCCCTTGTATGTCCCTTCCAGTTGCAAAAATCACAGTATATGTTTCCTTTCTTCTACTTTGAATTAGAATATGAACTATGATTCATGTGACATGGATTGGAAGCTATGTTGCTTTTCCCTCCATATACAGAAGATGTCATTCCATCATTTCCTCCACCATAGTTCATCATATTAGCTTGTCCTCCAATGAAAATCACATTGCCTCTTGCTCCAAAAGGTTCAGATGGCACATTATTCTGTCCACTACCGGACCATCAAAATTCACGTTCCCTTTTCCTCCAAATAATGCCATCACTTCATTCATTCCATCATTGTCAATAAAGTTAGATTTCCCCAAAATTATTTGACATTCCTCAGCAATAACCAGAGAATAAGCTTTGTTCACACTAGATGTAAGATACATCATCATAATATGACTTCTACACTGATTAAATGACTCATTCATTCCCATAAAAATTGCATTAGCCTTTGATACTCAAAGTTCTCAGAATATGTCTTAGACTTAGGGCAGGGACATCCAGGACAAGACATTAGGGAGTCAAACTCCTCCCACAATTCCTTCATTCTATAAAAGTAAGTTGACACAGAAGAAGTGCATTGTGTCAATGTAGAAATTTCTTTGTGCAGATACAAAATTCTAGATCCATCAACTTTATCAAATCTCTCATTCAAATCATTCCACACCTTTTGTGCACTAGATGCATACACTATTCCATTAAGCAATTTCTTACTAACCAACACTATAATCCATGAGAGTACAATTGCATTGCACTTATCCCACATATCATGCAAAGATGCATCAAATCTTTCCTTAGCACATTTTCTATCTATGAACCCCAATTTACCCTTTCCTAACAGCCCAATTCTTATATATCTACTACATGAGGCATAATTTTCAGCACCAGTTAATTGAATGGACACAAGAGAACTACCTGGAGTATCACACGCTTGTCAAAATAATGGATGATGATGATGATCGATCACAGTCGTACCTTCACCAGATGCATTTTCATGTGTTCCAGTTGCTCCGCCATTAATTTTTAGGTTTTCAACCGTCATTGATAAGGATCAACAACAATTAATAGAGTAATTTCACAAAACTTCCAGTAATCATCTTACAATTTCAACTAATCTCCAATAATTTGAAAAAACTACTTCTATGGACGATGAACTAACAATACACCGCAAGTAGGTTTTCTCTACGAATCAATCAACGACATGAAGCTCAATTTGAGCTTAATCGATCAACAATGTTCACCTAAGCTCTGATACCATGTTGAATAACATCAATGGAACAATTAAAAACAATGATATGAAGAAGAGAGGAGTTTGAGAGAATTCATTCAATATGTAAAATGACAATTGTTAGTGTACAAATGAGCTAGCTACAGTATATATACATGTTAACTACTAACTAACTAACTAACTGACAGAATTAGTTACTAACTTAATTTAGTTACACTTTAGATACCCCAACTTTTTAAATTATACTTTAGTCCCACAAGTTCTTCCAATACTTCAATAGCAACTCATTATATTATTTGGAACAATGATTGCTACCATTTGAAAATATGTTAGTAATCTCTTTACAATTTTTAGGGGGGGAAATTATATTGAAGCAAGCGTCACACTGTCTCTCTTAGTGAGTCTTTTATTCAACTTAAATTAATCCATAACTATCATATTTCAAAAAAAAAAATCATATGACAATCTGGCTAACGCCATAAATTAGAGTAAAGTATCCATAATTTTCTCCCAAGTTCTCCACAGAGATCAAGGGGGCTAATACGTGGGCTGGGCTATCACTTAGAAAGAGTTTCTCAGATATATGCGGTCCAACTTTTGCAAGTAAAAGACATGTTTCGCCCCAGGTTCAGCAACTTATTGGTTAACCTTCTTGCATGGATTACGTTGTTAGTCACGATATTAGATTTTGGCACGTATGACATAACTAGCATAGTTCTTAGAAATCTTCAATAATGTAGCAGATCTTATTACTTTTTTTTTATCATATTTACGTGTGGCAATTTGTTCCCCTAAATCATAAATCCATATTTAAATGTATCCCACTAATCAAGGGATTAAGACCCACTTTAGCCAACATTCAGTTTCATTAACGTTTTCACAAGCTCAACAAGTCAGATATTTATGGTAGTGAGAATCTCATTTATCTCTCCTGTAAGTTGTACTAACTAATTATACCAATAATATTATGAGTATAATTATAATAACATATGTATATTACTAATTATACTAGTAATTAGCTATTAATAATGAGTATAACTAAATATACCAATTATATTATGAGTATAATTATACTAAGAGTTGTATATTACTAATTATACTACTCCCTCTAGAGCGTCCACTTAGCATCTATTTTTTAGTTAAAAAAGAGTGCCCCAATACCTATTTAATTAGGGGTATTGTAGCCAAATTACCTATTTTTGTCTAGAAGTTAGTATTTTCTTAAGGGGTGTGTAAATAACTAAGTAAACACTCTTTTTGATCCGGAGGGAGTAATATATATTTGATATAATCTATTATTTTACAGAAAGAAAATATATCATATGTATTCTCTCTCTCTCTCACTCTCTCTCTCTCTCTCTATATATATATATATATATATATATATATTGAGAGAAATTACATTTATTAATAAATTAGTATTATTATGTATGGCAAAATCATACTTTGGAAGATAGATAAACGGTAATCCCTAAAACTTTCTCATGTTTCTATACTCACTATTGAGTATATACATTCTGTGTCTGACATGTATTCGTCTACATTTATTAAAGTCTCTTGGAAATCTTCTATTAATTGAGAATTTCTAGTATTATTGTTTATCCTTTTTGGACAAGTATTAGCTAAATGTTCTATGCTTCCACAAGTGAAACATTCTAACTTATTTTTGTAGTTCCTATCAGTTCTGTACTTTCTTATATGTCTATTTTTGTCTAGATAGGGTTTTTTGGCTGAAGACTTTCTTAAAAAGTATTTTTTCTTTTTATATTTATCATAGTCTTTATATCCGTATGTATTGTACCTTTTCTTGTACTTATAATTTCTTTTCTTTGGTGGGTCTTTATCATAGCTTTAAGTTGTATAAATTACGCTCTTACAGAAATTTAATTCATTTTGCTTTAATTGTTTCTGTATTTGTAAGTGAGTACATTTTTCTTGTAAAATGTCCATCACATGTTGGATTCTGTGTCCTATTGACCATTTTACATTTGGGTTTTGAATTACCCCATCTCTTTTATTCCAACGTTCTTCTATTTCTCTAACTAAAGCTCCTGGTAATTTATTAAAGAGCTTCTTTCCTAGTTCTTGATCAAATGAGTTTCCACTGATTGTACAGTAATAAAAGAAATCATTTAAGAATTTCTTTATGTACACCCAGTTACTTATACTTAATTGTTCTAGTTTAATTAAGGCATTTCTTTGTAATATTACGAGGCCACTGTTTGGGTCTTCTCCTGTGATTAAAGTGTGTATCTTATTCGTAAAATTATATGGGTTTGCTCCCATGGCTACTAATTGTTGGAACTCATTCTGAAAGTCTGTTTTATAAGCTTCCCATAAAGCTTTTGTTGATTCTCCTAAGAATGTTTCTAGGTATTTATACATTGTTTCAGCATCTGTTTCTACGTAGTTTTGTATGTAGTCTGCTACTACTATTCCTTTCCACAAGTCGATTACAGAGTTCCATCGCTGTGGATCGTGAGCTGCTATATAGGGGGTGTATAGTTCAATAAAATGTTTCAATAGAGGGGGTGAGTATGGTTGTGTAGTCCTACTCGGTACTCCATTCCTGTCTTTTTCCTCTTATGTTTGTCTTACAATCAGAATATAGTGTCTCTCCTCGTGAAATAATTTTTTTTTAATCTGGACTACGTCCAGTCATGAGAGTCCTTATATACTGTTCATCTCGTAAATACTCTATGCTTATTTATTTCTTCCTTTGAACTGTTCATCTATTCTTTTAAACCTTACCCTAAAAATGACGGTCGTCTTTAGCCACACCCAATTTTCAGGCCAACACCATCCTTCAGCGAACATTAAAAGGCCATTTTATCAACCACCGTTGACATGGGAATTTACAGGCTAATCCATTGAGGTCATTATAGAGTTCAAAAGATAACCATATACTAAGTTCAAAAGATAACCATGTCTAAGCATATCGAGTTCATGATTCTAACAGTAATAATAACTTCATGATAACAGTAATGATAAATACAAATATCAACATATTTTCTGCAGAGTTTAGACTGCAAAACATATTAATATTTCAACCATAATTTACATGCGGAGGAGATAACTACTGAAAGTAGACTTACATAATTGGAGATACAGGGAGGTTTCCCTTTCGGGAAGCCCCGGTAAGCTTAGCCGCTTACTGAAAGCAAAAAAGCTAACTGCTATCGAAAATAAGGGGGAGTTTATACAAATGGGTTGAAGAGAGAGGGGAGAGAGATTTCTTGCATTTAGTTCTTGTGTTTTTTTCGTTGTGTCTAACTCTTCTCTCGAGTCTGTTATTTATTCTGTATGGCAGACTTCAATCTGCGGATTTCAAAATGATTTAAGAATCTTCTGAGTTTCTGCCGGGTGCGCTGTGGGCCCCATCATCACGTAAATCTTTTTTCAAAAGTTAACTTTATTATTTTGTCGTTGATTCCTTCTGTCGCGCATCTTTAGCTTTATGTCTTTATCTTATCTTCTGCTTTATTTTGCGTTGCTATCAGTCTGTTTTATTTGGTGTCATTGTCTGTCGTTATCTCGTTGTATACCATTCTTTGAGGAGCGTTATACACCGTTCTTTTATTTGTCTGGATCTCTGTACATCGTTCTTCCTAAGTGTCCAAATTATGCAGAGCTATTGAATCAAAACTCATTCCTGAGTCATAATTGTTTGGGTCTTAAGCATAATTTGATTGTAAAAACTCATTATCTGTGTTCGAGACATGATCTACACTATTTTCTTCTGAATTATGTTCTGGACTTGGGACTGGTAATTGTGGTGGTGGATTTTCGTGTTTATCTTGTTGTGAGTCTTTGTTCTGGGTTTTGTCTGTTTGAAAAATTCTTGCTAGTGTTTCTTCAACAATCTTTTCTATGTTCTTATTTTTTTTCTTTTTTAACATAGTAGTTCTGTTTCTTGAGGATGATCCTTGATTAAATGTTCTGGGAAGTCTTTGTCTAAGTTGAGGGGAAGTATCTTCCTCACTTTCACTTTTTGGCAAAGTGACAACCATTAACGGATTTGGTATGTCTTTACCGGCAACTGTTTGCACCGGACTAGCTATACATTTATCCTGTACAGTGGATCTGTTTGCATTCAGAAGGGAACGCACACCTGTCTCATCCATTTTAACCTGAGATGGAGAACTTTATTTCTGGATTTCTTCCTGCTTTTGACTGTTTATTTTTTGTTCTAGCAGGCGTATTTGTTTTGTGAGTCTGGTGTTTTGTAGTATGAGAGTCTCTTTAGTTTGATTGAGGCGTCTGACTGTCTCAGTCATTGTGGAACAATGATCGCAAAAAATGATTCTATCAGTGTCTTTCTGAATATTGTATTGATGGGTTTTGTTTGGATTTTGTCTCATAGCTGGAGAGATATAGTAGTTTGATCCAAGCACTCCTCGTGTATAGTCTAGAGCTTCATTGAAATCGTTAAAACCCTTAAAAAGTGGTTTTTTGATGTCTTTAATGGAGTCTAATACTTTTAGCCAAGTTTGGAAAATTCCGTTAGTTTTTCCATGTACTACTACGTAAAATTTAAAACGGTTGTTTTGGTTTTTCTCTATAAAGTATTGACATAAACAGTTTAAAGTTGCTACAAAATGGCTAGAGTCTTTTCTGTTATGGGATATCCACAAATTGTCTATCAAATATTTTTGTGGTCTGTCCACTATGAACTCTGGTAGTATTTTAAAAGTTAAATTTGAAGACGGAAAAGAAACTAAATTATTCTTACCAAAATAAAGTCTTTCTATTGTTGGAGTCTCTAGATCGGTCATGGGTCTAAATTTAAGATTCCCCAATACCATGTGTCTATAATCTTCTTGGGATTTGGCTGGGCCTTTTCCCTTGTTTGTTGGATTAGTCTTTGAAGAGCTCATGCTGAACAGAGAAAAACAAACTTGTTAGTTTGACGTAATCTTTAATCTGCTGAGCTGGTCTGCTAAATTGTTGTATTTTCCTTTTATATGTTCAAATACTAAATTGTAAATCGATATGATGTCTAAGAAATTTAGCCATCTTCGTCTACTGCTATTTTTATCATTTATTTTTTGATGAAACTTGACTATGGCTTCACAGTCAGTTCTAACTAATGTTTCTGGTTTATTTAGTATGTATAGTCTGAAAGCGTTAAGGCCATAAATAACCGCTAAAATCTCTGCGTCTATACTACTCATATTACCTTTTTCTTTATATTTTTCGCTCTGGTAAGCGCAAATTTTTTCTGTGGTCTTATTGCAATATTTATTTTGTTTTGCTTTTAGTACTGCTCCCCATCCCTCGAAACTACCATCGATTTCGATGATTAGGTAGTCTGTTTCTAAAGGCATGTTTAAGTCTGGGATATTTTTAATTTATTCTTTTAGTAGCTTTACTATTTTTATATCTTCACTGTTGAAGTGTTTCTGCCCCGTTGAACCTGTTTTAGAGTATAAAGGTCCTGCTACTTTTCCTAAATCCTTTATAAAATTTCTAGCGTAGTTTAGGATTCCTAAGAATTTTTGTAGGTCCTTGGTATTATCTAAAACTTTCTTAGCTATATGTGGTTGTAATTTTACCTTCCCTTCTCCTAAAACTACTCCTAAGAAGTTTATGTATTTTTTACATAACTCCATTTTCTTTTTACTTATTATAATTTCATTACTAACAAATAGTCTAAACACTGTCTGTAAATGTCCCAGATGTTCAGTAATATTATTACTAAATACTAGGATGTCGTCTATGTATACTAAGACAAATCGTTTATAGTCCCCGAAAATAAAATCCATTTTTCTTTGAAAAATGGGCGGGGCAGTCTTTAAGCCAAACGACATGACTAACCATTCAAAGTGTCCTTCTGGACAAGTGAATGCAGTCCATTCTATACTGTCTTGGTGCATCATTACCTGCTAGTATCCTGACTTACAGTCAAACTTGCGGAATATATTTTTACCTTGTATTCTATTAATTAGTTCTGTCTTAGCTGGTAATTTATATCTGTCATTTCTAGTATTATCATTTAGTCTTTTGTAATTGATTACCATTCGAGCTTTTCCTCGAACTATTTCTGAGTGATTTCTAACTATAAAGGCTGTTGATCTATGCTTAGATGTAGATCTTCTTATTATTCCTAAATCTATTAGTTCTTTAATCTGTATTTTGAAATCTTCTAGGTCTTGATTAGTTGCTTCTATTGATGCTGTTTTAATTATGTATTCTGGATTTATTATTTCTAACTTACATAATATTTTGTTGTTGTTCCAATGTTTTAATGGTTTCTCTCCTATTATTTCTAATTCATCTAATATTTTTATTATGTTATCTAAATCTGTTTGATTTTTTATTATTCCTATTTTGTCTATTCCATTTTTAAAGTTGTAAAAATCTGTTTCTATATCTATTAGTGTATAGTTTTTATCTATTATGTCATCTTCTTCTAGAATTTCTTCTAGAATGAGGTTTCTATTGTTACTTTTACTATAATATTTTTCTCCATTTTTACAGTCTTGACAACAACTGTCGTCTATTCTATTTTGTAGGTTTACTGGAGAGACTTGGAGAACCTTTGCCTCCGTCTTTTGTGTCTGTACTGGGTGTATGTGCTATTTTTTAAGAAAATAACACCATCTCTTGTTATAGTACAGCTTCCATTATTGTGTAATATAAAATCTAAGCCTATAATAAAATCTGTATTAATGTTTAACTCTCTTACCAAGATTCTATCCATCGTATAACTAGGATTATAAAATTTTGAACAGGTATTAATAAAACTTATTGAAGCTTCTTGGAGATAATGATTATACACATTATGTGTCCCATCCATTTGCATGGCTGAAGCTGGCTTATCTAAAGTTTTAACTAGATTATTAGGGATTATCTTTTTATTTAAGATACTTTTTGTACAACCTGTATCTACGAGGGCTAGAGTAGTAATCTCGTAGTCTTTAATTCTAATTTTAGTTAGTAGTTTTAATGATCCAAATTTTTTGTCTTCATTACAAATTAAATTTTTATAGTTTTCAGTGTTCATTAGTTCTGAAGACTGTTATGTAATTACCTCATTATTTATTCCTATCTGATGTTCTTCAGTAGTAGGATCACTATTTTGTTCTTTCTGTTTTCCTTTTTCTAGTTGAAAAAGTCTAGTCTCTAATGTGTTTACTCTGGTTTCTAAAGTCATTATTCTTACTGCTAGAGTTAAATCTTCAGGTATCTTTTTTATGGTTTTCTTGGGGTTTATTAAAATGTTAAATTCTTTCTGGAGGCACTCTATGCATCCTTCGAGAAAGCAACTTTTACACTTTGCCCTCTTACTTCTGCTAGGGAACCATTTACAGATGCAGCAAACATTGCTGTCTAGTCCTTTATTTCTTTCAAAAATATGATCACAGTCTATTTTTATGTTTACTAAGTTATTTATAGTGTTAAAATCTATATTTAGATCTAATTGTTCCATTCCTATCTCATTTATTAATTCATCTGCTTCAGAGTCAGACGAATCTATCTTTGCTACTTTCTCCTGTTTCTATACTCACTACTGAGTATATATTTTCTGTGTCTGATATGTATTCGTCTACATTTATTAAAGTCTCTTGGAAATCTTCTATTAATTGAGAATTTCTAGTATTATTGTTTATCCTTTTTGGACAAGTATTAGCTAGATGTTCTATGCTTCCACAAGTGAAACATTCTAACTTATTTTTATAGTTTCTATCAGTTCTATATTTTTTTATATGTCTGTTTTTATCTAGATAGGGTTTTTTAGCTGAAGACTTTCTTAAAAAATATTTTTTTCTTTTTATACTTATCATAGTCTTTATATCCGTATTTATTGTAATCTTTATATCTTTTCTTATACTTATAATTTCTCTTATTAGGTGGGTCTTTATCATAGCTTTGAGTTGTATAAATTACGCTCTTACAGAAATTTAATTCATTCTGCTTTAATTGTTTATGTATTTGTAAGTGAGTACATTTTTCTTGTAAAATGTCCATCACATGTTGGATTCTATGTCCTATTGACCATTTTATATTTGGGTTTTGTATTGCCCCATCTCTTTTACTCCAACGTTCGTCTATTTCTCTACCTAAAGCTCCTGGTAATTTATTAAAGAGCTTCTTTCCTAGTTCTTGATCAAATGAGTTTCCACTGATTGTACAGTAATAAAAGAAATCATTTAAGAACTTCTTTATGTACACCCAGTTACTTATACTCAATTGTTCTAGTTTAATTAAAGCATTTCTTTGTAATATTACAAGGCCACTATTTGGGTCTTCTCCTGTAATTAAAGTGTGTATCTTATTAGTAAAATTATATGGGTTTGCTCCCATGGCTACTAATTGTTGGAACTCATTCTCAAAGTCTGATTTATAAGCTTCCCATAAAGCTTTTGTTGATTCTCCTAAAAATGTTTCTAGGTATTTATACATTGTCTCAGCATCTGTTTCTACGTAGTTTTGTATGTAGTCTGCTACTACTATTCCTTTCCACAAGTCGATTACCGAGTTCCATCGTTGTGGATCGTGAGCTGCTATATTTAAAATCTTTCCCCTATTTCCTCCTTCTTGGAGAGTAATAGGTTCTTCTAATGGCATTCTTCTGCCAGAGGGTTTTACCTGTTCTATAGGTTCACCATTTGTTCTATATACTCTTCTCCTATGTACATTTCCGGTATTTGTATCTACAGTATATTGTTCTCCGGTTGTTCTTTGAAATGGGCTAGAGCTTGACGCACTAGTTTCCATTAATTCTTTTTGGCTAATTACTGAATTTGTTTCGAAATTGTCTTCACTAAGAATAAGGTCTTTCTAGATTTCTTCAAATGTATCTGTTTTTTCTTTTAAAATTTGTTCTTCTTTATAACCTGAATTATCAGTTCTTTTTTTGCATAACTTAAAATGATCTATAGCTTGTTCTAATTCCATATGATCTAATTTACATCCTTTACATCTAAATAACATCCAAGTTTTTTCTTTTTTCAGGCGCTTAGCTTCTTCTATGGCGATGTATACTTCATAGCCTTCTTGTATTAATTCTATATTCATAAACGTAGTTTCTGTTATTTGTTGTTCATCTACGATACTTTCTTCTTCACATTCTTTCTTTGGAATGTAATTATAGTCGGTGAATCTTATCGATGTTTCTCCTTTTGGATTTGTATATTCTAGATGAGATTCGGGTTGTAATATCTTTTTCTTTGTATTGAATTGTTCTAACTTCCATTCTAGACCTGCATATTCTTCGAGTCGGATCTTCACTGGTTTTATTAAATTAATTCCTTTATTACTCATTAGTTCTACTACATCGTTAATTTTTATTTTAAACTTTGTATTACTATTGTCTGTCATCTTTCCTAAGAATCCTAAGCATAATAGTAGATTATTTTCACTATGCATTTCTTCGTATCCTTTTGTCTGTATTCCTATTTTTATATGTTTTTCGAATTCTGTTAAGTTCATTAAGAAGTCTGGGCTAATATAAAATATTCCTCCATTATCTGTCATGTCTATTTCAGTCATTCCTAAAATGGATTTCTTCATATCTGTCCGTCGATCATCATAGATGACTATTAGGACTTTACTTCCTAAATTTTTTCTCATTAAACCTTTTATTCCTACGACCATCAATCCCATATGCATGAGAGTTCTGGTGGTTCTTTTTATTTGTTTTAGAGATTCTAAACTTATTAAGCTTATATTTCTAGCTGTGTTTCCTAATACAGATAATTGTTCTTCTCTATAATGTCTATATAATTGAGTTGTTGACGAGAATTGTCTAGTATTGTATAGAGTTTTTGGGTTTAGTAGTTTAAATTGATTCTGTTGGAAAATACTAATGTCTCGATCTACATTTATGACTTCACTAAGTTGTCTGTTATTTTCTTCAGATGTTCTCCTGTTTAATAATCGAGATAATAAATTATTTCCTATTCTGTCTTCAGAAAAACTTAATCTTGGTCTTTCGTCTTCTGTTCTTGATCTAGATTAGCCTGTAAATTCCTATGTCAACGGTGGTTGATAAAATGACCTTTTAATGTTCGCTGAAGGACGGTGTTGGCCTGAAAATTGAGTGTGGCTAAAGACGACTGTCATTTTTAGGGTAAGGTTTAAAAGAAGAGATGAACAATTCAAAGGAAGAAATAAATAAGCATAGAGTATTCACGAGATGAACAGTATATAAGGACTCTCATGACTGGACGTAGTCCAGATTAAAAAAAAAATTTATTTCACGAGGAGAGACACTATATTCTGATTGTAAGACAAACATAAGAGGAAAAAGACAGGAAGGAAGTACCGAGTAGGACTACACAACCATACTCACCCCCTCTATTGAAACATTTTATTGAAATATACACCCCCTATCTCTTAATGACTTTTTCCAATGACATAATTGTCCCCCACAATATACCTCGATCTCAATTCATATCTAATCAATAGCTAACATCCAATTTTCATTTCTCCTTCTTACCCGCATGTAAGTTTTTGTTGGGTATTTTTGCTCTATGGTACTTTATAAAGCAGTACGGGAAGTATATAACTATTACAGGTATTCAAAAGGATAAACAGGGATTCAATAATTCAACATGGAATCTGAAATTACAATTGTTACACAAGTAAAAACTAGAAATTCCAGTTTTGTAGAAGACGGAAAAATGTAAATTGTTTTTGCTGAGTCGAGTGTAGCACTCTGTCCTTAAGACAATATTGCCCCGTATGTATCCTTTATACATCCTGGACAATTTGTCTCCCAAGATAAAACAGCAATGGAACACTTGAGCAAAGGAAACTCAAGAGCTACCGTGAAGAATATTGAGTAACGAAATGATGCCTTGAAAGGTGTAGGAAGAAACTGTTTTTGTTGTGTATTTTAGGTACCTTTGTTTCTTTGCATCTCTTACATTAACTCTTCTTTCAACAATGGTGTAAGGGGGGTGTTTATATAGGAGAGGGATGAACTGTTTCTTTGCTGAATGGTGAATTGAGTCTTTGGAACGTTTACATTACGACCGTCAAATTCGACTTTCGAAAACTTTAGGGACCAAATCGTACATCTTGAAACTTCAGGGACCAAATCAGTACATCTTGAAAGAATTCTGGTCCAAAGCGCACATCTGAAACTTCTGGGATCAAACTGCATTTCGACAAAGTTTTCTCGCCCAAAGATAATATCGAAGGCCCACACACACACGCCACCACGGCCACGCTCGCCTACCACGACCCGTGAACCCGTGAACCCGTGAACCCGTGAACCCGTGAACCCGTGAACCCGTGAACCCGTGGACCCGTGGACCCGTGGACCCGTGGACCCGTGGACCCGAGGACCCGAGAACCCGAGAACCCGGAACCCGGAACCGGAACCGGACCGGACGGGCGGGCGGCGGCGGCGCGCGTGTGGTCTTTCCTTGAACCGAAGCACATCTAGGTCCTCCCTCCTTTAAACACATGGGATACCCCTTGGGGTCCCAAACCCCAAACCAATTTCGAGTCTTATATACACAACAATTCTTTCTTCCTCTACCGATGAGGGAGAATTGAACACAATACCACACTTTCCATGCTTCAAACACCTTACTTCGTGGACCAATATCTCTTTCATTTCTTAATGAAATTTGACGATTCTTGGCCCTACGGTTATCTACGTGCCTTAGTACATCATGCATGTGTGAAGAACCTGATTCTCCAACATACGTAACACTAGTGTTTAAGCCGTTAAAGTTGGTCGGTCGCAACTCCCGCCAAAGGCAAATTTCCAACAATCCCTCTTGAAAGAGATTTTGGCGCACTCACATGGTGTCTTTTTCATTTCCAAAGAATATTTCAATGGACCGATGTTGCATAAGGAGAGGTAGCCTCGACTTTGAACCTTCCATAGTTGAATACCATCGGACTTACTTCTTGCGCGGTGAGCGTGATGTCTTGAACCGTCGGTGTTTAGTGTAAGCCAAGACAATGATACCAACACAACAAATTCCCTTACTCTCTTCTTCGTAATGTTTTGTCCGCTTTGGCCATGGACAACGTCTTGGAGTCTTAAGTGCGTTCATTTTGAGTCGGCCCGTCCTCGCACTTAAATAGGTGGTCCCCTACAAGGTATCCTGCTATACCCCAATTCACAAGTGTTAGGAACCATTAAAAGTTTCCCAAAAACCTAACCTCAACTGTTGAGGAGCATTACAGGTTTTGAAAACTTAACCTTTACCCACACTGCAGATAGCACTTAAAGTCTATCGCGGGAACGGCTTTGGATTTGGTGTTTCTTTTCAGAAATCACTATCCGAAGTGCTCATGCTTCCACTGAAGCGATCAACTGAACCTTTACAACTTAGTTTTCCCATTGAACCAAATTACTGGGATCTCCAGTTCGTAAGGTTGGGTTTCCACTGTATTGGTCCGTATATTTTGGGTTTTAAGCCCATTCCCCTAGACAGGCAGAACACTTGATCTCCGGGTAGTCCTTTAGTTAGTAAACAAGGAAGTGACACCCGTGATGATCAACTGCCATACGGTCTTATGTCTCATGACAGATCCTGACAGATATGTCCAGACGCCGTCATCCGTGTCCTTCCTAAAGCCGACCGGCTAGCCACAGTGCATAACTGCTGAAGGCACGGGTTTCTCCCAATAAGGGACGTCCTCTAAGGAGTCGTGAAGTTACTCAACTTCTTTCATGCCTTGTATAAAGCGATAAACTCCGATTTCATCATGAATCGGCCGATGCAAGTTTGCTTAGAGGATTTTCCAAGAACCACCATACACATTTACTTGTGGCTTTGGTGTTCTTCAGATCTGATGTCCAGTTTGCATCATTGTGTTCTCTCAGAACCGCTGGACATCCAGAATACTATAATCCGTAGATAAGCGAATAATTCAGATATCGTCATATCCGACTTAACACTTTCTATTGATCATGTATTAAGATCATCAGTGAAACTTAGTTCAACTGATCTGTTTGTAGGACGATACCAGGTCGGTTGTAGTGTGTACAATACATTGAACTACACGTGATCTGTGCGTATCGCTCCTTGTCTATGGGTGCATCATGATTCCAATCAGTTCTATGATTCATATCCATTGATGGCTTCAACGAGACTCTCAACTATCGACCAGTCCGTTAGATGTCTTTAGAAATCCAATTCCTAAGATGTCATCTGTGATATCCATATCTTTCATATCGAGACTTTGTTTCAATATGACTTTTACTTTCAGACTGTTGATTCTCCAACTGTTGGCTTTCTAACTTCAGATTCAATGTTTCTGTGCTCAGATTCATTGTTTCGCTTTATCTGAACTTTCAGACCAAAATGTAAACATTTGGGGACCAAGATGAAAGTTCGTGAAGAAGCCCAACACCCGTAAAACCAACTCGATTCTCTTCTTCCAACTCTCCGGTTGGGAAGGTCATTTAACATTCATGCCACGCAGACTGCAATGGCCCATGATGTTAAGCTACTCCCAGGAGCACATGTACAAGTAGCCGAGGCTTTGAACTCGTCAGTAGATCCATCTACTTTGTACTCACTTTTGAGTATCCTTTTTCACAACCCAAAGGTTCTTTTCCCGGAGGAAGATCAACCATTACGCAAGTATGGTTCTATATGATGGAATATATTTCTCTCTTTAGCTTCTTTCCAAAGCAGCGCTTTTGGAGATAACAATTAATAGTTAATTGTCCATGGTTCGTTCTTAACCATACAAGCTAGAAGGACTGGAACAAGTCCTTGTCCCCTCTTTGCTCCGTCTTGGTTCAACATCTAGAATTCCTGAGTTCTGCAGATCTGGAATATTAAGTTCCGGATAGCCAGCAACTTTCGAGTCCTGTAGATACGGAACGTCTAGTTCCGGACAGGCAGGCCCTCGCGGGTTCTTGTTAACCTTGAGCAATTACTCTTTTTTTTCCTCTTCAAGGAAAGTTATCTTTTAAGAATTCAGCATTCTTTGACGCCAAGAGGCGATAAGTACTACTGTTATTTACAGATCCAGTGGATATGTAATCTACAGTCTTAGGTCGAACTTGACCTGTTTCGGTAGTCCAACTTCTACCAAGCCACCCCACATCACAACTTTTGTATGTGAGATCCTTTTCATGTCTCACACGGAGAGTTATCCTTATCCTTATGCGGAGTTCTGTTGAGAATCGCATTAGCGGTAAGGATCGCCTTGCCCCACATAATTTAGGCGTACGGGTTTGCGCTTGGCTAACACCGTTAGACTGAGGTGAGTAATGAACAGTCGTTTAATGAAAGCTGCTTCACATTCTCCCCCTCTATCGCTATGAATTTCGCAATCCATAGGCTTAGTTGATTTTCAACTTCTGCTTTGTAGCGCTTATCCGCTTCAACAACTTCATCTTTGCTTTTTAACAAACAAAGGATTCCACACGTTGTACCATCATCAATGAAGATCACAACGTACTTGTCTCCCCCCTCTATTTTGTATAAACTTCAAATCACCCAAGTAGGTGTGACTAAGTTTTAGAGGAGCGGTGCTTCTTTCGCTATTCCCTTGACGGAATTTGGAAAGGTGATTTTGCCTCTTCGCCTACCTCACATTCATTTTGAGGGTTTATGTCGAAAGGAGGCAACAATCTCAACATCGTTAGCTTTTGAATGACTTATTATTTAACGTGTCTTAATCTATGATGGCATAGATGCACGGATTACAAATATATCATTCATTGGGCTATAGACATATTATACCATTCTTAGTTATTACAGACCTGTTGGACTAGTCTCAAACCAACTTGACCAACAACGTCCCTTAAACCAAGTTAGGAACATGTATCACCTCTTTTAGAGTGATCTCATTCCCTGAAGTCCTATTGAGGAAAACCTCTCCAGCCCCTTTGATTTTAGAGGTGGTGTTGCTTCACATGAACAACCTTTCCAGCCCGTGGTTAGGGCGTCACCGGATCATATGTGATCTCGATACTCTAGCCCACTTCAGTTGCTTTGGCAGACTGAGTGTCCACTTTCTTTACTGCCTTTCTTTAGGCCTTCAGATCATTAAGACCTGGAAACTCTGGCCCACCACACTAGGTGTCCATTACTTCTCCTATGAAATGAATTCTGGCCCCACTCCAGTCACCCGGAGGCTTTGTATGACTGAGTGTCCAATATCATCATATCAAAGGAATTTTGGCCCACTCCATGCCTCGGAGGCTTTGTATGACTGAGTGTCCAATATCATCCTATGAAGGATCTTCTGCCAAATAGTATGACAGGTTCTACGCCTTTAACTTTTAGACTCCTTCCGTTAAGATTGGTGCCCAGATAATTCTTGGCGCTTACTTAAGAGTGGTAACAGTTTTCGCACAGTTAGTGGATCTTTCTCCATCGTATGTGCGAACATACTTTACACGCTTTTAATAATTTACACTTAAAAGAACGGATCTTTTTAAGTCGTCTACAATCCAATCTTTAAACGGAAAAGAAGATGAGATTAAACTTCTGATTTTTAAAGCGTAAGGAATATAAATTATTTTCATATTCCTCCTTACTTTAATCAATTTTTAATCAGACCTCATTTAATCTTTATTCTTGACAAGTAAGAAAAATACTCATCATCTAATCTTTATTCTTGACAAGTAAGAAAAATACTTATTCCAATTTCGGATTCTGACTCACTTCAGTCACTTCATCAGACTGAGTGTCCAGTTCCTTCTTACCATTATTCGGATCTTTTGTCTGGGATAGATACAGGCCTTCTGCTGCAAGATAGAAGTACATCTTCAGTCTTCTCCTCTTGTCCCAGTTAACATCCTCAGGCTCTCGAGAGCGCTTGTTCCCACCAGTCTTGGTAGCGGTGACACTATGAATACGTTCATCATCATCACTCTCTTCTACCAGAAAACCATTTCCATATCCTGATTTGGTCACACAACTTTTGACCGACATGTTTCGAACACTAATAGTAATACTATACAGATATTGTCTTAAGTTGTTGGGTATTTTTGCTCTATGGTACTTTATAAAGCAGTACGGGAAGTATATAACTATTACAGGTATTCAAAAGGATAAACAGGGATTCAATAATTCAACATGGAATCTGAAATTACAATTGTTACACAAGTAAAAACTAGAAATTCCAGTTTTGTAGAAGACGGAAAAATGTAAATTGTTTTTGCTGAGTCGAGTGTAGCACTCTGTCCTTAAGACAATATTGCCCCGTATGTATCCTTTATACGTCCTGGATAATTTATCTCCCAAGCTAAAACAGCAATGGAACACTTGAGCAAAGGAAACTCAAGAGCTACCGTGAAGAATATTGAGTAACGAAATGATGCCTTGGAAGGTGTAGGAAGAAACTGTTTTTGTTGTGTATTTTCGTGCACTGTTTTGCTGCATCTCTTCTGTTAACTCTTCTTTCAACAATGGTGTAAGGGGGGTGTTTATATAGGAGAGGGATGGACAAAGTTTTCTGGCCCAAAAAGATAATATCAGAAGGCCCACAGCCCACGACCCGTGGACCCGTGGACCCGAGAACCCGGAACCCGAATCGACGGCGGGCAAGGGCGCGCCAAGGCGTGTGGTCTTTCCTTGAACCGAAGCACATCTAGGTCCTCCCTCCTTTAAACACATGGGATACCCCTTGGGGTCCCAAACCCCAAACCAATTTCGAGTCTTATATACACAACAATTCTTTCTTCCTCTACCGATGAGGGAGAATTGAACACAATACCACACTTTTCATGCTTCAAACACCTTACTTCGTGGACCAATATCTCTTTCATTTCTTAATGAAATTTGACGATTCTTGGCCCTACGGTTATCTACGTACTTAGTACATCATGCATGTGTGAAGAACCGGATTCTCCAACATACGTAACACTAGTGTTTAAGCCGTTAAAGTTGGTCGGTCGCAACTCCCGCCAAAGGCAAATTTCCAACAGTTTTTTCAAAAGAACAATAACTATATGTTAACTTATTTTTATTGATCTATTGTGAAAATTATGATAAAGCAAATGTGTTTATGTCACGACCCAAGCCTGTGATACACATTGTGTGTTTTGGCACAACAAATCTCACTGAATATGATTTAGGGTTATGCCATCATCGAGTCCAAAACCATGCTTACCATATAAATTTGTTTTATATTGTATAAAATTCTTCATTTTTTCTTTCTCATTCTGATATGAGATTCGACTAAGATATATGTCTTTTTGTTTAGAAATCTGCCAGCCCAGAAGTCTATTAATTCTTCTCTTTGACGCCTCCTCTCGGCCCACCTTATGAGCATCACCATTTAGAATCTCTTCTTTTTGTATTTAATCTTTTTCAAGATAGACTCATCGTTTAATGTGACATAACCACAACAGCACTTGTGTGAAAAATATTAAAATTGGCAGCACATTAATTAAAGAGTTATGAACTAGATATGGATAGGAAAAAAGAGGAACTACAAAGTAAGTCACGTTAGAGGACCAGAACTGATGTTGTGCTTGTGAATTGTAAAAGTCAAAAAGAAGCTTCACATGCAGATTTAATTTTCATCCCTTTTGTACATCTTAATGGTAGTTTCTGTAAGTTGTGACATCAATTGTCTAGTAGATGCACAGTGAAAAGGATGTTAATCAAATGGTTCGCCTTCTTCCATTTCTAAGAAGTACCGAGTTCATATTCATTGATCTAAAAATTCTGAATCCATCTCCGTATAAAAATAGCAAGCTACAAGCGAAAAATGGAAGGAACAATTTCCTTTCCTAATTAAGAAGAAAACATTTCTGACATAAGATAGTATACTTTGCAATGAATACTGCAAAAATAACGTTTCAAATTCTCTTGATTGGAAACAGTAAGTTCAAATAATGGCAAAGAATAGAGTTTGTTGAAGAAGAAGAAAGATCCAAAAATGAACAGTTGAAAGGAAATAGTCATCCATGTTATTTCTGTATCTGTTGGCTACATCACATGATGGCTCAATTATATGAATGCTTTGCTATCTCGTGCCTCCTACACTTTTTAGCCGTCTCACCATCGACACAAATATTGAAAAAAGGGGGACAAAGATAAATAATCAATTTATTTATCCACCACAAGAACTGAATGCATGTAATTTTTACACTTTCTAGGTGTGCAGTTAGATGATTGAAATCTCTTTATTCTTAATCAGAATTCCGAGCTCAAGTTCTTAAAACACAGAACTTTTTATCGATGAGCGTGTTAGTCCGTTTAGTAAATTTATCTCGCACAAATTCAAATTAGTCGAAAAATAGATTTCGAGTACATACCGATTAAAAAGAAGAAAAAATTACATCACACGATATAAAATATAACGATACAGAGCATTTTCAACATTCTTGACGAAAGAAATTGAATTTAGTTCACCCATGTGAACTCGGATCATTATCCAAATAATGAAGTATATATAATATTAATAAATAAAAAAAGAAAACCTACACAACTATTAGAACTCGATCTTCGTGAAAAGTTATATATCACTACATAAAAAGGTTTCTGTTAGAATAAAACAACTTTCTTCTTCTCTGTGAACTGATGTATAAACAGCTGTTGAAACAGTGTTTTTGACATGCAAAAAAACAAATCACTTGTTTGTTACTCATTAAGTCATGATTAAGGCATAGTAAAAACAAAGTAAATATAATAATCTCTCCCATAAAACTTGCCCACTTAACACCTAACATTTGTGAACAAACTTTAATAGTTTAATGTAACTATTGAAGCATGTGATCATCTTATATAAAAGCTTAAGTTATGAAATAGAACACATTTTTAATATTTGATTATATTCTCAATACGTCCCCTCATGTGTTGGTCTGATTTTTTTTTATGGTCCAAGCACGCGAATTTTTTTTTTGATAATGAGTGGCGGTGAAGTTCGATCCCAGGACCTTTGGTCTGCTCTGATATCATATTATCTCTGAATTTATGGCGAAAAATCAACATGCAATGGGGTCCTGTATGGCTAATTTTGGGTTTTTGAAAATAGGTGACACAGTTTGGGTGGACAAGTTGAACTGGACTTTGGGTTTGAAAATACCGTGTTGAGCACAGATTTCCATACGTGGATAGGTGTAGGTACTGGTTCGATATTTGGTGGCCTGGTTTGGGTATGATCTGCAGGTGTTTGGTTAGGAGGGGAGGTGGACCTAGTGGGGACGGGTTTCTGGAAGTCGGGATTTGGGCTAGACAGTAGTGGCGATTGTGGCATTGACCTGGAATGGTCAACGTGGGTTGGATGTGGGGCTATGGGGTACGATGTTGGACTCTTAACACTACCTCGCACGCCCAACATTAGAAAGGACAAAAAAGGTCAATCCTGAATTTTCTTATTACGGAGTTCAAGATTTTTTTTTAAAATCTTATGCTATTAAATTAAAAATGTGTGTAAAAAAAGGCATCCCATGATCGTGACCTCCTGGTCACATGACATCAGTTTTTTACTAGTTACTCAAAGGCTCCCATTCAAATTAAAAATGTGAGTAATGTACTAAAATACTCTTTAAATCTTGTAATCTTACACTTTTCAGGTAGGATATTAAATTTAAAGAGTTACTAAATATAGAAGGTGATATTATTGAATTTAAAGTTACTAAATATAAAATGTGATATTTTTTTTATAAACAGATTAAAAAGAAAAATAAGACACATAAACTAAAACGGGAGAGTACATTCTTATTTCATAAGTAAATAAATATTATTGCTCTTTTGAGCTGAGGGTCTATCAAAAATATTATTTCTATCCCACAAAAATAAAATAATATTTGCGTACATAGTATCCTTCCAAGATACACTAGTGAAATTAGTCAAATTACTCATAATTTGTTGTTTGTAAATAAATATCCGTGCGTTCATCTTTATACACGATTTGAATTAGTCAAATTTGTCAATTCTTCAACCCAAGGCTTGTGGTTTTGTTAAAACAACAAAAGAACTAAAATACAAAAAAATTACAGTATTAGGAGTAATAAACTTCTAACATGTTGTTTTAATATTATTAATCTTACTTATTACTTATGAAAGATTACATGCAAATTTTTTAAAAGTAATTTGACAGTGTGAAAATTGAAAAATTCTTTTTACAATATAACAATATAAAAGTTAGAATTAGATTTATACATCTGCCTGTGTGAGTTGGAATTTCTCCAAGAATAAATAAATAAATTTGGAGAAATAAAAGAAGAGGAGAGTGGTGGGTCAAAGAGCACACATTGTCTCGAGGCAATTCCATGTGGCCACATGGCATTGCTCTTCTCATAATACTCTCGACCTCTTCCCCTTCTTCTTCCATACACGAATACTCTCTACTTCTTCCCCTTCTTCTTCCATACACGAATACTCTTATTACACCACAAACACTAAACTCCCCACCCCTCTAAGACTACTAAAAATCCAATCTTTACTACTTTAGAACATATAATTTGAAGCAAAATGGAGAAGGGAAGTGATGGGTTTGTGAGAGCAGATCAGATAGATTTGAAAAGCTTGGATGAGCAACTGGAAAGGCACCTTATAAGAGCAAGAACTATGAATAAGAACAAAATGAAACCTATGGATGATTCTTGCATTAACTACAACACTTCTAGTACTACTACTACTACTAAAGTGGCCAACCACCCCACCACCAACCTCTCTCTGTTTAGCTCATCTGTTCCTAGACAAAGATATGAATGGGAAATTGACCCTTCAAAACTCATCATCAAAACTGTCCTTGCTCGTGGCACCTTTGGTACTGTCCACCGTGGCATTTATGATGGCCTAGATGTTGCTGGTCAGTTCTTCTAAGTGTCTTATTGATCTTTTAAACTACACAATTTTCGTCTATTTAGCCTTATTAGTACATAATTAATAGAACAGAATGGTAAAAAAATGGTTCTTGAAAAAAGCAAAGATTTCAAATTTAGGCAAGAAGATTTGATTTTTGGAAAGTTTTTTACTTGTGTGGTGGAATTTTTGTGATGGGGTTCAATTTTAATGTTGTGGGGTTCATCTGGGCTGCTGGCAATAATCAGACGCGTAGGATTTGACCTGAGTTCGGGATTCTAGTTTCTTAAAGCTGGGTCTAGAACCCGCACCCCAAAGCTAGCTCCGCCCGTGGCTGGCATAATACAACAACAAACCAGTGTAGTCCACAAGTGGGGTTGCTGGCATAATGATACTACTATTTTATTTTGCTATTTTTTTTTTGAGGGGTTCCCTATGTTAGTTTTTTTTTTTTGGTTACTTTTCTTTATTGGTGTTTGGGGGGCGGAGGGGTTTGGATTTAGCAGAAAACTGGTTGATCATTTTGAGCTTTTTGTTATGCAATACGTGAATAGCGGCACGGGTTTGGGTTGAATTATTTTTGCAAGTTGCAGATGACGGCATTAACTTGGCTGTGTCTTGCATTTTTGTTGCTGTATTTCTGAACTTTCATGTGATCCAATTTGTTATTTATGTATTAAAGTAGTCCAAAAATTAATTCTGGATCTCATTTTCCTTTTAATGTTTTTTAAAAAAAAATTAATTCTTTCCACTACTCTTGTGCTGCTAGTTTTGTTGTCATTGTCGCTGCTACAGGGAATTAACATTGTCAGACTTGCTCTTTTCCCCCCTTTTACTGGTTCAATTTACAAAGTTTGGCACCATTTAAAAGAACAAAAAAAGAAAGCAACTTTCAGTTAACATGTGAATTATTTTGTGATAACTCAGTTAAACTGCTGGACTGGGGGGAAGAGGGCCACAGGACAGAAGCTGAAATAGCATCACTAAGGGCGGCGTTTACTCAAGAAGTTTCAGTGTGGCATAAGCTTGACCATCGTAACGTAACTAAGGTGACATTAAACCTCCTCAACTCATAATCTGTAGGAAGGGTTTAAAGCCTGTTGGATATTACTGCTTGTTCTTGAAACTTCAGAGATAAATGCATGGAGTATATGTCTAATTTTGTGTATCTCCTCATCTTAACACTTTAAAACAATTGTACATGAGACATTTTTATTTATGTATTTGTGTCTTCAAAGCCCCTCATGTGTGCATCTTGATTTCTTTTTTTGGTCCAAGCACTTGACCATAGAACTATGGAGGGAATGTTCGACCAAATAAATTCAGTAAACGATTTCACACTATTAGGATTCTTGAGTTACATAGTAAGTACTACTATTATTTAAGGTGAGTTTGGATGCAAGGTTAAATTTTAGCCTTAACAATCACCATACAATGTTGTCATTATGTTTCAATTCTGTCATTCCTTCTTAAATCCTGACAAATTTTGAGTTCTTATTCAAGTTGCAAACTTTGAAATTTGCTGCATTTGAGCTGTCGAATTGAACAGGGAGTGCAGAGTTCTTAATTCTTAAAAAGTAATTTTTATTTTGAAACTGGTAATGTTAAATTCTTAGATATGATTAGGAATGAAGATATACGGGACAAGGTGACCTCTGTGGAGGACAAGATGAGGGAAGCGAGACTGAGATGGTTCGGGCATGTGAAGAGGAGGGGTGAGGATGCGCCAATTAGGAAGTGTGAGAGATTGGCGGTCATATGAGTTAGGAGAGGTAGAGGTATGTCGAAAAAGAGCTGGGGGGGAGGGGGTGATTAGACAGGATATGACTCAGCTCTAGCTGACTGAGGACATGACTTTAGATAGGAAGACCTGAAGGTCGAGGATTAGGATTGAAGGTTAGTAGGTATTTGAGTTTGTCGCGTTGTGTGTGCGAGAGGTGGGGGGCTAGCCTTCCCATCTCCTTGTCTCCTTTTCTTAGTTGTACTAATTTGGTATCGCGTAGATCTTTATCTTTATGTGGGTATTATTATGTTGCACCATTTGTTTTGTCTCTTGATTTTTTTGCTATCTTATTTTTCCTGCATTGACTACATTCCTCTTGAGCCGAGGTTCTATCGGAAACAACCTCTCTATCCTGTAAAGCTAGAGTTAAGGTCTGCGTACATCTTACCCTCCCCAGACCCCACTTTTGGGGTTACACTGGGTATTGTTGTTGTTGTTGTTTGGTAATGTTAAATTCTTAAAACATCATTGCCAAGGCTTGACAGCTCTTATACTAATCCTGGTTTACTTGACATAATTCATTCACGAATGTAATAGAACCTTTATAGTAAAGGATTAGTGTGCCTTCAGGGACACTAAGAGTTATGTGAAGCTTTCTCATGCCTTTGTTGGTAGAGAAATAACTCAACTCGAAGTATGTGTTTATTCTATTTGACATGCTACTATTTATCTTTATTCAATATGTTCTGGTGATTGGATGCATACTTTTATCTCGGGCATGATTAAAACCATGAGAAGTATAGAACTTCATTTGTCCAGGTTCTCATTTCATTTGAACTGCCAATCATTTGCAAGAGCACAACATCTAGAAAAGACCACATATGCACTGAGTGTTGATTAGATGTAATTATAGCTTATTAACAAACTGTTTATCTTAATAAAATAATCTCTCTCATGTAATACAGTTCATCGGGGCGACCATGGGGGCTTCTGGTCTAAATATACAAACAGAAAATGGTCACATTGGCATGCCTAATAATATATGTTGTGTTGTTGTGGAATATCTTCCGGGTGGTGCCTTAAAATCTTACCTTATCAAGAACAGAAGAAAGAAGCTAGCATTCAAAGTTGTAGTGCAGATGGCACTTGATTTGGCCAGAGGGTAAGTTGTACCTTATTTCTACTCTACCTTTTCTATCTAGGATTTGTCATTTATCTAAACCAGGTCAATCAATTGAACTTTTTAGGTTAAGTTACCTTCACACTCAGAAGATCGTGCATAGAGATGTCAAGACAGAGAATATGCTATTGGACAAGACACGTACTGTAAAGATTGCAGACTTTGGGGTTGCACGAGTTGAGGCTTCTAATCCTAATGACATGACAGGGGAGACAGGAACACTTGGCTATATGGCTCCTGAGGTACATATTTGAACTCGAGTAGGATTTACCTTTTGACAGATAGCTTTCACTTAATGAAAGTGTAACATAAATTTACCACAACCGGAAGAGGAATTGTAAAAAATAGGGTGTATAGCCCCTAAAACCAAGTCAAGTAATGGAAGTGTAACATAAATTTTAAATAGGTTGGCAAGACAAGATGCAAGAATAAGGACACATTGTTGTTTATGGAATCGAGTATTCTTAATATGTATGCTTAAACTTCAGGTTCTCAATGGCAACCCATACAACAGAAAATGCGACGTGTACAGTTTTGGCATATGTTTGTGGGAGATATACTGCTGTGACATGCCATATCCTGATCTCAGTTTCTCAGAAGTGACTTCAGCCGTTGTTCGCCAGGTAAAATCTCTTAGTTTAGCACTTCATGGAGTTCCAAACGAAACACAAGTAGTGATGAAGACGTTTAATATCTCTTTTTTGTTTTGAGTTTCCTTTGTTTTTATGGTTTGTGCTGTGTCACAGAATTTGAGGCCAGAAATACCAAGATGTTGCCCAAGTTCCCTTGCTAATGTAATGAAACGATGCTGGGACGCTAATCCTGATAAGCGGCCTGAGATGGACGAGGTAGTATCCATGATAGAGGCTATTGACACATCCAAAGGCGGGGGAATGATCCCTGTTGATCAACAACAAGGCTGTTTATGTTTCCGGAAGCATCGTGGACCTTGAACGCTCAAAATCCGTGCAGATATACATATAAAGAAGTAGGTTAATTCTATCTCAACTACCAAATATTTCAGAGTATTGAACTTATACAGTGCCAGATTCTCCTGGTGGTTGTGGATATTGGCTGTTAAATTGGGCTGCATTTCTCAATTAGATGGTGTAAAGCTTATACCTTTCTTTTCATTTTCTTCATTTCACTTGTAGTTTGTTTGGTTTTACTTCTTTTAAATATAATCTTCCCCCAATATTTGACATTGGTGGGTTTGGATATCAAATGAACTACCACCTTCTTCTATGTAAGATTTACATTACATAAGGATAATGGTCAAAACAAATTGAGGGAATTTTCTTATTTATTTGTCCAAAGGACACACGTGTAGTCACATCGATGTGTGCCCTTTGTTGAGCTAGTTTTTTGTTCGGGTTAACTCATGATGTTATTTCATTTTGCACCTATTAGGCTATTACCTCCCACCAACATGGGTACCGGATAACTTTATTTATCTAAAGGTTACGGGTCGTTATAAATCACCCAACGTTTTTTGTCTCATCTGGAATTTGAGTCTTCCCATGATTTCGACTTCCTTGGACATAGTGAATATAATTACTTGCACAAAATAAAATTTTATGGGAAAGTTAAAAACGAAGGGATAATGATAATCAAGTTCTCCATCTCATACATATGTTTTTGGTAAATGAGCACAATGGGTGTTTATTTGATAAAACATTTCCTGTACAATGAAATGAAGTGAAAAGGCTACACTTTTTTCCTGTGCTATTTAAATGGTAAGACTTTTTTTCTTTCTTTCTCTCTTTATCCCACCATATATATACACTTCAAAAATTTGTGTGGGGGTCTTTTGTCTCGGCCGTTTTGTTTATCAGACATCTGACTTGGAAGCACTGAGTTCAACTTCTTTTTCATCTTCGTTCCAATTGGTAGTGCGGTAAAATGCTGCAAAGAGGATCAGCTGCACTAATCCAGATAATGATCCCAGTCCATTGGGTATCTATTTTTTATTCACATAGACAACAAAAAAAAGAGGACATGTTAGTGACTTAATTTTAGTACCTAAATATGTTAATAGTACAAGTATAATTAATTGTACGTACCAGGATATAGGGATCAAATTTGAGGAGTGCATAGGCTGACCAAACAATGCCATTAGCAAAGTTTGATAGTGACAAGTAAAATGGCATGTATTTCACACTTTTGGTTGTGATCACTGTCTTCTGCTCAACACAACATACATATGGTAATTATATTAGTATGGTTAATTAAATTTCTGTATATATTTTCAATTTGAAAACTTGATGAAATTAAGTGATGACACTTACCATGACTGTCAGTGGTGCGGTGTACATGATTACATTGAAGACTATAGCAACAATTCCTATAAGCATGGATCTATCCTTGGAGCCATGGAGGAATGTTAGTGTAACGAAAATGAGGATTGCCATGAAAATTGCTTCAATTATCAAAGCAATTATGATCTTGCGCTGGAAAAAAATCAATAACACAACTGTGTTAATTCAATACAAATAAGAGTCTTAACTTATACATAATGACAAACGTATAATAATTTTTTTTATGTCATTTAAGAAAGAGTAACGTACGCGCTTATTCCAATCAGAGTAGATGAAGAAGATGGAGACATAGAACAACTCGATGGCGAGACCAAATCCGTTAATGGTGATGACCAAAAGGCTGTCAGGATGAACGAATGGCATACCATAAAATATCCACACTGCACAATTGAGCACAGTTGCTACATACGGGTCGGAATTGAATTCCATCACTGACTTTGCTTTCACAATTTTCAGAATTGTTGGCCTGCAAAACAACATGAGCAATATTATTGCAAATCTAGGAGAGTTCGATGTGATCACTTATTTCAGAATGCTACACTTGTCCCATAATAATCGGTTGTGTAAGGCAATTTATAATGATCATGAGCTACTTCATTCATTGACTTAAGCCTTTCATATGATGTAACACGCAATGTTACTCTTTCAACTCAACCTATGGAGCTCATGTTTTGTCTCCCTCCACCCCATCATTTCAAGCTATCGAGCAGACTAATATTGCACTCCAATGGTTTTGTTACACTCATTGTCTTAGAGAATTTGAATTGGATGCTCAAATTCGTGCATATATAATTAATGATGAAGTAAATAGAGATTAGAGAACTTACCCTGGGGACAGGAAGAGGAAGAAAGATATGACATTACCTGCATTGTTTAATATGTATACATGATCAGAGGTGTGAAATTAAATGGGAATATGTCTGTTGAAAACATATATAATTGGAAGAAAAAAAGTTAATTAGGAACGAACCAATAATTCCTACAACGGTCCTAATAGTGTTTGGATCCGCCATCTTTCTGTTTTTTATGAATTAATTAAATGCTAGAGATGGAAAAGAAAAGCAGTGATGATCATAAACAAGTACTAAATATGATTATTATTAGTGAATATTGCAATTTGCATGGATGGAGGCTATCTTTATTTTTCTTTTAGACAGCCCTCCAATAATCAGCAATAATATTTCAAAATGTTTCAGCTAATTTTTCTTTTATAGGCCTTTCTTGAGGGGTAAAATGGGTAAATTAATCCTCAAAAGGTTGATCCTTACTTGTCGCTTTCCCTCCCAGTTAAGTGATATGCCTCCTTTTGCGGGTATCTTCACTTCATCCATGCATCCACAAAATTAATGACAATATCTTTGTTTATACTTTTTTTATCTGAAATCTTGGAGTGTGGTTAGTTATATTATAGATTTAAATACATCACATTACGTGGATGACAATTTGTTTGTGTGTCCTTGTTATAGTTATTCACGGGTTTCATCGTACCAAATTATTTTTGTTTCAAACTCTCTCCATTTGGAAACAAATAGGTAAAATGTTAATTTTCTAGAGTTAGACTGATAAATATTCGATTAATTTTGGATATTAATCTGTGTATATATTTTCTTATTGAACACTATAATTTCTAATTAATTAAGTGTATGTTTAGCAGTCAAAAAGTTGCAAACAATTACGGCTTTTGATTTTGAAGGAAACTAAAATAAATTGTACTTTAGAATTTAGTTTATATTTAAATAAACAATCTTTTAGGAATTTGTTATAAAATCTACCTCTATTTTATAATAGTAATAATATTTTATTGAATATATGTTCTCATTTTTATTTACATTTGTATAAATTGTTTTTTGTGTTATTAATAAAGTTATTGATAAAATAAAAAAATTGTTATTCTATTTCATTAGTGACGATCAACACTTAAAATTTATATACATGACAGACACAGTCACGCAGGGAGAGATTCATAAATATATACTTAATGCACATATTAACATAACAAGGCTTAATGCATATGGGGACCTTAAATTTGCCTGATTTTTTTCATTTTGGCACCTCAACTAAGCCTTGTTCCTATTGACTCTTGAACCCGTCCTTAAGTGTGTTTATTAAACACAATCCGATTCACATGACATAAATTAGGAGTTTCATTTTTTTAATCTTGCGCGTGAATGTCAAGCGCATTCTACGTGAAAAATTCTACCAATTAAAATAACCACTCCCTATATTTACATAGATCTTAAGCTCAACTCTTATGCATACTAATTCAAACAAAGAACCAAAGCAGCTCATAGTAGCAGAACATGAAGCAAGGTAAAAAAAAATGAAAACTCCCGATTTATATCATGTCAGTCGGATTGTGTTTAATAGATACATTTGAGGACGGGTTCAGAGGTTCAATAGGAACAAAAGTTAGTTGAGGTGCAAAAATGAAAAACCGCACGTTTAAGAGTCCACATATGCATTAAGCCAAATAACAATCACATAAATTGAGTTAATGTTAATAAACTTAAGTTAGAATATATAGTAAGATAACATAACATTAATTAAATTATAAAGTATCATATATTTTAATAAAATAAAAAAGTATAGAATTGAAAATATCAAAGGTAAAATATATATTGCACATGATAGGATGGGAAGAATATCTATTATTCAAAGTTGTTGGAGGACTTTGTTTTTAAAGTAAAATTGAAGAGGTGTAAATATATTTCACCCAATTCATAAAAGATACTCTAATACTAAGTGAAAACTAACGTTGAAGCTGCTAGACCAGCGCACCCATCTGGCTTTCTGCATTTCAGGGTGCCTCGAAATATATATATATATATATATATAGCAAATATATCCTACTCCACATGTAGGGCCGTCTCTCCCTTGAGCCACCCTTGCCAAACTTTTCACAGAGATGGCCACATAATGTTGTTTCTACTAATATTATGACGTTTACTAAGGTAATTCTAGGAAATAGTAAGGGATCAAGGTTTTGCTTGGGTCTTTCGTGTTCGGGAAAGGGGACATCAGTAGTCTATAACCGCCGGGGGTTCCATAGATAGATAGTAGATTTTAGGTCCCTATTTAAGGCATAGCTTAGCTTATTAATTTTTCTAAGTTTAATCCTTTCAGAATCAACTTCAAACATACCCGATTAAAGTTGAAAATCCGCATTTGAAGTTACATAATTTATCTGAAGTTTGACATATTACTTGTGCAAGAAAATTTGTGACGTTTTTACCTGAACTTCAGACCCAATTGGATGAAAGACTACTCCTTTTTATTTTATGTAACTCTTTCTTATTCTTCTTGTGTATCCAATTTGCAGAGCCGGGAACTAGTGAGCTCGGGGAAGCGAGTTCTGAACCAGATCAGTTACTTCTGCTAACTCACCTTCCCTCTCTAGCAGGTAACTTGCTGATATTCTGTGTATATTTTTTTTATCCTTCTTTTTACAGTTTTCACTGTTTTACAACAACATACCCGATGTAATCTCAGTATCAGATGTTGACTGTAGCACTTCCCATATAAATTCTAGATTTCTTCATTCTTTCATACCAAACCATATCCCCCTATATCCTAGGCCTTTAAAGGAAAAAAAAACAAATTAAAGAAAGAGTCTATACAAGAAATACACTACACACTGAGACAAAAGTCAATTGCAATTGCATGGTAAACATAAGACCAACCTCAAACTTTTTTCTGCTCAAACTATGTTCATAGAGAACTGCATTACTGAACAGTTAGAGCATCCAGCACAAAGACTTAAAGGTGAAAACTAAGGTTCATTGCATTTGGTGAAACAAAGAGTACTACATAACGGGAAACATCTGAACCGAACAAAAAATCTGTCGTCCAATCTTGAGAGAAACAAATTCTGTGCAGACTTGGTTATTTCTTCTCCGTGTTGCTTTCCAGTTCCCTTTTGAGCTGTAGAGAGAAGTCATCATTGACATCATCATCATCCCAATCATCTTCCCATTGCTGGGTAACTTCTTTCCCTTCCTCTTTCGCCTCCCACTCTGATATAGACGTCAATACCAGATGTTAATGAAGACGCAGAGTGGCAAACTAGCCAGAAAAAATCAAAGGCAAAAGTAGCAAACTAACCAGAAAATCAAAGGGAAAGTAGTCATAGAGTTTCCAATTTAGATATATATATATAAAAGGATGAAAGAAGAAGGATAATATTTTAGTTTTTTAGGTAACAAAATCTAAGATGATTTAACGCTGCTCCAAAATTGATGCAAAAATTCAATACCAACGCCGCTTGGACCCAAGTGCGAGAATCAGACACAGTGGTGGTTTTGTAAGTTATAGGAATACCGATCTAGTGCTTGCATGACTTTTCTTTTTAAATAACCTAGACATCCACGGAGGGGGGCTATGGCACACGGTAAAAACTAGATGGATAATGGGATCACCCCTCTACCCTTTTCTTAGTACCAGGCACTGGGTTCGAACCAATGACGTTCTTTTTTTGTTTTGAAAAGGTAACATTTAAACAGACGAACCAATAACGTTCTCCTAACTCACATATCATATGTTGCGCTCTTACTACTAGACCAAAGCCCTGGGGACTAGTGCTTGCATGACTGAAGATGGGGAGATAAAGCAGTTAAGCCATGTATAAGGATGAGTCAACTGCTAATTGGCAAACTTTCCAATCTTCAAGAGTTTGGTCTTCCTTTGCATCTTGAACTGAGAGGTTTAAAACTAAACTTGCTAACTCCAAGAGACCTATTCGAAAACAAAACAAGAATAGACCGCCCTTATTCGTGCACCATTTATCTCCTTACTAAATAAACTAGGCCAAGACATACAAGTACTCCCCCACCCCCACTTCCATTTGACATAAAACCTCAGGGTTTAAGAGAACACTTCAATTCAAGAGAAATAAGACAAACAAATTTCCTATTAATTTGATATGACTGGGTATTGACCCAGCTTAAGCTGTGAGGCAGCTTGAATCAACTAAAACATGAAGCTCAGGACCAGCAACAAAAATATAACTTTGCAAGCAAACGACAAGGGATAAAATACCTATTCACCATTTATATATTCCTTCGTTATCAGAGCTTCAGCTGAGCTAGGACATCAAAGACATCTAGTATCATACTATACCAATTTGAAATCCTCTTCAGAAGTGACAGGATAACTTGCAAACGGTTCAAAGAAAAAACTTTCGGCAATTTCATTTATTGAGCGGTCTTTCCTCCTTTTTTGTTTCTCCCGTTTAAAATCGATTTGGATTCTCCGGTCTGATCCAGTTATTAAGACAATTTAAAAGGTGTTTCCTTGTTCTCCCCCAACCCCCCTACCCCATTAATATTTATTTTTAACCCATAAGTTATTATATTTACACTTTAACTCAATTTTCCAACTATAAATACCTCATTTTCTCTTCATCTTTCTCACAAATATTCCTACAATCTCTCAATCTATCTCTCTACAAGTCAACATTGTCTACTAAATATTCAATTTTATTTATTCAGTTGGAAGTGAAGTTGGCAACTAGCTTGAGGATCTTCAATCGAGCAAAGTTTCATTTTTCAACCTCTCGATTACACGTCGACGTTACGTCGGCGTTTGGTACATTCGTTCCTTCATTAAATTATTGTCTGTTTATTTTCTTTAGTTCACTTAATTTCATTTACTTTAATTATTTATTAGTATAATTATAAATTTATAATGGAAGGATTTAAATGTATGCTTACGGGTAGGGGTCATGCTTCTTCTAGTAAAGGCAACAAGGGCAAGGGTACTTCTTCTAGTCATCCTATTTTTAAACAGAATCCTATTCCTACACAGGATGATTTTGTTGATACTGAACATTTTCCTACAATACCATTAGATTTAGACGAGAAACTATTTTCTGAAACTCAAGAAGACTTTAATTTAGACGATGATCTAGATGATACACCTACTAATGTAGATGAAAACACACCCACTAGTGCACCTTCAACTGAAATGACTCTTATTCCCCCTGGTATGAGACGAAGTCCAGCAAAACGAACATTAAAATCAGATGCATGAACATTTTTGATAGGGACGTAGAGAATCAAGTAGCTAGATGTAAAATTTGTAAAGATGTTTTAAAATTTAAAACTGAAAAAGGTCACGGTGGGACGGGGGTTTAATGAGACACGTAGCAAGAGCTCATCCAGCTAGATATGCCCAATACGAGGCTTCAAAACCGGGTGCGCAAACGTCCGCTCCATCGGGACAAGGTTCACATACTGTCCCGGATCAAGCACAGGGTCAAATTAACCCTATGACGGGGGAATTATAGGCCCCAAATACGATAAACATAGAGATAAGAAAACAATAGCAAAATTAGTTGTTATGGAGGGTTCACCTTTTTCATTTCCTTCATCTCCCGATTTTATTCATTGCATTAGAGATATGTATAATCCTGCTTTTAACGATTTTTCTAGATCAACAGTTAAGAGATATATTTAAATTTGCACATGAATATCAACAGTATTTACGTTATTCATTATATCATTTTAATGGAAAAGTGACTATCACTTCTGATATAGGCCGTAGTACTAACGGCCATGATTATTTAACGATAACTTGTCATTGGATAGATTATAAATGGTCTATGCAAAAACGTATCTTAGTGTATAGATATATAGATGATAGGCACACTGATACTTTTATTGCAGAAAATATTTATCAAGTGTGCGATTATTACGGAATAACTGATAAAATTATGACTATTACATTAGATAACGCTTCTTCTAACAATTACATATTACAATTTTAAAAAATAGTTTAACTCCATCTTTTCCAGATCGTTTTCATATAAAATGTGTGTGCCATATATATAAATTAATTGTAAAGGATTGTCTATCACTTTTTGAAGACATTCTTAGTAAAATACAATTTGCTATAGATTTTATTTTTAAAAATAATAGAATACAACGAAGAAAAGAATATAAAAAAACTTATCACGATTGCCAACTACCTTATAGAAAAATTCCAGAAGAAGTACCCACTAGGTGAAATTCTTATACGAGCAACTACTTGTTGCTTATGACTAAAGAAAACCTATAACTTTATTTTTTAACTCTCATAATCAAAATCCAGCTGATATGGTTGTAGATAGCGATTGGAGAAAATTTTCCGAACTTATTGTATTTTTAGAGAAATTTTTTCAAGCAGCAAAAGAATTTTTCGGTATATATTATCCTACTATTTCAACTATGTTGTTTTATATAACTCTAATATTTTTATTGCTTAATGAATATATGGATAAACCAACTTATAAGTCAACTATTAAAAAAATGTTTATCAAATTTTTTTTTATTCCTATTCCTACTATTTATATTATTGGTGCTGTATTAAATCCGACTATTAAAATAGACGGTATTAAATCACTTATTGAAACTATTTACGATTGTATAGCAGTACTACCACCTCCAAGTCCCAAAAATCCATATCACCCACCACCTATTGAACAAACTAAAGAAGAAGTGTTGTCTAGCGTAGAAGACGAATGCAAAAAAAATATATAGGTTTTACCAACAAGAAAGTGCTAGCAACCTATCGGCTTCCATACCATCTTTTTCTTCTTCAACACAACCTCACAAAAGAGGTGATGTTTCTGCGGCTAGTATTGAAAGCCTCAGAAATAGAATGAGCGGCGGCCGTACTGCTACTAACCAAATTAGCGAGTTCGATATTTTTGTTTTGCAGGATTCTGTACCGTACCAAGCAGTTCTCAATGAAGAAGGACACGAAGACTTGCTGAAATACTAGAAGGGAATGAGAAGACTTTTCCGACACTTTCAATGATGGCCCGAGATGTTTTGAACATCCAAGCGTCATCAACGACGTCTGAAAACGCTTTTTCTGGCGACAGATATCAAATAGGAGAGCACAGACACTCATTAGCGGGAGACAAGTTGGAGATTATAGTATTATTCAGAGATTGGATACGAGCGGAGCGGAGAAGGTGCGGTCAACCGGAGATCAACGAAGAAGACAAAAACTACAACGAAATATTATCCAAAGGTGGTGGAAGCGACGTGGAGCAATTTGACCAACAAATACCAATTCCAACCGAAGAACCACAGAAAATTATCAAGAAACTAGAACTGATTTTTTTTCAAAATGTAATTTTTTTAATTGCAATTTTACTATGTAATTTGCAACTTTTGAACAACACCACAAAGTTGCAATTTTGACAATTGTATTTGTATTACAAAAAATGTCATGTCTATTAAATTTAATATAAGAGGCATAAAAACAACTTGGGATGTTTTCATTACACTATCTTGTTTAATTTTTGAGTTTTTTATATACATGTTACTTTTTTTAATTAAGTGCAAAAAAAAAAAACAGCCCCGGATCCCGATCCCGCCAAACACGGCCTGACCGTCCCGAGCCCGACCCACTGGCCACCCTTAGTCACAACTGACAACTAAACACTCTAACTTTGAGAATGCACATCTAAACACCTAAACTCATCCCCATTGTGTCTCTCGTGGACACCCGAGACTGACGTGGATTTGACACATTGGAGACGAGCTTAGGTGTCTAGATGATCATTTTGTAAGTTTGAGTGTTCAACTGAAAGTAGAGGCCAAATTTAAGGGTGTGTTTGGTATGACGGAAAATGCTTTCATATTTACTCTTTAAAAATGTTTTACTACCGAAAATGTTTTCCTCAAAATAGGAGAAAGTGTTTTCCATAAAAAATTGAGCGAAAACATTTTCCGGATTAATAAAAAACAACCCTTCAAATCTACCCCACCTCCGCCACCACCCAAACCCACCCCCTCCAATTTTTTTTTTTTTAAAAAAAGTTAAAGTCTCAAATTCAGATACGAAGATAATCAGCAAAATGAAAAGGCCTAATAATAACGAGTGTTAATCTTACCTTGATCAATTCCAAACTCTTCAAATTCGTCATCGTCTTCAAACGGATCCATTTTCACGTCTTCAGTTGCTGCCTTTGGTTGTTCTGTTGCCATTATGATTTACTAACAAAAACGGATAAATATACACTAGCAACGTCAACAAATAACTTTGAGAAAGAAAATAAAAATTCAGAAAAGTAAAGGAAAATTCAGATGCTAAACCCTAGCTACTGTTAATGGAAAATGGGAATGAATAGAAATCGAAAGAGACCAAAAAAAAATCAATCTTACAGTATGTTGTGTAAATTGACGATTAATAGTTTTGTTACTGATGCTAATTTTGTACTAATGAGTGTTGAAACAAGAAATTTTTGAGAGTGGAAGGAGACTATATAAACCTGAGAGGTTTTCTTGTGAAGGAGGCAACTCTTGGAACGGCGTCGCTTTGTTGTGCGAAGTTTGGAAATAGCTCCTGCCGATTTAATATTGGATTTTGGAACCTTTCTTTTGGAGGAAATAAGTTGCGCCTTTATTGGGTAAAAATACAAGCATATGCAAGAAGATTAGTGACTTTGAAAACCCCAACGTATCTCCACACTTGTCTTCCACTCTCAATAACTCTCATCACACCAGCCTAGATCATAGTGTCGTGACGCACGTGGGTACAGTGAGATCAATATGCTCACGTCGCCACAACTCTCTAGGGTCATAATAGTCTAAGTTTTATCTTATATATGAAAGACTTAGAAAAGAAGAAAGACACATTGTATTCTCTCTAAGCTCACACTTGTAAATCAGATCTCTCTCAAACTAATACATCATTCTCAGCTTTGGCTCTTGTTCGATTCATAACTTATTTTCAGATCTAACCCATCAGTTTTCTTTATTTGCTTACTGTCATTTTTTACTTGTGTTTTTAATCTCACATATTCGTAACCTAGATATCAATCCCAAACTCAATAAAGAGGGTCTCCGGATCGGATACAACTTACTTGTCGTTAAAACATTGAAAACACCTTAACATGTATGTGGGGATAGACAGTTGTGGAGTTGTCTCGATCTGTAGCTGATCTTCTTAAAAAACACCTTAACATAAATGTTGTAATTCACAACATGTTAGGTGAAGACAACATTGCTTGTGGGGCACATGGACTTGGAGCGGTACTGATACACGCTGAGCATCAAAACCGATGAACCATTTGAAAACCTTGCTAACAGAGGCAGAAAAGGAGTCCGAACAAGCGCAGCAGAGCGGCGAGAGAGAGACTTTGATAATACCGTCCGAGAAAGAGCGCGATGAGGAAATTTTGGATAAAGCAAAAGCGAAAAGAACCCGGAGAGAAACACTCGACGGAAGGAGCTCGGTCAAATCTCAAACTGGCAAGCCCCGAATGACTGACAAAGGAGGATATCTCACTAAGGAAACGATTGCAACTATCTTGAAAGGACAAAACGAGATGATGTTGCGCATGAAAGCGACGGTAGCTGCTATAGCTACTCATTCAAGGGTTGGGACTCCGACGTCGAATCAAAACGTTGCGAAGGCCTCGGCTTCCCCTGAAACCAGCAAAAAGAAAGATGAAGGCGAGAATGACCGATTCGATGAATTCACAGAAGGATTGTGTCATGTGGAAAAGTAAATGAAAAAGCGGATGGGCAAAATACTCGGGGCGCCGCCCATCATAAAGGGCACATGGGCCAAAAGGTATGGGGTCCCGCCGTATCCAGAAAGAGCAGCCACCGTCTCAATCTTGAAAAGGTTTAAGATGCTTGACATACCAAAATATGATGGCACCACAGATCCGAAAGAGCACATCGTGACCTTCGAGGCAACCGTCACTAGGCACGATCTCAAACAGCACGAAATCGAATATGTTATGCTAAAAAAATTCGGTCAAATGCTTATAAAGGTAGCACTCTCCTGGTATGCTCACTTACTTGAAAATTCTATTGATTATTTTTCTTTCCTTGCAGAGGACGTTGAAGTGAAGATTCGAAAATGCGTGTTGCACTCTTTTTCTTAACCGATTTTTTCCCCGTATGGGTTGTTGTCGGCGAGGTTTATAACGAGGCAACAACTGATGCTTTTAAAAGCTTCCTACACTATAAAGTCATTGGTACGAACGTGTCCCTCTAGACCCGATAATATCCACTTCGAACACATGACACGACCTATTGGCCTCAGAACGTGAAGGAAACATAACAGTATGCCAATATGAGACGATGTATAGACGTCCTCCTCTTCATTACCAAAAGGGGGAGGAGCTCTTTTTATTATGAAATAGATGATTTAAATTCCCAATCATAAAATACACATCCGGAAGTAATATTCCTGGATTAGGGGAAGCGATTGCTTGAAATCCCGCATACGATGCAAATAAATAAAAATGCATATCGTAGAACTTAACACAGGCGTTCAAATCCACCATAGAGCTCCCGATTAGGGGATCCTTGGGTGGAGAGATCCATGTGATTGAACTGCTTCACTTCAAAGGACCGGGTAATTAATGCACCCGGCCACAGAGCATACTAACATAACTAGAGTGAAAAATGATGATCAACGTCTCCCACACGGGACTTAGGAAATTTGGTACAGAAAACTCAACAATTCAAAGACAAGCGAAAAACATTGTCACAAGAAGGCATGCATTCGATAAATAAAAAGGGCCCAAAAGCACGACGATACCAGCAATACAAAATAAATTATCTTCCAGATAATGCCGAAAATCATATATAAAAATATTTAAAAACTCCACGCAGGGAGTACAAAGGTCAAGCTTCAGCAACCGGAGCATCAGAGTTTCCAAGGAGGGTATGCGTCTCTGAGGCCATAACAATCGGATGATCCTTCAGAAGGGTCGTCTATGCACCACCTCCTCCCACTTCCAGAGCTATAGAAGGGCTCCCACGAAGGGTCACCCCCCTTTTCCTTTCCTCTCCCGCTCTCAGCTATGGGAACCTCAAGAGAATGCACTTTATGCTCACACAGGGGCTCCTCTCCGCCCTCATGAGACCAACTTTCATCATCGGAAGATGGAGCAAGGTCCATAGATGGGGCGCACACAACCAAAGCTTTATAAGCCATTTCTTTTATCCTCAAAACATCAACCACGCCACTCTTAATGTTTATTGAGCCCTCTCGAACCTTTTAGAGAACTTGTCGACGAGCATGGTACACATCATGGGTCTTTTCAAGGATAAAATCCAACTTCAGCCACTGAATTTTGGCATCCGTGTCGGACATATCGACCTTCTGCAAAGCCACTCGAAAGAAGTATTGCTCTTGGTCAGGCTTTGATTGCAGTTAACCTGCCTATCATACCGAGTTAGCAGGCCCTCATGTCTTTCCTCCAGTATCCTCAAGTCACTTTTAGCAGAAGCCTTGTCCCTCTAACAAACCTCGAGCTCAACCCCCATGATCCGAAGTCGCTCGGCCATCTCTGTTACCCTCCAAACTATGCTTGCAAAATGCTCTTGATGCTCGACCCACTTCGCTTGAAGGTAAAAGAACTCCTTGTAAAGTCTCATAGCCTCCTCCTATAAACCTTCCTATCATACTCTGATTGAGCCAACTTGGCTTCCAAATCCTCAACAAATATCACATGGCTCTCCAAAACTAGGACTATTTCCTGCAGCGCCTGATACTCTAGCATTCTTTCCCTCTCTTCAGCAAGTTTCCGTTGAAATCCCTCTATAGTGAGGAGACTCGCCTGAGGAAGTGATAAATTCTAAAAATAGGATGTTACAATACGAAGACATGGGAAGTAAGTCAGAAAGAAAGAAGAAAATGTATATGCGCGGCCGCATGATCTCCGACATTAAGCAAACAGTCGCCAGAGATCCTCCCCATTTTCTCCTTATCCCTCTCGCTCATCAAAGGCCGCAAGTAGCTAGCCAGCGCGACTGACCTCGAAAGAAGGTTGGATTCTCGAGGTACGATCAAAGTGACTTACCGATGAGATGTATGATTACAAACCGGGATAAGATAAGTGTCTACTAGCCACAACCCATGGGAGCTTCACAGACCCTCGCTACGTTCTCCCACATTTGGACGCTCAGTATGACCCATAGGTATGGTACCTTGAGGGGTGGGAACTCGTCTTCGAGAAGATGAAGCAGAGGGAGCCCGTGATGATGACGAAACGCAGATGATAGAATCTGGGCGCAGAACCATACCATCAATCCGGGCAGGATCAAGGAAAAATGGAGTGCATGAGTTCATCTTATCAAACATATCCATTTCCCTAAAAAGCCCGGTAACAGCAACATCAGGCATGTTAGCCCTTCGATGGGTAGTCTCCAAGGCAGGACCCTCTTCTCCATTGGTATCAGACGCCAAATCAATGGTTACTAGAGGAATAACTTGAATAGCTAGGGGCGGCTCCTAGACGTCTCGCTCTCCTGCATCCGATCTGATTTTTTTGACCGGTGGAGGAGAAGAAGGAGGAGACAACGATCTTTTGACTCTAGCAGAATTATCAGCCTCTGGGCCCCAACTCAACTGTGAAACAACTCTTTTAATTTGCTGAAAAGCCGCATCCGGATCCTCAGGAACCTCCGCGTGCGCTAGGACAGATGCTCTCTTCATAATATCATGATTTTTTCCTTTCCAATTATGCTTCAGTGCGATCTCCTGCCACGTCCGAATGGAAAAGGGTGCATAGTCCAAGATCTTATGGACCCATCGGGCCAAACCCGACATGAGCTCCGAAGTCGATACTACGACTGACGTAGAAAGAAGGGAGATAGTCAGATACACCGATTAAGGAAGGTAAAACAATAAAGGCAAGCCTAAGCAGAGTATACGATTAAAATTCCATCGCTCCGCGATAGGCGCCTCAGGGGCCTTGACCAGATCGTCCATCGCGATAATGACGTATATCTTTGTCCACCCACGATCGGAGTCATCTTCAGTACTGCCAATTAGCGCATTTTGGCCACGACGGGATAGCTGAATAACCCCCGCTCTGAAAACTTTAAGAGAATATATGTGAATTAAGTGGGTCAGGGTAAAATCCTCCTCCACCTGAGAAGAAAGGTATCTGAGACACACAACTATCATCTAAAAAGTAGGACCAACTTGGGCCAGACACACATCGTATTTTCGGCAGAATTCTAAAATCACGAGATCGATAAGCTTGCCCAGCCGCAAGGAAAATGTATACATATACACGAAGGAGTATCCCTACTGATATGAAGTAATGTTCTCTCATTTCCTAGGGAGAAACACTTCTATATTGCTCCAGCCAGAGTCTACTTGTACCCGACTCAGATAACAGATAGTCACGGTGGATTCGTATGAGCTTGCTGGACTGGATCGTTCTGACTCAATAGGGACCGACCGCTTTCAGAGATCCTTTAGAGAATACCAGCTACTAGGAATATATGCATTAGTTTGTTGAATAGAAGAGGAAGCCCTTGATTTCTTCTTTCTCAACGTCCCGATAGTTGTCAAAAAAGAGTCCAAGATAGGAACCTTGTGGATGGGGACGTCTGAATCACCCCTATCCAGGCTCCGAGCCCATGTAGTGGCATCACCGAAAACTGAAGAATCTGAAGACATTATAATAAAAATTAGGTTGATGAAGAGAAAGGAACAAACGATTGGTTGTTTGAAATTTTTTGAAGAGTGAAACATGAGAGGAGCAAAATGAATGAGTAGAATCCTTATGGGAAAGGAAATACTTAGAAAAGATAGAGAAGGGGTAACGATTGGAAAGAAAATCAAGCCATCGTTACGATATTTCTTCCCTAGAAAGAGTATCAACAGATGGATGATACATGTAAGGTGGATAATACACGGGTAGCAGAACATTAAATGTTATGAGATGGCGTGTGAAAAGAAGATAGACAACTGAATCGGTGCACGATTCCCAAAGGACACCATGTTACAAGCGAAGATTGGCGGTTGCAGACTCTTTCACTTCCCGGTCCCTCAAAGCTCGAAAAACCCAAAAAGTGGGGACTATCTGTATTGGGTAAAAATGCATCTAAAGGCAGTAAGCGTATACAAGAATATTAGTGACTTCAAAAACCCCAACGGATTTCTATAGTCGTCTTCCACTCCCAACAACTCCCGTCACATCAGCCTACTTAGATCAGAGTGTCGCATCGCATGTGGGTACAATGACGTCAATATGCTCACTTCGCCACAACTCTCTAGGGTCATAATAGTCTAAGTTTTATCTTATATATGAAAGACTTAGAAGAGAAGAAAGACACATTATATTCTCTCTAAGTTCACACTTGTAAATCAGATCTCTCTCAAGCTAATACATCATTCTCAGCTTTGGCTCTTGTTCGATTCATATCTTATTTTCATATCGAACCCATCAGTTTTCTTTATTTGCTTAATGTCATATTTTTACTTGTGTTTTTAATCTCACATATCTGTAACCTAGATATCAATCCCTGACTCAATCAAGAGGGTCTCCCGATCGGATACAATCTACTTGTCTTTAAACCCTTAAAACAAATCTCTAACTGTATTTTTGGTTAAAATCATTTTCACCGAAAAACAACGCCTTATGTCTCAAATTATTTATCACGATTTCTAAAATAGTTATCTAAAGTTATTTATCATTTCAGAAGTTCTAATATAATTAATTATTTTTTCTCATGTTATCTTTAATAGTAATTGTTCTTGAAGACCACAAACACATTAATAGAATACATATTTAAAGAAAAATTATATCTTAAGATATAAATGAGGGTACCATGAGGCTGATTCAATATATAATTTGATGAATTTAATCTTTAAAATTGAATTCATCATACTTTAACATTAAAATTTATTTGTTGTTGAAGTATTAGTGACTATGTACACCTTATTAAGTGTCGAAACATTGGATTCAATTGAATCCAATATTCAAAAGTTGCATACGCACCTGATGAAATGAATGATATGTGAATTTAACATGAGGTTTTGCATTTGATTATTATTAATTGAGATGTATATTTAAATAAAATTATCACTTAGCAATAGTAAATTAAGACAACTTAGTTACATATAACTGTTTAAGATTTTCTGACTTTGCCTCCTCTACGGGCTCTAATTATTGCATTTCATTGGGGTAAAGGAAAAAACTAACTTCATTTTCTTCGCAGGCATGATACCTAAAGAAGGGCTAATGTACAGGAGTTGAAATTAAACAATCACTTCAAGAGGAGCTGATTCATGATTCATGTAACATCTCCAAGTTCTTTATTTCAATGCACAATGAAGATGTAAATATGAACTATAAATTATTTGATCAACAAAAATTGCAACACCTATGTTTTTGGAATACTTTGCTAGGACCTATCATACAGTTTAACCTA